>JAAALK010000289.1:36852628-37322628 GCA_019279435.1 Zizania palustris | reverse complement strand
TAAATTATGAAAATGGTAGGTTGCGACACTCTATCTACAACGTAACTTTAATAGTTTTTTAATTATAAAAAATTCAAAATAATTCTGAAAAATATTATACTTGATATGGTGTTATGATATGAAGATGCTATGATAAATTTTAAAAATGTTTCGATAAAGTTATCACGTATAGTGTTTACAAATTGGATATTTTGAGAGAAGTAATTGGAGTTTAGAGAAGAAATGAGATAAATTTGAAAACAAATTAATGATTAAATTTTTGATTGATATTGATTTTTTTTGAAATTCAAAATACTACGTATATTATCCCATGTAAAAATTTCATATTTTTTTAGTTCAGTTTGCTATTTTTAATTCTCTAATTATATTTCTAGGATTTAAATTAAAACGTGTCAAGGTTGAACTAAAAGTGTATAAAATAATAAACTAAATTATCTAAAAATATATATTTATGTTGTTGAGTTTATTTTTAGCCGTTATCCACTATAGTTTCATATTTTTTGTCAAAGAAAAAGATTGTAAAACAAATTAAACAAAATTTAAAGAAATAAAAAAATGTTTGCCGAGTGCCAAATTTGGGGCACTCGGCAAAGATCTTAGCTTTGCGAGTGTAGCACTCGGCAAACAAAATTTTCATTTCCCGCACTCCTCTTCCCCAAAAAATTTCAAAATTAGCGCTAATAATTTTAAAATTTCCACATACATTATTTTAAATACTCCCCACCTCCACACTCCCTTCTCCTTCCTCCCTTCTCCCTCTTCCCTCCTCCCTCCTCTTCCACCACTGGCCGCCGCCCCGTCTGGCCTCCACCCCCGGCGCGGCGCCCCGCCCCGCCCCTGTCTCGTCTAGCCGCCGCCCCGCCTCCACCCCTGGCATGGAACACCGCCCCGCCCCGTGCGGCCCCGCCCCTGGCGCGCCCTCCACGGCCCGGCCCGGCCCGCCCTCGGCGCGCCCCACCCGGCCCCGTGCGCGGCGGCCCCCTGCGTGGTGCGCTCCGCCCCGTGCGTCGGGCCACCCATTTTTTTTATTTTTTGGTTTCATTCTTTGCCGAGTGTTTACACTTACACTCGGCAAACACTTCCGTTAGCGCCATTTTCCTTTTTTTTCACCGAGTGTGACATTTGGCACTCGGCAAACAAGTATTTGCCGATGCAATATTTACCGTGTGCTATTCGCCGAGTGTTACACTCGACGAACATTTCGCCGAGTGTGTTTATGCCTTTGCCGAGTGTTCTTGACACTCGGTGAAGTGCACTTCTCCCGTAGTGGATTTTGAGATTACTTCTGCTATGACGTCAAAAATATGTCACACCAGGTGTCTCACTAATATACATGTAGTCAGAACCCGAAACAACCAGTGACAAATATTAAACCAGATGTTAAACTTTTAGTAACAAATATGAAACTTTCTCGATTTTATATGGAGTATGTGTTACTAAGTTATTAGAAATAGCTAGCCCTAGCTCTCTAGAAATAAAAACACGAGAAAAACATTGTGCAATATTTTAATTATTTTGCTGTCAGCATCCAACTTAAAATTTTCGAGAGGCTCATCATACTGCATTAAATATAATCAACCAATTAATTATATGATCATATTTATAGATTGTGCACAGTGCCTCTCTCTTTCTAGCTAGTCCAAGTCCACCCCAAAATTAACCCCCCCCCAAAAAAAAAATATATCCACACATCATGCTACTAAAAACTTAATTAATTAGCTTGATTAAAGTAGCTAGAGATCCAAAAACTTGGCTAACTTCTGATTTCATAATTAATATCTCATTGATGTAGAGATTTTGAGATTGTTTCTACTATACCATTATTGAAAATTCGGTCGGTTCCATATATGTCACACAGACTGTCTCACTTACATGCATGTGGTCAAGACTCACATGTCATTGAGACAACCGGTAACAAATATGAAACCAGTTAAACTTTCAGTAGCAAATATAGAACTTTCTCGATTTCATATGGTGTACATGTTACTAAGGGGGTGTTTGAATTAGGGGTCTAAATTTTAGCTCCCATCACATCGAATCTTTAGATACTATTTTAGAGTATTAAATATAGACTATTTATAAACCACATTCATAATCAGTGGATTATTCGCGAGACGAATCTAACGAGTCCAATTACACCATGATTTGATAATGTGATGCTACAATAAACATTAGTTAATTATGAATTAATTAGGCTTAATAAATTCATCTCGCAAATTATCCTCCGATTATATAATTATTTTTATAATTAATTCACGTTTAGTCATTTAAATTGATGTGCAAACATCAGATATGATACGTGCTAAAATTTAACCCTTGATCCAACAAACACCCCTACGTTATTAGAACTAGCTAGCCCTAGGTCTCTATAAATAAACACACGAGAAAAACGTTGTGCAATATTTTAATTATTTTCCTATCAGCATCCAACTTAAAATTAACCGGAGGCTCATCATACTGCATTAAATCAACCAATTAATTATATGATCATATTTATAGATTGTGCACAGTGCCTCTCTCTTTCTAGCTAGTCCAAGTCCACCCCCAAATTAATCCCCCCCCCCCCCAAAAAAAAAAATATATCCACACATCATGCTACTAAAAACTTAATTAATTAGCTTGATTAAAGTAGCTAGAGATCCAAAAAATGTGGCCGTGCTAGCTACTTGTGACCCTGCTCAAATCCAAAAACTAGTGGTTTTATGTTTGCACATAAGAATTAATAACATGTTTATTTCAATTTTTGGATTATAACAATCCAACTTATAAAAAAACAAGATTCTACTAGCTTACTAAATTATTATAATGTACACTCCAGATTATAATAAATTATGGGCGTGCTAGCTACTTGTGACCCTACTCAATCCAAAAACTAGTCATTTTATGTTTGCACAGAAGAATTAAGAGCATGTTTGTTTCAACTTTAGTTATAATAATCCAGCTTATAAAAAAACTGAATTCTACTAGCTTACTGAATTGTTATAATTTACACTCCAGATTAACATGTTTGTTTCAACTTACGAAAAAAACTAGATTATTATAATATAAAACTGAAACAACAGGGTCTAACAAACCAGCTGCTTAAATGATTTTATTGCCACTCGTTTATTCTGTTTAAAAAATATTATTTATTTATTTATTTATTTATGAGATATGACATATTTATCTGATAAGGAAAAAATATAAAAAGATTAAAACATATCTATAAATTATAAAACAACGTGGATAATAACCCAAGATCTACACCGTGCAGGTAGCATCAAATATACTAAAATTAAACCATATATATACAATAATATCTTCGAGGGCACCGACAAAATCTTACAAAACTATTAGGATATGATATTTCTATCTGTGCACATTTCGAGGAAACTAACAATAATAATAATACAGTCGACGCTCTCCTCCAACGGTCGGGAGTCTATACATATACACATTGTTAATCACCATGTTATTTATTAATTAACACCATGCATCTTGGGAGTGATAGTGTATGTATTAATTTAGTAGATTTCTACTTACATTGACTTTGCCTCATCAAGTCATCATGGACTTGCAATCTTTCTCAATTATATGTTTACGGGTAACCATATAAAATCTCTATTAGAATCGATATGTTTTCAATTTTACGTACGGATCCAGAATTTTTATGATGGGGGTGCGAAAAAATACTGCAAAGAACATCTATAATATAACGAAAATTAGACAATTACAATTAAAGATGTAATATAGCCGAAATATACTCAATCTACACAGGCAATCATAATTACAAAAATATAAGAAGATGAAAATAGAAATCAAACCTCCATGGCCATCATAAACATTAAAGAATGATGTTGAGTTGGTATCAGGATTTATGATAGTTGCAAACTAGAGAATAAGAAGGTACATGTTAACCCAATTACTTATAAATTAGTCATACATTTTATTGGAACTATTTTTTTGTCTTAAGTAATAATTCAAGAGTACTCACAACATCTTCTATTTTCTCATTCCATCACTGATAAGTTTACCCAACATACTTAATTTTGTCGCCCTTTTTCATAAGTGAACTTTAATCTTATAGGAAGGATGTTATCCATTGCATAGTTTCTTTCATGAAAATTTGCAACACCAATACAATCATCTTATTAATAAAGAGTAAAATAAATACACATAAAGGACTACAGATTTATTAAGTAGCAGAAAGCTTGACAAAATATGAAATACACCTAAAACATGTATATGTGTATATATATAATTTTTTTCTAAAAAATTTTCGGGGTACAACTGTACCCCTTGCTCCATGGTAGGTCTGCCCATGGCAAGTACGATATCAGATCATACTTTATATCCGACGATATCAGATCATACTTTATATCCGACGAGTAAACATAAGCAACATTTCATCCGTCTACCCGGTAGAGAATTTGATCGAAACGCATTGTTTTCACACTATAATTTATGTTCATGGAAGGCCATAATTGGTAGAAGAGGAAAAGAACACCACAATGTGGCCTCTTTTTAGCTTTTGAGTGATCAAAGATGAGCAAAGATAATTAGGGGGCACTTAATTAGTAAAGCTAATTAAAGCGCTTTGCATATAATCTAAGTAGGATTACAAGTGGATGTGTGATGGAGACAGACGGGAGCAAAAGATCCTGTCCGTCCAGGTGTGCCTGCGTGCGCGCCACGTGCGCTGCTGATTAACGGCGTCGATGGCTTTTCCGTCCCAGCATCGGGAAGCTCCGCTAACGGCGCCGTCATGTGGGGCCCACAGTGGCAGGCTCTTTTTCCCTTATTTTTTAGAGAGGAATATGAGTTTTTTTTGCCATTCAAAAATATTGACTCCATTTATTTATCACAAAATCATATATCATTCACATGATATTATAATCAAATGATTAAAATTTTACGTGTAGTAAATTATCAAATCTCTCTTTTTTTACCCACTTACTCAAAATTTGTTGTTAATTGTTCATGTGTGAGGAAAATGTGAGGCAACCCTTACATCCCTATCCTTAATGTGATAAATACTAACTCTCATATTTGCAAAAATAAATAAATAAATAGAACCAACTTATTTGATTTGATTTTTAAATTATTGTGGATAAGTCCAAACGACATATATGAAAAACCAGAGTGAATATCAAATATATAAAAAACAACTTTACACCATAAAAACATTTTTTAAAAGGGTGTTTGTTTCCCCTCGTCCAAATTATAGTCCCGTCACATCGAATGCTTAAATATTATTTTAGAGTATTAAGTGTAGACTATATACAAAAACTCATTCATAATCGGTGGATTATTCGTGAGACGAATCTAATGAGCCTAATTACGCCGTGATTTGACAACGTGATGTTACGGTAAACATTTACTAATCATGGATTAATTAGGCTTAATAAATTCGTATCACGAATTATCCTCCAATTCTGTAATTATTTTTATAATTAGTTCAAGTTTAGTTCTTCAAATTGATGTGTACTAAACCTTAGACCAAAGAAAAAAAGTAAAGGAGAAAGAAATCCGGAGGAGGCGGTGAGTTCACCGCGGGAGGTGAGCGGAAGCAGCAGGTGAGTGGAAACCGTATAAGCTCCGGTCAGGAGCTCACACGCTCTGCGCCTGCACTCTGCTGCTACCTGCTATTTTACGCGCAGCCCCCTCGGATCTGCGAATATTCGCGCATACGCCCTCCGTCTCTCACAGGCGGGCGGCCCCGAGGTTTTTGTGTATTTGCAAACAGGTCCCTCCCCTTCCGCCATGGACAGGAAGCAGGGCTTCTTCTCGGCGCTGCGGGAGGAGGTGGCGCGCGGGCTGTCCCCGGCGCGTGCCAGGCGGAAGTCGGCGGCCGATGTGGCGGCGGCGCTGCGGTACGCCGGCGGAGGAGGAGGAGGAGGAGGGGAGATGCTCGCGCCGCTCATGGAGGGCCCGGATCCGGAGTCCGGCGACGGGGGCGCGCGCGCGGCGAGGCGGGAGGGGTGGGGCCGGTGGGTGAGGGGACAGCTTACGCGCGCGCCTTCGTCGTCGGCGGCGGCAGGCGGCGGCGGCGGCGGGGGCGCGGCGAGGCGGAACGACCTGAGGCTGCTGCTCGGCGTCATGGGCGCGCCGCTCGCGCCCGTGCATGTCTCCGCCGCCGAGCCGCTCCCGCACCTCAGCATCAAGGACACCCCCATTGTAAGAGCTCGCTGCTGCTGGCTGCTGCTGGTTTTCTCGCTCGCTCTCAGCTATTTCTTACTCTGGTTGAGCTCGATCGACTGTTCGGGGGCGAAATCTTCAAGTGAAAAAAAATCTCTTTTTTTGTAGTGATGACGTGTAGATTTGTGTTCTTTAATTTCTAAAGCTGCCACCTTTTAGCTGGTGTTGTTGAATTGTTCGTTGTAGAAAATCTGCAGGTTCGTTAGGGGGAAACAATGCAAAAAATAGTTTCTTGATGTGATGTTTAAATGCCATGCATTTTTTCCCAACACGCTTCACGGTAAAAATGGCTTTCCTCATGTAGTGTTCTAGTACAATTTATGAATTTAACAGCCAATGCTCATCTGCTGCAAAGAAAACCGAGTAACTGTTTGATGTAGTTGCAAAAGGATGGTTTTTTATGGCAAGAAAAAGAGAATAATCTTAAAGCTTGCATGGTAAATGCGCTTCTTGCTGTAAAATTTTTTGGTAGCACATTATGCTAGCTGTGTAACAATGGTGTCTTGTTTGCAGGAGACTTCATCGGCGCAGTACATTCTGCAGCAGTATCTGGCCGCCTCCGGCGGGCAGAGGCTCCTCTCGTCTGTGCGGAACTCGTACGCCATGGGCAAGGTGCGCATGGTGGCGACCGAAGTGGAGACCGGTGGCCGCGTGGTGAGGAACCGCATGGCGGCGCACACCGCGGAGCCTGGCCGGTTCGTGCTGTGGCAGATGGCACCCGAGATGTGGTACATCGAGATGGCCGTCGGCGGGAGCAAGGTGCACGCCGGCTGCAATGGCAAGCTCGTCTGGCGCCACACCCCATGGCTGGGAGCGCATTCTGCCAAGGGACCTGTCCGCCCTCTCCGCCGCGCACTTCAGGTATACACCATGCCTGTAGGTGGTGACAATAGCACGGTGCGAGAAGTTTGACTCAAATTTCTTGTTTCTTGAATCTCCAGGGTTTGGATCCTTTGACGGCTGCGAGCATGTTTGCTGGTTCACGGTGCATTGGCGAGAGGAAGGTGAATGGGGAGGATTGCTTCATTCTGAAGCTGTGTGCAGATCCTGAGACGCTTAGGGCGCGCAGCGAGGGTCTTGCAGAGATCATCAGGCATGTTCTCTTTGGGTATTTCAGCCAGAAGACTGGCCTTCTTGTCCATCTTGAGGATTCACACCTTACTCGGATCCAGTCCACCACCGGAGGTGATGCGGTTTACTGGGAGACCACCATCAATTCGTTCATCGAGGACTACCGGCCGGTGGAGGGTATAATGGTTGCGCATGCTGGGCGCTCAGCTGTGACACTTTTCCGCTTTGGAGAGGTTGCCATGAGCCACACCAAGACTCGCATGGAGGAGGCATGGAGCATCGAGGAGGTCGCGTTCAATGTCCCCGGCCTATCCATGGATTGCTTCATCCCACCCACTGATATCAAGTCTGGATCTATCAGTGAGACTGTTGAGCTTCCTCATGGTGAGAAGAGCAAGGCTGGTCTCCTCCCAAGCCATAGTGCTAAGGTTGCCGCATTGGAGAAGGCAGATAATGTTTCATGGAGTGGATCCCTGCAGTGAGATTTCAAGTGACTTGTAGGCGGTTCATACTTGCTTCATGCGGTGCTGCTGACTCAATTTGATGGTTGTAGGGTAGCAAGAAAGAGCTAAAGGAGGATTTGGAGCTTTGCAATTCCAAATGTCCTCTGTAAATAGGAAGCTCAAGGAATTCACATGGTCTTCCACATCCCTGAGGAGGCCTTATGTGAAGAATTTTTCTCCATCTTCTTCAGAGATATGGTAGTAGGTAGTCATTGGTAACTTGTGGTGTTTTTTTGTTGGTGCCTTATGGAAGAACCAGGGGTGTTTCTCCTCCTGCATCCAACCATATGGTAAGGATCATGGTGGCGGTGCTGTTCTTTCGCTTATAGGAATACTAATTATCGGAGCCCAGCGAGGAAGAAGGATTTCTTCGTCGGCGATTGGGAGTGATTTCATTGTAGCTAGCAATTCAGTTCAGTGTGCTTTGGTTGGTCATAGCCTCTCTGGTCAATCTAACTTTAGGTGAAAAACTAAGGGTTCTGAATTGTTGTTGCTCTTTGTTTAGGGTATCATGGGTCTCTCTGGTTGTTTCCCCTGTCCCCTTCACATCTCTCTTATTTAGTATGAGATGGTGGTTGTATTCTACAGAAGTTGGACCTGAGCCAGAACTTCTATGAATACCATGGATTGAATTGTTTCTTTTTGCTGTGGACTCATCTCAATATCTCATCCCCCCTCACTTTTGCATGCTAAAGCAATGATGCTAGCTTTCCAATGTTAAATTGTCATTGTTAGTACTATAATGCAACATCAATGTCTGCTTGCATTCAGCTTTAGTTTGCTGTATGATTCATTAACATGAGAGCATGGGTCCCCATGTGCTTCACCTCAGGTGTTGTGATGAATACATACATACATGCATGTAGTTCTTCCCTAATCCTTTTGTGAGCTAGCTGTAATTAACTTTGCCACTATGATTTCTTTTGTGCTCCATTCCCTGAGAAGCTTTCAGTCTTCAGACAGCACCATGCCAGCACCTGCATGCCATTAGCATTGAATATGGGATTGTTTATGTCTGAACCCTCTCATGCCCTTCTGTCTTGTGACCTGTCCTCTTGGTCAAAATCCACCATCCATGACTGAATTCTCCTAGCTCCTCTAGATTGACTACACATCACATTGTGCAAAAGATTTCCCAATCCGATCAAGATGCAATGCTGAAGCTGAAACCATTAAACCAGTCCAACACACATGAATCCAGCTAGTTTTTTTGCAGCTTTTCTGACCCCGTTTGCATCTGTTAACTCAGAGAGGCCCTTTTGGACTTGGACTTTGGAGTTTGAACAGCATAAACACAGGCAATTATGTGACAGGGTAGGCCATTGCATGCATACACTTCTCTCTTGATCAAAAAGATCATTAGAAAAAGTTGCCAGCTTTACTCCTCTAGTGCAATTGCAAGGTACATTGTTCTTCAGTAACATGCATTCCATTCCATTCCATTGCAAGAAAGAAGAAAGAAAAAAATCACTTGTTCAGAATGAACTGAGGATGCTGCACGAGGAACAGTCGGTCAGAGCTCCATCAGATCAAGAAATGCTGTAGGGTAAGGGGTAATAAAGATGGCAACTTGATGAAAATGCAGGTGAGAGTTGCAGCAGGAGCTTGGTTTTAAGTGCAGGGGGGAGGGGGGTCAGTTTTGCGCAGAAAGGTCGGTGTCACAGAGTGCAGGAATTTGATCATGGTGTGTTGCAGTTTCATCAGACTGTCTGCATGTTTCACCAAGCTAGCTAGCTATGAAAGAAGCTTTAAAATCGTTCTCTTAATTAGGTTTTTGCTGCATTCAGGCAGGATTAATACCTTGTATGAAGGGACAGTGATATCGTCTTTTCTTATCATCTGCTTTTGAGTAATAAAGTTTAGATCTACTGATAGCGTACTTATTTGATATTATAGCTGGTAATATATATATATATATTATAAATTTAGTCAAAATTAAAGAAATTTGAGTTACAATGGAACTAAGAGTTGTTTTAGTTTTTGATAGCTAAAGATTTTCAGTAGCTAGCTAATCTGAGTATCTAGCTGGTAAGAACATAGAGAAGCAAATGTTTTTCAACTTCTAAATTCTAGTTCAGATGTTGTAGTTACTAATTCTTATAAATTGAGTTTAGAATCTGAACCGTTTGTTTTAGTTTTAGATTCTAAAAGTAACCGAAATGTCCAAAAACTAAAACAAACATACCATAAATATCTCATGATATGTAACATATTGAGTATTAGTTTTCAACTTGCAAATTTGCAACAAAATGGTGGATATTTTGATTGGTGGAAAGGTTTAAAAACTAAGAGGATTAAAATATGGTTGAAATTTGAAGACATTATTAAATTTGAAGATTCTTTTGCAGCAGGGCAACAAGCACAAGAAGGGCACTATTGGGCTTACACATCGCAGCTCCTCCTGCTGCTGCTCGCCGCCGCCTCGGCCGTCACATCGTAGTCTCCGGCCGCCGCGCCGTCCGTATTTGGATCCGGCGTGGCCCACTCCCCCGCCGTCTCCGCCTCCGGCCCGTCGTCTTCCAAGAACCGCATCTCCACCTCACTGGCGTCATCACATCACCGTCGTCCCACTCCGGTACCAAGCTGACCTCCCTGGCGTCGTCACCGTCGTCCCACTCCAGCACCAATATGGCCTCCCCCGCAGCCTCTCCGTCGCCGCCGACGCTGGCTCCGCCCACGCCCTCCCCAGCCACCTCCCAGCCGCCCACATCGCCGCCACCGGTGACCGCGCCGACGGCGTCACTGTCACCCCCGATGCCAGCCCCGGACAACGCCCTGACACCCACATTGCCCCCTCCGATGACCGGGCCTTCTATGCCTCCACCGACCACCGGCGCCCGCCCCCGCCTCGGCGCCCGTCCTCGCCGCGGCGCCTATACCATCGCCCGCCGTCCCGGCTCCCGCACCGAGCAAGAAACCTAAGAAGAAGAATAACCTGACCCCCACCGGGTGTTCCCTCGCCGCCGCGTCACACGGCACCACCGCTGGTGGCCTCGCCCCGTCGCCGGGCCCCTCCGCCGCCGACATGTCGGTACGTATCGCCGCACCACGACCCTACACCTACGTACGCACGCGTGAGTCAATCTGGGCCGTCGGATTCCAAACCCCGCTCGGTAAACCGGATTTCACCGCATCCGCCTCGCGCCCGCCCTGACGGGTCCCACCTGTCAGTGAAGACTCTTCCGGTCAAAGAGACCGTGTGGGCACCCGCACCCACTGGATGCTTCGTGGGCCCCGCGAAATTACTGTCGTTTGGGTACGTCCCCGTTCGGTGCGCGCAGGTTATAATTTCCGCGTGTGGTGGCTGACGCGTGGGCCCCACAGACGCAACCCCCCGCCGTGGACACGTGGAGCCCAGCAACAGGACAGTAAATCTCGGGTTTTAATTAACTGCACTTCATTTTTACCGCTCTTAGGCTTATTTATTTCGGCTTTTAACAGCTATTTATAGAATTTAATGTGGAAATAAACGGTTCAGATTCTGATTTCAGATTGTGCAAAATATGAAAATGAACTAGAATCCAGAAGCTAAAAAACATCAACTACTTAGACTAATTAGCTACTGAGAATTTCTAACGGTTAGAAGCTGAAAATGTGAATTTCTAACTGGCTTCTCTCTACTTGATTTGACATTTCAAGGCCTTAAATTAGGCAGGATTTTAGGAGCAGTTGCTTGTTTTAAGGAAGAATTCCAAGGATAAGATCACAAGAATGCATGCCAGTGTTCTTGAATTCCCTTCCAGTTATGTTGCAGTGTGTGCTAGCTAGCTAGCAGCTGCAGCTATAGCTTTTGTGGAGCACTGGACCATGAAAACTACTACACACTGATGAACTCATTGCCTTTGTGAGCCTCTTCCTGGAATGTTTGGGACGAATTTCTGCATTAGCAACAGTACATGGGTATCCAGGATGCTGCCAATGGTGGGTTCAGAACATGACACCTGCATGTCTCTCCTGATGGTGGTAACCACTGGCATTCTATGCTCTATATCCAACCCAGAAAATTTGGAGAGAAAAAAACTCCCATTTTTTTGTTAAGTGTTTTTGATCTATATGCATGTTTAGATGGAACCTGACTTGTAATTATCTTGGGCAAAATCTTCTTGTAGAATTCTGCTGCTGCTGCACTCTAGCTGCAGACTGGAGAGCACTACTTTTGGTGACAACTGACAGGAGGCAGCCATGCTTCTACTACTACACACACAGAGAGCCAAGCAATCTTGAACCCACTTCAGAGTTCAGATTTCAGAGTTCATACCCATTCACAGTGTTCAAGGCATCTTCAGGAACAGAGAGAACAATTCTCAGCTTGTGGCACATGCAATTATGCAAATGATCATGAGTAGCAATCTTTAGATTTCTCTCTTCTGTTTGGACTTTGGAGGATCTATCTTTTTTGACGGTTGAAAAAGCTGATAAGAGCTACCAAAAAAACTACTATGAGCAATAAGCTTTGTAAATTTTTTGAAGTTGTTTAATTGGGATAGTTGTGGTTCAGGGTAGAGCAATTCCATACAGCATTAAAACAACAATTTTATATCCTGATTAATAACAAATATAATAAGCTCATGCCAACTGTCGAAAGGATCGAACATATTTATTTGGTTTGATTCATCCGGTATTTGTTTGGTTCAACTTTCAGTTTCTAGAGGAGAATTTGGAACCAAACACGTTAACATCCCCTATTCAACACAATTTGACAAAAAAAATCGTCATAGCCTTTTGCAAGAAGTACAGTAGTTTCTCCAAAATGATATTTAAAAATATATTCCTACTGTGGCTTTATCATAGCTTTAGATGTCATTAAATATAAAGTTTTGGATGATAAATTATCAAAGCTTAGACTTTCAAAGCGGTAAATAATCAATTTTCTCATCTCCAAACTCACAATCTGAGTCCAGAATTTAGACCGTTTGTTTCAACTTTAGATTTTAGTAAGAAATTGAAACAAACATTCAGGGTTCATGGTTTGAGCACAAATGATGCCCTACAAAACAGGAACCGGAAAGTCTAGGGCATCACACTGCAGATTGCACAACATGAAAGAGCAGAGAGCCAAAGCTTCCATGGAAAACAAGTAACAGCTCTCATGGTCTGCATGGAGAGAGCAGGATCCAGTTGCAACATCCAGTGAGGTTAAGATACAGATTGCACAACATGAAAGAGCAGAGAGCCAAAGCTTCCATGGAAAACAAGTAACAGCTCTCATGGTATGCATGGAGAGAGCAGGATCCAGTTGCAACACCCAGTGAGGTTAAGATACAGATTGCACAAGATGCTAAATTGCTAATTGCTGAAGCCTCACACGGTGACAGGGTACCATAGCCTCATTAGCAAAGGGAAAAGCTTTAGTAATTAGTACTGGAAGAACATGTGAGCAGTAATAAGGTTAAGGGCTTAGGAGGGGTTCTGTAGAGAGCTGGGTTTAGTGTCATTCTCATCCTTCTGTTGTTAGGAGCACACTGGTCCTGCAGTAAGGGCAGCTGCTGCGAGACCGCAGCCATCGCCCCAGGCAGGCCGAGTGGAAGATGTGCTTGCAGCGCAGCTGTATGAGCCCATCTGCATCCCCACATCTCTCCAGGCATATACAACACTCCACGGAAGGTTCAGCACGATGCGCGATAGGCGAATGCTTATCAGTAATGCAGAAGGATGATTCAACTGTGCTTTCTTGGATTTTGTAGGGATGGATGGATGCATCAGTGGGAAAGCAACTGGTTAGACTTCTGAGTATGCTATCTGCAGTGGTGGATACACCTGGAGCTGCTCCAGCCCGAATGGTTTCTGACGATGATATACTCTGCCTGCAACAATGGGATACCATTTGTAAATGTAGATTCCATGTAGCTTATGTTCTAATCTGGAAGAAGGAAGTGTGAAAAGTTGATGCAGACCTCCTTCCAGATAAGTCCACGCTGTTAAGCCTCTGAAGAAGCCTTTCCCTAGCTTGCTGAACAGCATCGGGAAGCCGGCCATGATCGGATTCACTGCGGTTTAGTCTTGAGCTGGAGCCCATGCTTCCAGCTTGTTCAAGTGTGTTTCCAGCAGACATGACACACTTAGTTGTATCTCTTTTGCTTCCTGGAACATGTTCCTGAGCCTAGAGTCAACGATAACAAATGTTAGAAACAGTTCGTAATTGCTGAAAAAGGTTTCACAACAATCATCTCAATAGAAGGAAAACATGGAAGATCATACTTAATTCTTCCTTGAACATGATATTGCTGCATGCTAGGAAACATTACAGATAAACAAGGTACTTGAAGGTAACAATTTCCAGTAATAAGATATAATATCTAGAACTCTAGATGTTATTAGTTGGTGGTTGAGCACCCTGTAATTGTATAGTCATCTGTGCAGCACAACAATATGGTATGGCAAATTGGCAATAGCCAATCCATGACACTGATCCTATGCAAATCAACCAGTTCCCTATGCTACTACAAGGGCTGACAGTAAAACTATTAAACACTGGAGCTCTGTTTGAACTAGGCCAGTTCATCTACAGTTTTAAAGAAATTAGCCAAAATCGGTCTTAGTTATTTTGCAGCAAGTCATGATCGGTGGCTTCGCCAATTGATAGCTAAGCTCACTTAGTCTGGTTTTGACTTTTGAGCCGTTCCTTTTGGAACTTTGGATGAACATCAACACACTACACACCTAGTTCAAACTATGTGTGCTTAGTAGTTGGAAATCTAGTCAATATTTTGGGAATAATGGAAACAAGTCACTAGACTAACAGAAACTTCCATCGGCGGTTTTGGAAGAGCAATTTCCCAGCAAGGCGGCAATTATCATCTAATTACTATGAATGCAAGTATTGCCACAGTATATAGGTTGAATTGGGCTATTATATTTGAGCTACAAGACCAAAGAACTTTCATTGTCATGTGCCCATATATGTACCCTTAAGATTAGTTGAACCTCCCTCAAAAAACTATTCCGGTATACGCTTCTTGCTTAATCATAGCATGGTTCAAGTAAAACACTTTTGCAAGTTACAGCACATACCCTGCCTAGATTGAAAAAGGGTTGTGAAACTAACTTCAATTTCTAGCACCAGTTGAATTCCCCAGAACAAGAGCAAACTCTTCAACGTTTCTCAAGGACAAAAGATCAACTATGAACTATCAACTATCCCTTCGTTACGCTCATATCATAAAGCTCATCAACAACAAATTTTACTAACAGACAATTTAGATTTTGCAGGTGCCAGCCAGACATTAGGTACATAGAGATCTGACAAATCTGCAAAGGATATGCGTATGAAAGTGGAGATGATTCACAGCTATACACTACACCTTGGTTCATCCCAACTGAATCCAACTAATCAGATGGTAAGCTTCAACACAAATCCTCATCTGTATCCTCCCTAGGTAAATCGTTCAACCATCCCTGATACATTTCCCCTTCCAAATATGCCATCAACTCGTCGTCTAAATGACTAAGTTCTACCTTCGCCGTGTCAAAAATCGTTTCTTTCGCCCCAACGCAGAAACCTCACAATAATTCTTACAACCCTTTCTCATCCGAGAAGACGTAAAAGCTCGCAACTTTATCCGAGAAGACGTAAAAGCTCGCAACTTTATCCGAGAGACGGCTTCCAAGGAAGACGGAAACGAGAGCATCAGGCATCAGCAGCAGAAGCTCACCGGCTTGTGGTGGGAGAGGGAGAGGGAGCTGCGGCGGCGGCCGGAGGCGCCGCGGCAGAGCCTGCGCCGGGGGTCAGGAGGCTCTGGCTCCGGCTCCGGCGGCGCCGGCGTGGGGCGGCGCTGGAAGTAGAGGAGCTTGGAGGCGATCGGCATGCAGCTAGGAGACGCGGCTTCACCTTCACCTGTCCGTCTTCTCTTCCCCTCCCTTTTTCTCACTCCTCTTTTCGGTTACCTCATGAAACCCTTTTCCTGAAAGTTTCAGATTTTTTTCTCTCTAACGTCACCACTGTTTTTGTTTGATTCCTATGAAATCCTCAAGAAGAATTTTCTGTCTCACCAAGAATTTGGACGAAACAAGGTAGACAGTTGATACTAGACCGTGTTACGAAACCGACATGATATCAAAGAACCGGAAAAATGCAATCTTTCACACTTCTTATGTGAAGTGAAGCATGGCTTATTTAGGAGGAAATATCTTGTGCAATCGTGCGATCTGGTGCATCCAATCAAGATCCAACAGTTACATATGAAAAAGGTAAAAAAGTATTAGGTTTCATATGTAACCGTTGGATCTTGATTGGATGCACCAGATCACACGATTGCCGATTGCATAGGATTATGACATGTTTGTTTATGTTTCTGATGGCTGCAACAATATCTAGAATTTGATATAGAAATAAACGATTCATATTCTGGACTCAGATTGTGAGAATCAGTAGCTGCAGAATCTAGAAATGAACTATAATCCAGAAACTGAAAAACATCAGCTAGACTAAGTTATTACTGAGAATCTCTAGCTGCTAGAAGCTGAAACAAACATGCCCTTAGACTAAAAAGTGGATCAATTTTAATTCGAATGTTTACCTGCTTTTACCAAGGGTCAATGATGGCATTCTCCGTGCTTACTGGTTTAGGGAGGTGATTAGTGCGCTTTTTTTGTAGCGTTTGGTTTGAGGTTAAGCATAGATATAATACGCTTGTATATAGATTTACCCGTTGTTTAGTTTGATGGTTGAGATGAAATATTGTTTTTTTCTTAGATGGATACAACTTGAATAAAATAAGTCTAAGTTTAGTAAGATTCACTTACCAAATATATTTTTAATAAAAATATAATCGTACTAGAACTTATTTTATAGATTAAATTGTAATGAATACAACGGGGTAAAGGTAATTAGATTATAAATTGAATAAATGATTTAGGAGAAAATTTATTTGAATATTTATAGATGAAAAACTAAATGCTTTGTAACTAAGTAATGACACATCGTCTCATTCAGTATTAAATAAACTCGTCCAAAAAAATAAAGATGGCTTCACGTGTTTTCGATGTATTTAAAAGGTTACTCCGGTATATATTAAAATACATCCAAAGGTCAAAGTTTTATCTGCAAAATATTGTTTCGTGTTGAAACACAGCTGAGAATATTAACCAGTTAGATTTTTTAATTGCCAACAAGTTGAAGGCATGGTCTACAACTTTTGAATAATAATAATAATAATAATAATAATAATAATAATAATGCGGAAATTATGCGGAAAAAATAGTCCTTATCGGATTTGGCGGGAGCATATATATGATCCTCTATTCCTTGTTCCCGTTCCTCGCGGGACCCGATTCAGACCATAAAAAAGGGTCAATCCAATAGTTCATGGTGAGAGTTTTATAAATTTACTGATTAATGTTTTCTGTCGATAAGGGATTAGTTTATTAGTTTTATAAATTTTAGTAAAATTTGAAATCATTTGTAGTTGAATTTTTTAGTAAATTTTGGTTTCTACATTGTTTTTAAAATTACGGTTTAGACGATTAGATTGAAGCCACAAGCAAAAAAATCTTTTATGACATCCCATCTCACTTCTTACAACCAAAACTTAAGGAGTATGTGGTTGGAAGAAAAAATACATGAAAATGATACATAATAAAAAGTTGGATTTTTGTAACGTTTGGTTCTCGATGGATTAAAATTTAGTCGGTGTCGTATCATATGTTTGGACATCAATTTAAAAAACTAAACGTGAACTAATTATAAAAATAATTGCAGAATCCAAGGATTACTCGTGAGATAAATTTAGTCGGTGTTATATCATATGTTTGGACATCAATTTGAATGACTAAACGTGAAGTGATTATAAAAATAATTGCAGAATCGGAGGATTATTCGCGAGACGAATCTATCAAGCCTAATTAATCCATAATTAACAAATGTTTACTGTAGCATCACATTATCAAATCATGACGTAATTAAACTCATTAGATTCGTCTCACGAATAATCCACCGATCATGAATAGATTTTATAACCAGTCTACATTTAATACTCTAAAATAATATCTAAACATTCAACATAAACTAACTGAAGTTTAATTCATGTAACCAAATCTCGAAACCCTACTTCAAACGAAACCCTACTTTGATTCATCCGAAGAAAAGGAGAATCTTTTTCTGCTTTCGCCGATGGAGCACGAACGATTTACGAAATGGCAAAGCACGCGTATCAAAACTCGACGATTTGATCTGGAAAAAAATACACCATCTTGAATCTTGATTGCTCCATCTCGTTTGATATTTTTTCGGACAAAGTGATTATTCGTGGGTTGAACTTTGAAGGATCTAGTACGGATTCCTGGCGTGGACAAAAGATTCTTCGTCCATCTTTGATTTTTTTCCCCCTCTCCTTGAGCTTGGCATGTTCTTCCATGATCCCATCAGGTAGCTGTAGCTCAGTAGCTGGCAGCTGCACTCCACGTGCACAGCTAGTGTCACTCCAGTTCCTCTGCTTGCCTTTTGTTCATCAGATTATCATGGCATGAACCGATGCATGCTCTTCCGATCTCTATAGCATCAAGATTGCTTTTTTTAAAACAAATCGAACTCTGAATCTCAGAACAGATAGAGAGAGAGAGAGAGAGAGAGAGAGAGAGAGAGAGAGAGAGAGAGAGAGAGAGAGAGAGAGAGAGAGAGAGAGAGAGAGAGAGGCTGGATGGCATGCAGCTACTGTTCTTGCTTTGCAGTAGGGCATTGTTCTTCATCCACGGTCATTTTCGTAGATATCCATCGATCGATCGGGAATCATGCCGGGGATTTCAGGACAGGGTTTGTTCTTCGTCCAGTTTATGTCACTTGAGATTTCTCCAGCTATCTCAGCTTAAAAAGATTTCTTTCTGATGAACATGCTGCAGTTTCTCTGGGTTAATTACATAATTGTTTTTGTTTTTTGCATCTGGATTGGTTTGCAAAAGTCCAGATGAATCCAGATATCCAATTCAGGTCAAGTATTTTATATCCTCTTGTCAACAGCTTCCAAATATCTGTGTCTAATTACTGAATCCTGATATCCATCTGCTTCTTTTGCAACTTCTTCTGCTCAGAAAGTCCTTCCAGAGTCAATCATCATCATCTCCTAATGCTGCCATTTTCTCAATGATCTTGATTCATTTAAAAAAAAACAAAGATTTCAATTCCAAGCAGATCTGAGCTTCTGAAATCTGAACACAGCATGTCCTGTTCTTCAACTTTTTGCACTGTAAAATATGCAACCTCTTTTCCATGTAGCTTTGCTATGCTTTCTAGTTTCTACCAGTTTTTGTTACTGCAACTCCCCCTTTTCCTGGTTACCTTTTGCATCCATGCTTACAATTGAATTGCAAATCATGAACAGACACAAATCAATCAGGCATGCACTCATTAGCCAAGATATATCAAATGATGATTTGCAAACTCCATTGGTCACCTAGGACAATTAACAGTAGGAGAGATGATTAAGCTGGTAGTGGTACAGTGTGATGATGGGGGAAGCTTGAGCTAGCAAGTAAGCAAGCTTGGTGTTCATGTCATCCTCAGGGTGAGGGACTGGCAGTGAACCAGCCATGGCGACTGCTGCTTCATCGCTTCTGCCATGCCGAGGTCGAACGCCATGGCTCGCTGGCACGGCGGGGGCGGGGGCGGGGGCGGGAAGACGGCGCCGTCGAGGAACTCGGCGGACGACGGCGAAGAGAGGCCCGTGCTGCCGGAGCAGTCGGAGGCGAAGGGGGAGGAGCCAGCAGCTGCGACGGCGGCGGCGTTGTTGCTGCACTTGCGGGCGCCGCTGGCCCTCCCGCCGACGGCGAGCGTCAGGTCCAGCTCGGCCATGTCGTCGTCGGCGGCGGTGACGATGTACTCGTCGGCCGGGAGCTGCAGGTTCAGCGCGCGGCGCGGATGCCTGCTTCGCCGAGGCTGCCGGCGCCGGCCGGAGCTGAGCTCGGCCATGGTCAGGTCGCTCATCAGCTGCCGCTGGATGCGGTACAGGCGATGCAGCTCGTGAACCTGATCAACCAAACTTCATCAGAACAAGCAAGCTCGTTTGCACGATTCAGGAATCAAGAATCTGCAAATCTGCAATGGATTGATTAGATTAGAGCTGATTAATCTACCTGCTGCCTGAAGGTCTCCTCATGCTTGAGCATGGCCATCTTCATCACCTCCATGTCGCATTGCCTCACAACCTTGTCCATCTTCATCATCTACTTCAGTTGAGCCTCTCGGATTATTGATCCTAGTAATTTCCTCAGGATTCAGAGATCACCAATTTCAGGACCCTGACCTGCTGATAAAGTGCAGAGTTCAGAGATGATAAAGTGCAGCTAGCAACCAAGACAAGTACTCAAGTAGTAGCATCAAATATGATCCACATATTGACAAAAAATAAAAATCTGAACTTTGAGGGTAGTAGCTATGATCATCAAGCATGGTGATGTCATAAGAACAATCTCCTGATCTACATAAACAGCATTCAAAGGCAACAAGGATGCCACCATTGAGAGCTAACCAACCTTTGTATATGTAGTATCCAGCCTTCTTGTTTAGTCAGTTGTGAGCTCAACTTGCATGGGACAAACAAGATAGCAGAAGCAGGAGCAGGAGCAGGAGGAGGAGGAGCTGTGAGCCTGTGAATGTTGATGCTGAAAATGGGAGTGACAGGAGGGTGGTGATTTATAAACACTGCCTGACCTCCAACCCAATGCAGCTGTGCCTCTCACTAGACACTAGGTTGGGGGGGGGGGGTATATTTTTACCTTGGACCTCCTCCTTTTTGGCATGCCAAGCAAGAGCCCTAGAGCTAGAGGCCTGTGCAATGGCACTCAGCTGCTGCATGAGATGCCCCTCCCAGAGCAGACAACCCTGCAGGAGTCTAGTTTAATCTTCTTCTTCTTCTTCCTCTCCCCTCTCATGTCTGGACCCCACTGGCAGCTGCTACTATCCAGCAGGAGTAGTACATTTCAAAGCTGAGGCAGTAGTGCACTTTGGGTGTGATGCAATGCTACACACTTGCAGCAAATGATAGTTGCACAGATGTCTTCAGACATTGCACACATGCCACATCTACCAACACTTGTGCAAGTTTGGTTTCTGAATGACTGAATGTATGGAGCTGTCAGTTCAGTTCTTCACTGAAAAACAAGCAAAGGGTAGATGAGATGAATTATTGCACACATGATAATTTCCATTGTAATGCTGCACGCATGCATGCATGCATGCAATGCAGGGATCTAATGTCTATCCAAATGGATGCATCCAAAAACCCATATCTTGAGGAGGAGATAAAGGCAGGTTCTTGTCTCACCGTTGGTCCCTTCTGACAAATCAGAGGATTGTTTTGAGATGGGAACACTGGAAACAGTGTTGCTGTGTGCTTGCCTTGCAGGAAAACCAAGCAAGCAGAGGAGAGAAAAGCAAAGCCTGATGATGCAGACATCCCTTTGAGAGCAAGCATCACCACTGAGATCTGCATTGTTTAATCCAATCACACATGGCTAATTTGCTTCAGAGACCAAACTACTACTCAACACTGCTGCTAGTCTGCAATGTGCAGGGAGGAAAATTGCTTACAATAATGCAGACTGAAAAAAAGAGAGCATGCTGTTCAGTGATTAGTACAGTAAACACAAAAGCCTAAGCAGGAGGCTGGATAGTCTCTGGGACAAGACAATGGCGCACGCTTTGCCGGCGCAGGAAGGCGCAGCCGTACAACGAGATAGATAGATAGATAGATAGATAGATAGATAGATAGATAGATAGATAGATAGATAGATAGATAGATAGATAGATAGATAGATAGAGAGGCACTCCTGCTTTCTTGGCTTTCTTTCAGTCTTCTTCCAGGTGCAGTCAGTGGCTTTCTTTGGTGAAAATTACCAGTGGCTTATCTTTTTTCATATGCACTTTACCATTAGCAATTACTCTGCTCACTGTTGTTATGATCAATTGATTGTTACAAAAGGAGAGGAATTGGAACAGCAGAAGCTTTGTAGGTAGAGGAGAGAGTGCTAAAGAGGGAGCAAGCTCTAGCCCTCACCCATGGTGAGAAAAGCCACTTTTGTCAGGGGGTTCCTAGCCTCTGTTTCCCCAATTGCTCCATGATTTTCAGGACAGGAACTGGTGGCTGCCCGGCTCATCGATTGTTTCTTCAGAAAAAGCAATTGATCTGTGCACACACACACAATGCAGCTGTCAGAACAGCAGAGCGTGTTCATGTGCATCTCAAAAGCATATATATATATATATATATATATATATATATATATATATATACAAATGCTATTCTACACCACGGGTGTAGAATGCTATTCTACACCGACGTGGGATGGAGGGGGTTGGGATTGGGTGGGGTGTGGGAGCACGGGATGATCGGTTGTAGAATAGCATTCTACACCCATAGTGTAGAATAGCGTTCCCGTATATATATATATATATATATATATATATATATATATATATATATACTAGTATTCTGTTTCTAGCTTCAAACTTAGAATTAGACTTGTTCAGAAGAAAGAATTTCAAATTTGCCAGGGTTACATGATGCTTTTAACAGATAGCACCTATGATAGTTGTTATCCCTGACAAAAACTGTTGTGCTGTTGCTCTAAAGTTCAGGCCATTTTGGCCAAGCTTATCCAACAGCAGCATGCATGCATCATCATAGGAGCCACTGATCAGTAAAGTAAAGTAAAAAACACAAGAATTACCAACCTGGTGGCAATGATAAAGTAATCAGGGAGGTGAGGAAGAAGCAAGCAAGCAAGCATGCAAATTCAGAGCTAAAATTCAGTGCTGAACTTTTCAGAGTGGGGGAAAAGTACATCGGTGTTTGTAAAACATTCAGGCGGCAGTCTCCATTCTGTCTCCCCACACACACTGCCTCCTCCTCAAAGTTGCAGCTTGCTCATCATTTCAGCTCCCTGGAAGCCTGTGCAGCTCTAACAGCTAGCTACTACTCCAGTTTTTTAGGGGGTAAAGGAATGGGGGAGAAAGAGAAGAATCTCCACTAACCTGAAAGAAAACAATAGTAATAATAATGAAAGAAAGGAGAGCAAAAGTCTTGCTGATGCAACCATCATCACATAATGGTCAGTGTGAGTGAGCCCCTCACCTATTTGTCAACACCTAAAAGAAGAAGATAGAAGTATAGAACCACTGGTCTAGTCCACACCACTGCAAAGTGAAGTAATTTTCCCTCTGAAACTGGGAACAAGCTAGATGGTCTGCTCTCTGATGGTGTGTTCTTGAATTTGTTCTGCTTAAAATGGTTTTGATCTGCCTGTCTTGACATGTCTCTGAACATATAACCTGACTTATTGGCATCATGCCTGATGAGCATCACACTGAAACCATGATAAACTTATGCCATGATTTGATCCAACAGCAGAATAGATTGGAATTAGCTAGACTAGGACCTGAATTTATGTGCTCACCTCCTCGAGGCCGGAGCCGACAGCTCCCCGCCATGCACGCCCGCCGCCTGCGCCGGCCGGCCGGCCGGCGATGCGAGCACCGAAAGGAGAAGGGAGCAGCAG
Source organism: Zizania palustris (assembly GCA_019279435.1). Lineage (NCBI taxonomy): Eukaryota > Viridiplantae > Streptophyta > Magnoliopsida > Poales > Poaceae > Zizania > Zizania palustris. Next base: position 37,299,391 of record JAAALK010000289.1, on the reverse strand, counting down.
CGGTGGCAGTTCATCCTTTCCGCGGCAAAAGGGAGGATTAGTTTCCTCAAAAGGCGGGCGCGCGGTGATGACCTCACGCTACTAGCTGAATTCTGAAAATACTTCTTTTGTCTGAATTTTTCTTGCCGTTCTGGACTTCTGGTTCTTCAGAGCCTCTGAATCCGAGTTACTTTTAAGAAAAAAAATCGTCTCTTTAAGACAAATACTGCATCTGCATCTGAACCCGACTCTTCAAAGCAAGAAAAATGCCTCTGAATAAAAGAGATTTGTCCCAATGTAGTGTTTTTTACAACAAGAAGTACACTACGCAGCTTTATCATGTCTTTTCATGGGTTGAATAAAAGAGCTTTAACTGAGGAAAAGTTAGCTGATCTGCTCATGGTTATGAAAGAAATGCGTGCAAGAAGGTTAGAAAGTACTCTAGCTGGTACATCATGTTGTTTGGACATGGTTGCATTCGAAATTTGAACATAAAACTCAAGTCGAATTCCTAAAGAATTCATATCAGGTTCTTTGTTCCAAACAAGGCCTCTGTGCAGAAAAATTATATTTCAACTTCATATATATCAGATGAGATGCACGGATGAGACATGTCATCCTCCATTTCTGCAGAGAGATTTCTGAACCTCTGTAGTCTGTGCTGATCCTGCCAGTGAAATTTTCAGCAATTTTTGTTTGTCCTGAAGAAGGCCAATCAGCCTTGGAAGATGCTTGAATTCTGATGATCCAGTCCATTCTAGGTAACATGTGCTGTGATAGTAATTCAGGCAGCATATAGATTCATAGAAACACAGAAGCACCATATAAAAAAGAGTGAATTGGCATGGAGACATATATCAGAGCAGCAAATCATGTGGCCTGTGGGCAGATATGCTGGGTTGCAGGCTGATAGATCATGAAAAAATTCAGATACCAGACCAAACTCTGAACAAGGATCAACACAGCAACAAAGAACGATGCTTTGCGAGCAGATGAATAATCAAATATTATGGCAATGCATGAAAAGGTATAAGGAAGACCTATTCGTCGGTAGAGGAAAGATTGTAATCCAGAATGTCGAAAGTAACAAATCCAAGCAACCATCTCCCCTACTGATTTCATTCAAAAAAACAAAGACAAGCAACAAAACCGGATTCTTTGCAAAGGTAAAAAAACTGTAGCATTGGCCTGTAAGCAATGAAAGAATCAAAGACATATTGGCAGAATATAAATTTTCTTATTTTGTGATTAATCACAAGTAATGAAGTCCACTATCATGTAACCTAGACATGTATCATCCTGACCAAGCCATGGGTGTACCACTCAGCCCTCAGCCCTATGACAATCAAACTCTCCCTCCATCTCAACCTAACTAACTGCAGTTTTCTACAGCAGAATAAATGGTACTGCAATAGATTGCCTACAACTGTCAAGATAAGATTCACTAAAAGAATCTGAGAAAACTAGAAGCCCTTGTTTATCTGTCAAGGATATGAGAGGAAATCTTATCATGTTGCCGAGTGTAGTCACATCCTAGTACCTGAGGATTAGACTCTACTGCTGTCAGAAGATCTTGCAATGACACTTGGTAGGAACATCCAGCTAAATCTGAACGAAGACCTTGACCCTGTCTACCATTTAGAGCAGTGACAGTACTCCCATTTGCTCGGTGGTTTCCCCTTGCTTTCGCAACACCCAAACAAGATTTCAGCATCTGAATTATGTATGCATTCAGTGCAGTGTTCAGTACACCAGCACACTCGTGATGCACACCGAGACCTTCAGCTTTCAGCTTATCCTCAAGCAGCTTCAACAAAGACTGAGTTTCTGGCAATTCACCATTATTGTAGCACATATCCGAAGGATGAGACGTCGAAGGCTGAGAATTCTGAGCCTTCGGAACTCCCAACGGAGCCCTAATCGGGCTTCGACTCTGAGCACACACCGGACTGCCCCTGGCTTGGTCAACCTCCTCGCCGTCCTCTACAGAGACAACCTCCAGCAGAGCCTTGCTCCCAGCAGACACAAACTCGCCGGCTCCCTGATGACCGAGAGGCGACTTACCAAGAGGGCTCGGCTTATCAAACCTCCTGTCTCGGTAAGCCACCAGCCCGTCCAGCCGCCTTCTCTTTGCACCCATCAGTATGCCATCATTGGCCAAAGGACCATTGGACACCACCGTGCTAGTCTGTGAGTTGCCAGTAGCCGCCTGCCTGCTCGGCGGCGGCCCAGCAGACATGAACACATTGCTTAGGATCGACCGGATGAGCAAATTGTGGTGCTTGATGTTCTCTCTCCCCAATGCAGCCACAGAAATCCTGTCAAATTCTTCCTTGCCAAGCTGGCCGCCCAAGAACTTCTTGAGGTTGTGGAAGTAGAACTCGGCACGCTGGTGCCCGAGCTTCTTCACGAGCTGCGACTTGAGCTCCATCGTGTCGACGCGAGCAAGCTTCTTCGACGGCTGCATCCTGGAAACCCCAACAAAATGCCGCAGCTCCGGGCGAGCAAACCCTAGGCGCCGCCGCCGCCACGCCCACGCGCACCAAGTGGCCTTTAAGCGAGATTCGAAGCCCCAATCTGCGGAATAAGATCAAGAAGCAATATTTAGCACAGAGATCGTTTCACGGCGCACGAACCCGACAATCCATCACACGAACACCACGCCGCGGATCCAAGAGCTCTCACCGGCGCAGCAATAGCTCAACGAATCTACTCCAAACCCAGGTCTGGAGCAAACAGAAACAGCGAATCGAAAACCGGAAGCAACCCCAGCTCGAATTTTGGGCAAACTCGAACCAAATCCGAAGGAGACATCAACAACAACAAGGAGCTAAAAAATTGGGGGGAAGATTGGAACGGATTCGGCGAGAACTGCAGGAGACTAACCTCGATTAGGGTGTGGGGAGATCGAATTGGCGAGTCAAAATTGGGGGATTATGGTAAATCAGTAAAAAAATTGGATTTTTTTCGGATTGCGGCCGCCGCAATCGAATTTATTCTTCCCCCGAATAATTTCTGGGCCGGGACGAACACCCGTGTCCGGGGGCTCGTGCTCAATTACAACACCAAACCGGAGCTCTCCTCATGGGCTATTGTCCCGCTGACAGGTCGGGCCCATGCGTCATTGCAGAGTCAGACAATGAGACAAGTGCCCGCCACGGAACCACGTGCCGAAATACAGCCGTCACTTCTTTTCCTTTCCGAAATTTTTACTGAGGAATACAATCTAGAACCCGTTTTGTTTGAGCACGTCTCGAGCTATTTCTAGAATCTGATGCGGAAATAAACGATTTAGATTTTGGACTCAAATTGTGAGAATCAATGGCTGCGGAATCTGAAAATGAAATAGAATCTAGAAACTGGAAAACATCAGCTAATCAGACTAGCTAGTTACTGAGAATCTCTAGATGCTAAAAGCTGAAACAAACAGATTCCTACTCTACTCCATTTCATCCGAGCAAAATATTTATACTACTTTAAAAAAAGTTAGTGATGGTGAGTGTGTCACCACCATTATTCCTTACAGTAACACAAAACTCTCTAACTTTAGTTTTGCTCATCTTTATTTATATATTGTTTTTTTAATGCCGTAAAAAACTACGTTGTAATGCACGAATACTTAGGCCTCATTTGGATCCCTTGGCTAAATTTTAACCCCTATCACACCGGATATTCAGATGCTAATTAAAAAAACTAAACATGAGTTAATTATAAAACTAATTGCAGAATCCCTAGGCTAATTCGTGAGGCGGGTCTATTAAACCTAATTAGTTCATGATTTAACAATGTGTTGATACAGTAGAAATGTGCTAACGATGAATTAATTAGGCTTAATTAGGGATGGCAATGGTACCCGTTTACCCGTTTACCCGCGGGTAAAAACCCTATTAGGGTCGGGTATGTTCCTCAAATTATACCCGACGGGTAAACGGGTACGGGTATGGGTATTGACTACCCATACCCGTTTACCCGTTTACCCGATTACATAGATATAAATATTAAAATCAAACCCTAGATATTCACTTCTCCTTTCTCTCCTCCCTCCCCAAACCCTCAACCACCACTTCTACGACGCGCTGCTGGGGGTTGTAGTTCCTCTTCTTGGCGAACGCGGTGAGGAAGGACGAAGCGGCGGAGCGGCGGCGCAAGGCGGTGGCGTCGGGGAAGAGGTCGGCGAAGCAGTCGGTGAGCGTGAAGAAGACCGCCTCCGCAATGGCGACGAACGGGAGGAACGCCGCGCAGAGCCGCTCCCCCACCGTCAGCAAGCTCCCCGACGTCTGCGACCCCCCAAACCGAACAAGGAAAAAGAAAATCAAGAAACGGTAGCTCCGGCTGCTGCTGCGGCGGCGGCGGCGGCGGGTTGCACCGCGCCGTGAAAAACAAAAAGCCACCCACCACGTCGTCGTCCGAGAAGCGGAAGCCCAAGCCCGACTCCATGGCTGCAAATCACCACACGCCTCCTCTTCACCCCGTTTCACGGGTAAACGGGTATACCCGCGGGTATACGGCGCCCGCGGGTAACGGGTATGGGCATGGATTTCTACCCGTCGGGTAAACGGGTACGGGTATGGGTATGTACTACCCGTACCCGTGAGACCCGACTGCCATCCCTAGGCTTAATCGATTCGTCTCGTGAATTAGCCGAGGAGTTTTGCAATTAGTTTTATAATTAACTCATATTTAGTCTTTCTAATTAGCATCCGAACATCCGATGTGACAAAGTCTAAACTTTTTAGTTAGTATAGTAGTAAAATGAACAGGATGTAGCATATTTTGCGGGTGGTTGACCCAATTTCAATTTTCAAAGTAATTTGTGGGTCTCACTCGGATTTGCTAATTTTTTAATGAGATATAAGAAAACTCATTTCGCAATAACATCTGCGTATAATGTGATTCAAAAACATATAATATTTTTTTGCCAAGTTCTTGTCGGAATAAAACTCTCCCTCCACTTTCTCGCTAATTTCCTTATGATTTTTCAAAACAAATTGAACATTTCAAATTTCATGACATTACAAATGTGTCACTAGTTTCACATATATCGAAAGCAACTAATTAACTCATCGTTTCCCTTGCAAAACAAGATTAACATGAGGCTTAAGGTATGCATAATGAAAAAAAAACATTATCTTATAAAAGTCATGCTTAAAATATTGTGTGCCTCTTTTGAGATAAATTTATAATATCTAGGCCTCTAAAGCCATGATTAGGGATGGCAACGGGTCTGAAACCCGCGGGTTTGATGAAAATCCGCCCGCGAAGCAAATATGTGAAATCCATGCAAACATGAACCCACGAAATCCATAGATTCAAAATTAAATCCAAACTTATCGGGTACCCGAAACCCGACGAGTAACCCGCGGGTTCTGTTTATACTCTATGTGAATTACATTACAACATAAATATAATTAAAAATTCACAACAAATAAGATATTATCACATTACAAATACATAATTTTAAATAATAAAATCACTCAACATAACATTATTATGATAAATGAATAGAAAATGGGATGGATTCTATATAATTTTAAGTAATCGGGTAAACCCGTGGGTTTAAATCTAAACCCAAACCTGACCTGAAATTAAATGGGTGGCCAAACCCGCGAACCCGTGAGCATAAAACTAAACCCAAACCTGTACATGTCGGATCAGGTCAGATACCTGCATCCGCGGGTACAACTACCATCCCTACCCATGATGCATAGGATTTTTTGTTCTCGTGCCACATATTTAATTTGCATTTGCTTTTTTGTCTGTCATGACAACAAGTACTTCTTACCAACTAAATCAAAGGGAAAAACACTTTAGAACTCTGACATGAGAAAAAAATTATACATCCCTGACAGGGAGAAATTTCCTACAAAGATCCAACCACATTGATTTTCTCCAAAGAACATATTCTAAACAAAAACCCAACCTATGAAAAAAAGATCAAGAAACAGCGCCATTGGAGCGACCGGAACTAAATATCATTATCTCGAGTGGCGTCATAATCAAGAAGGTCATCTTAAGAGTAGTAAATTATCGACGTTTCTAGAAGCATAGTATGTTGTTCTTAGCTGAAGTTCCATAATTTAGATTGCTCAAAAAACAATCCATAGCTTCTTCTCAATTCTCAATTCATTGCTGATTGTTCTGCTAGTGATCTACATCAAAAGAGGAACCTTGCTAACTATGTCTCACTTAGGATAAATTAAGCTTTGACAAGTTAAGATATTCTCATGTCTTTTCATGCTTCAGATCACAATAATCTCCTGACAAAAACACGTAAGTTCAGGATAGACAGTGTTGGGGAAAATCTTAAAAAGGTCACCACTTCGATCTGGGTCATCGCTAAGATCTTTCGGAGGTTAAGGACCCGAAGTTGGTTGCTAGGCCGAAGCCTTCTTTGGCTAAGAGGCTACACCCGTCGTAATTGCTCGGAGGCGATGTCTAAACCATGAGTTCCCCGTTCTCTACGATAAGATATACTCCGCTTTGTGGGGTAGATGGGATCGAATTCAGAAAACAATAATCAATACAACTTTTATCCGTTCAGAGACCTAAAGCATAGTTCGAACTCTAGTGAAACACTTCGAACCCTTCGAAATTTAAACACTAAAACATATCGCGTAGTTATGAATTATGCCAACAGACAATATATTTACTAAAAGTCCAAAATGTATAAAAATACAAATCAATATGTAGTAATCGGTCTTCCTAACACCTTCCGCTCATCGGCGAGGAGCTGGTACGACACGGAGGTCACATTCCTATATTTTAGGACGGAATATTTGATCATATACCCTTTACGTGGAAATTGAGAAGTTATCTTCCACATTTCAATGACATGTAAGATCATATAATTTATATGGATAAATCTTTAAATTCTATTATTTTCATCTAAATAAAAAATATATAATCAATTTTTCTTTTACAAATACCCCTCCTGTTTCAGCTTTTTATGTTTAAGTAACCCCTTTGGAAGCCCCTGATTACGACGCCTCGTACACCGTCGCGGCGGCGCAACCGCCATGGCTGCCACCGGCGGCGGCGGCGGCGGCCGCTGGATTCACCCTACACATGGCCCTCAAGACCTCGGCGGACTTATTCAGTGCGTCTTCCAGATCTCCGACCGAATCCGAGCCATTCCGACCTGTTCCCCGCGGCGAAGACAGGCGGGCAGTTGTCGCCGCCGCCGCCGCCGGAGGAGCCCTGAGCCCCCCCCCCCCCTGCGTGGCGTTCAGAAAAAAAAAAGATAACCAAGAAACGGACACCTCCTGTGGATGGAGAACTCAAGATCCATGTAACAGTAGCTCCGTTTTCTAGAACGAATTGCCCTGGGAAGAAAAGGATGAAAAATCTCTGGATTTGGTTGCAATCAGCAGAACCATCTGGTGAAAGCGTGAGTCTTTAAGAGCTGTTTCACTTTACTGACTACTGAGAGATGGTTGCACTTTTAGTCTACATCACAAGAGAGTTCTTTCTGTACATTGCAAACTATGTTTCTGTTTGGGGGGGAATTATGCTTTCAAAAGTTAAGACCTGCTCCCAACTTTCAGGGTTCATAGCTTCATATCACTCTCCTGATGAGAAACACATCAGGAGTTCAGAAATCATAACTCAATGTATCCTTTTGCCTTACTGAAATCACTGTACAGGATGAATCTTGATGTGCTTTACTAAATTATGCTTTCACAAGTTAATAACTTGAGATCATTACAACCTCCTGATGGATGTAATCAGCATTCAGGAGTGAGTTGAGTTCAGAGCTCACTGTAGTCTGTACCACTGTAGATTTTTACTGAAGCGACTGCAATAAATGCAAATCACTGTACTAATTGAGCTTGCTGACATGTTCGTCGGCGGGATCGACGGCGAGGAGGCCGGCGCGGACGTCCTCGACGTCGTCGTTGTCGTCGGACGCTGCAGAGGATGATCCATGGAAGCTGTCGTGTAGCACCGGCGCCAAGAAGTCGACGAAGCCGGCGGTCTTCATGCGCTCGACGCCGTAGTACATGGCGACTCCCCCGACGGCTACGATGGCGCTGACGACGAGCGTCCTGACCGACGCGAGGCACATGACGGTGGCGATGAGCACGACGGGCGGGACGCACATGACGGCGGCCCCCGCGGCTCCGACGGGGATGCGGTACGGCCGCGGCAAGTCGGGGTCCTTGACGCGCAGCTTGACGAAGGCGGCGAACACGGCGAGCATTCCGAGCCCGTAGAGAAAGTTGAGGAACTCGATGATCTCCTGGAAGCTCATGAAGGAGAGGATCACCACTCCCGTCGCCGAGCACAGGATGCTGTACGTCGGTGTCCCGTGCCGCGACCTGCACACGCCGCGGAAAAGGATGAGATTTTTCGATCGAATTTATCTCTGTTTTGTGGTCGGCGATTGATTTCTTCACCTGCGGGCGAAGATGGCGGGGATCATGCCCATCTCGGCCATGCCGAGGAGCTGGAAGGAGTCGCCGCTCATCTCGGCCTCGAAGAGCCCCATGTTGGACATAGCAGCGGCGGCCTGGATCCACACGCGCAGCCATGGCCCGCCGATCCTCTGCCCGATCTCGGAGAAGAACCCGTCCGTCCACTCGGCGGCCGTCTCTGATGGCAGCGCGCCGGTGCCTGCCAGCAGCGGGATGAGGTACGCGCCGACGACGAGCCCCACGGCGCCGAACACCGCCTTGGGGAAGGTCTTCCTCGGCTCCTCCACCTCGCCGGCCAGCGTGCTCGCCTTGTCCCAGTAGTTGAGATTCCAGAACATGGAGTTGAAGTAGGCGCGCGGCTCGATGGCGTCTACGTTGATGGCGAGCCAGCGGGAGGGGCGGATCTTGGGGACGGCGAGCACGGCCAGGGCGACGAAAGGGGAGAGGGAGAAGGCGGTGAGCACGAGCGCGGAGAGGCCGACGAGGTGGAGGCCACGGAAATTGAGGTAGGTGAGCGCGGCGGTGAGCGCGAGGACGGCGAGCGACCGTACCGGCGGAGCGAGGACGAGCCCGCCGGAGCGGAGGTAGTCGAGGAAGAGCACCGGGTAGAGCGCGTTGTCGAGCGTCCCCGACGCCCACTTGGAGAAGCCTACGAGGAAGGCCGCCATGGGGCCGAACGCCGCGGACACCCAGGCGACGTACCCGGCGTTGGTGGGGAACGCCGACGCGAGCTCGGCGGTGACGAGAGCCTCCGGCATCGACCACAGCACCGGCAGCACCAGAAACCCAACGATCGGGAGCAGCGCGCCGCCGCCGGCGCGGACCGAGTCCTCGATTCCGAATGGCCCCCCCGACACGTCGTAGAAGATGAGCGCCACGAGTGGCAGCACCGTCAGCTTCCGCCGCATCGGCGTGGGCTCTCCTGCTCCGGTCATCGTCTCAACTCCCTCACCACCCCGCGCCGCCGCCGCCTCCGCCGACGACGACGATTGGGTTGGTGAAGCAGACGACGGCTCGACGGCTCGCTTCTCGGGGGAGTTGGGCGCGGCGCGGCCGGTGCGCGAGGACGGAGGAGGTTATCGTGCGGGGCAGTTGTGTCTCTGACAGGTGGGCCCGATATTCCGGTCCCATGGGAATGGGGGATTCCGTCGTCGGGGCCGGGGCCCGCACGAGTGATCTCATCATACGGTGGGCCCACATGCTGTCTCATGCTTCCACGGTTTCGCCTCTCAATAATTAATCACTACTAAATTTTCTATGGTTGACAATTTCAACTAAAATTAATAGTTAGATGATTGTTAGTTAGAACTAATTATTAGTTAGTTAATAGTTAGTTTATTAAAAAATTGTTCATAAATGTTTGAATATTTTGGAGCTAAAGTCAAATAGTCTAAGGGAACAAAATAGTTTGACTCTATTAATTCAAATTAGTTTATTTTTGTGGATTAATGGACTAACCATAGTTAGCTAATGAGTTAATAGTTAGTTCACTAATCATTTGTACGGTTTGAATGGACTAAAATTAATTTTTAGTAGCTAAGATCCAAATGGGGCTCATGGTGTGTTTGGTTAAGTTGTGGCTGTGGAAAAAAGGTGATGTGAGTTGTAGACTGTGGAAAAATTACTGTGGGATGTCAACTGCGAGAAAACTGAAAGCCGTTTGACTGAAATGATGTGGAGAAGCTGCTTTGAGCTGTGAGTTGTGTAAAAGTCAATTTATAAAATTGTGTATGGTTGTATGAAATTCAAAATGTCAATTTATGAAGGTATGTATGGTTGTATGAAATTCAAAATTTCAATTTATGGAGGTATGTATGGTTGTATGAAATTTAAAATGTCAATTTATGGATTTTGTATGGTTGTATGAAATTTGAAATGTCAATTTATGGATTTTTGTATGGTTCTATGAAATTTGAAATGTCAATTTATAAAATTTTGTATAGTCGCATGAAACTTGAAATGTCAATCTTTGAATATTAGCGTTATCAAAGATTCAAAAACTAGTCATACAATGAACTTGGGAGATATGAAAATTCACAATATTTTTGATTGAATGTTTGCTTTGTCATCGTTGGGGAGCTTTGTGTAGTGGTGACAGATCGTCCTTTATTTCGTACTTCGATGGATTAAGTCTCCAAACATCATCATAATCATAACAAATGTCATTCACTCTACCAAGTCGCCGGAATTAAAGGGATGGGAGCTGTGGTTGAGGCCTCCGGCGAGCGACCAAAGCGTGAGCCGCCGCGGAGGAGGCGGCTAGCGGCCGGTATGTGGGAAGAAAGCCGCATAGTGCCTTGCCGGCGACGACGGTTGCAACGACTACATGAGGAGGCGGAGGTCGATAGCGAGTAGGCTCGCCTCGGCCCGCCTCGCGAGAAAGGCAGCGATCGAGACGGCAGATCCGGTGGGACGACGGTGGCGGGACGACAGTGGGACGATGGTGAGACGGGACGGCGAGCTGGCCACGGGCATGTAGGAGGAGGCGAGCTGTCAGTGGGGATGAGGAAACGAAGCTAGAATCTGTGGAAAGCAGAAGCAGGTCTTGAGCAGGTATATCTAAAGTTGTTTTTAGAGTAAGTTTAATAATATAACTAGTTGTTGGCTTTATATTTGTGTCATGTCACATGTAGCTAATCTAATAGTCAACTCATATAAGAGCATCCACAATGGTTGTTTCAAATAGCTATCTGATATGGAAATAGAGTGAATCTAACTAGTGAAATAGCTTACCATTGGAGATGCTCTAATAGTTAGTTGGCTATATGTATCATGCATTTAATGTGTAACATATTACGCCATCTCACAATGTTCATTGAAACATGTGTATGAGTGGGTTGTTAACTAGTAGTCTCCTTTTATTCTCTCTCATTCCTTCTCTCTTCCACCTCACTACTAATTTGATGTGGCAAGTCTTGTAGCCTGCTTAACTAAGCTTATTATACTTGCTCTTATTAAAAGCTGGCGGCTTAAGATATATCCTTTGGTTGATTTTTGGCTTCTGAGAAATAAAAGTTGCTCATAAAAGCCAAACCAAAGAGATCTTTGGTTGTCTTTTGGCTTCCACAAACAAAAGCTGTTCCAAAAAACCAACCCAGAGGACCCTCAATCAATGCTTTTATGGAAAACAACGTTTTTTCGCGTTGTTTCGACTCAGTGATAAGATCCATGGCAGAACATAAGTAATGAGATGTAATGGAGCTAGAATCCGTGGAAAGCAGGTCTAGAGGAGTTTTCACGGTTTCGCTATATCTAAAGTTGTTTTTATTAAAAACTGTTGGTTTTAAAACATGTCATTTGGTTGACTTTTGGTTTTTGGGAAGCAAAAGCTGCTCCTAAAAACCAAATCAAAAGTATCCTTGATTGTATGTTGGTTTCTAAAAAACAAAGCTGCTCCAAAAAGTCAAACCAAATGGACCCTCAATCGATGATTTTACAGAAAACAACGTTTTTTTATGTTGTTTGGACTCAGTGATAAGATCCATGGCAGAACATAAATCACAGTTGTAATTGAGCTCCTGTTTGGTGGCAATTTGCATGCTCTGATCACAATAATGTCTCTGCATTAGCTCTCTTTTCCTCTTAGGTTTGCTTCCTTGTCAAATTTCATCAGTTACCAATGCACCCAAACTGCTGAGAAGCTCATCTGAAGCTCCAGTAGTTCTACCTTACAGAAAGAGAATAACAGGAAACAAGTTCAGATTCAGAGTAGTATCCTGTCCTTTCTTTTACAAATTACAACCCTTTATAATTTGACCATCTTGTCTTAATGTTGCAACATTTGACATGTAATTAAGGTAGTGTTTTGTTGCTTGAATCAAATTCATCCTGGATGGTTCGGTACAACTTTGAAAAAAGTCTGTTTGGTTGGATGTACTGTACGAAACCATCCATGATGGATTGGTTCAGATTCTCAGAATATTCTCTCCAGATGCCGAACCATTTCGTACGATAAAAACAAGCGAACGACGCCGTTCAATTTTTTTAACTATACTAATTGTTTATAATTAGTTAAGATTAGTGATTATTAAATATTTTTAGTAAAAAATAATTATAATTAGATGTTATTAATTATAACAGATCATTATCATGTATCATTTCATACATTCAACCAAACAATCTATTTGTACCATCTCATCCAGAACTATCTCATTCCAAATCAGTCTATCTCTATCCAGGACCATCTCATACCGTCCAATTTCATTCTAACTAGCCAAACTCTACCTGGAGGAAGATGAAATGCACATCAAAAGTCCACCACTGCAAGAATCAGATTCAGATGTACTTGCTGCCTGTTGTTCACTGCAAATGCAGCTGTGAGTGGAGTGCACATGCTAGCTGATGCTCACTACCTACCCATGTGTCATGCAGGAAAAAAGAAGACAGCAGGAAGAACAACATGCATGTGCACACAGATTGCTCTCCAGGTAATTCTGTTCTGATGCCAAGCAAATATTTTTATCAACTGCATCCAACCTTAACAAGTTGAGGAAAGTTCCGATCCCGACACACACGCTGAATCTAGAGTTTGTATGATAAAATATAATGGTTTAAGTTTTGTTTTTAGTCTAACATAAAATCAGATGACTCGACTAAGTAATATTAATCACCTTACAACATCAGGTATAAGATTGCCTGTAGTCGGTAAATCTTGGATTAGAGCCATACTAAGGGGGTGTTGGTTGGAGGCTTAATAAATTTAGTCTCAGTCACATCGAATGTTTAGATATTATTTTAGAGTATTAAATGTAGACTATTTACAAAACCTATTTATAATCGGTGGATTATTTGCGAGCCGAATTTAATGAGCCTAATTACGTCATGATTTGACAATGTGATGCTACAGTAAACATTTGTTAATCATGGATTAATTAAGCTTAATAAATTCGTCTCGCGAATTATCATCCGATTCTACAATTGTTTTTATAATTAGTTATTTTTAATACTTCAATTTGATGTCCAAACATCCGATGTGATATGGACTAAATTTTAGTCCATGGAACCAAAACACCCCCTAAATAATATACTCGAAATAAGCTTTCCTCAATTCTAGGGCATCCCATATTGAAAAGGAGTCAAATTTTGTGAGTTCATCAATCAAATCAAAACACATAATCCTACATTCCCATATTGGATTTGGATTGGCACTAGAATATGATTATGTTTTAGATTAAAATTTAAAAGTTACGTCATATGTTGCCGCATAATAGTCGGTTGATTAGGTAATCTACTTATTTCTTTTTTATGTTTAATAGGATCTTTAATTTTTATTTTATCTCTAACCTCGAAAATATTAACATCCCTTGTTTCTTCCATTGTGCACATGACAATAACAAATGCTAAGTTTTTATGGGTTCTACCTTAATGCTATTTAGAATATTACCATTGTGGTTGCCCTAACCATTTATTATCGCTTTCTCGAGAACATTAGTGCATATATATATATATATATATATATATATAGTACAAACTCACCCGAAAAGGATCATTAGTTCACAACTATCTCTCAATAACTATCACATTTCATCTCACTTGTGAGTGACAATACGTTTGAATTAGATGAAATGTAGGTAAATGTGCCTAAATTATAGAGATAAATTAAATATTACAATCTTAACAAATAACTTAGAATAAATGGCTTGAGCAATACTGATGTAAATAGTTTGTAGCAAAACCATATGATGTAGCAATTGCATTAGCTACAAAACAGATTTATGAAAGTGGAGTATCAAGGAGTATGAACCTCAAAGGGTTCTTGTATGAAACATGAATTTATACTGGCTCAGGCCTCTTTGAGGAATAATAGCCTTATATCTAATTTATAGTGATTTCTCTATTCTGTAACTTCTGTCCTCATTACAATGGAGGTGTCCTGCTTTTATAGGCAAATATAACAGAAAAAAGTATATTTTACCTTTTACTTATAACCATCATACATGACTCTATTTACAGGACTACGTAGGGGTAAAACAATAAACTAATATACAAATACATGTACAAATACCAGAGACGAAGGCCCCTAGTTTAAATTTTCATGCTGGAGTGGTTTAAAGATATTTTAACTGCACCGGAGGTAGGCTGACAGGCTTCGAACCAGAGGGGCCTTAGAGAGGGCCTTGAAGGGGGCCTCGGCAGTCATGTGCCTACACACCTTAGCTTCTGGTCTTGTGGTTTCTAGAACTAATCTTCACAGTAACCTTTAGATACTTGTTTCATTCAGGACGAAGGGGTCTTAAGCTTACTCTTTGGCTTCGGCGCTCCAGAGGGCTCTGGCTTTACGGAGGCTTTGAAGATAATGTCATTTGACCCCTATTTAGGATAAAACTATTTCTCCCAACACCATGCTTTTAGAAGCATGACACAAACTCTCTCACTAAAAAAACTTTATTCATACCATTTAACTTTATCTTAAAATACTTTATTCCAATCTCTTCACCTTGCCTATGTTCTCAAATTAAAATTTTTTATTCCTTCAAAACCCTCCACCTACCGCTTTATGTTTTTTTAAAGAATGCCACGTGAGTCTGATATTGTTCGAAGGTCATGCGTGGCGGTATGCAATATGGAGATTTTTTATGAGGTCATTCATCCTAGCACTGCTCTCTTCTCAGCACGCTCATATCTGTTTTATGTTATTATTTTCTCATTACTAAGAGATACTTTAGTTTTTTACTCCGATCACTAATTTATCGACTTATATTAATAGACACATGTTCTTTTACTCTATACTAATTTATTATATTTATCACAAAATATAACAATAAAAGGAATGTGATCTACTTGTATAATAGTCTAGATTCTAGAAGGACGCTTGTGTGCTTGGCCAAGGTAGCCTTCCCTTCCCGGAAGTAGCAAAAAACAGCAATCCGGTTTGACCCAACCACAATCCGACTCCTCCTCTTCTTCTGTTCATCGGGTCAAATCCCTCCTCCTCCTCCTCCTCCTCCTCCCCAAATCCCCAATCCTGAGCTGGCCGCCACCAGCACCACCAAACCCAGATCACGATCGATCCACCGGCACACCACTGCCCCCTTCCTTGTCCTCTCGGCTTGTCGCGCGCCGCGGAGGGTGACGGCCGCGGGAGGAATCGAATCGGGGCGAGCCGGGAAGGAAGCGCCCGGATTTCTTGATCCGGGAGTGCAAGAGGGAGGGGAGGTTGAGCAATCGAGAAATCCGATCGGAAAAGATCGCTTCTTGGGTTGTCGTTGTGTGGTGGCAATGCCGGATCCGGCCGGGGCGGCGGCCGCGTCCACGTCCACGTCCACGTCGTCGTGCTCCCCACACCACGGCGCCGGCGGGCTGTCATGGCGTCAGTGAGCCACGCGGGCGGTCGCCTCTCCGTCGTCTCTGAATGCTCGTCGGGTCCAGGGAAGAGGAGGAGGGAGCAGCACCGCCCGGCGGCGAGCGAGGATGCAGATCCGGATGTCGCCAAGCATGAGGAGCATCACCATCTCCAGTAGCAATGGGTTACTAGACTTGATGAAGCTCAAGACCGCCGCTCGCCACTTCTCCTACCGCACCGTCTTCCACACCGTCCTCATCCTCGCCTTCCTCCTGCCCTTCGTCTTCATCCTCACCGCTGTCATGACCCTCGAGGGCTTCAACAAGTGCTCCTCCCTAGGTACTCCAACCCGCCCTGCCATGCCTACACACCTAGTTCCTTAAGAGTTTATATAGCTTAGAGCTTACTGGTAGACCAGGGATGCACAATGTGTGTGCCATGGCGTGAATTATGCATTTTGGTCAGTAGATAACAGCCGTAGGCTCATAGTTTTGTCGTGTTTAACCAATTCATGAAATGAAGTTCTTGCATGCTTCGGTGGTGACTAGCGTGACTTGCCGTTACTAAAATATAGGAACTACCTATTTGGGACCTGTATTGTGTTGCGAATTTGCTTAGTTGGCTGCTTAACTGCTTTGTTGGTTTACCTAAGCTTCCAAAACCACTTATTTTGGCTTCCTATAGAAAAATTTAGGGTCCCAAAAATTTAGTACAAAGTGAGGTGCTTTGCTTACCACTTATGTGGCAACTTAACGGTCACTTCTAGACATGACAGTGTCTTCTTAGCAATGAACTAAAGATATTGCCAATGTTCTGCGAGAAATTAGGTGCATTTTTATTACTTACAAATTACATGTAATGTAAACATTTTATACAGTTACCATGAATGTGATTATATGCAATACTCCTTGTTTTCTACACTACAATAACGGACAACTTTCTGCATTGATATCTGGTCTTTTTCCTTAACACCGTTTAGTTGGTGCCTATGTTGTTTCCTGCATGCGTCAATAGTTCTGTCTGTATCTATCTCCCTCTTTATTGTGCTGCCTGGTCCACCATGCTATCTTCTTGCTCAAATCTGTTCATAGTTGAGTTGTACAATTTGTTTGGTCGATGACTTAAATTTTAATTCATGGTTTGTTTACTATCAGATTGTCTGGGAAGACGGTTAGGTCCACGCCTTCTTGGTAGGGGCAACGATGGCTCCATGGTACTAATATATCCTTTGATATTACTTTTTCCCCTTCTGACTTTTGAGTATTTTCTTAGTTTCTTATTTGGTTTCTATATTCTAATTCACAGAGGATTGTGAGGGATTTGTATAGGATGCTTGACGAAATAAATTCTGAGGAAGTACCTGTTGATTGAAGGTCCCAGACTCTTTTGATGAATTTATCTGGGACATGAAGAATAATGATTATGATTTAAGGTCATTTGCTTTTAGACTGAAGGCCACGGTAAGCTTTCTTTCTTTCTTTCCCCCTTTTTAAAACATTGGTATTGCCATTCATCTATCCCTTTCAGTCCAAGCAAATGTATTTTTTCTTAATGGATTATTTTGTGGTGAAACCTGTGATTGAAAACAAATATCACCACTCCTTTGGGCGTGCTTTTACTTTGGAATTCCACCATAAATCTTGTGCCAATTCTTGGGTAACATTGGGTAACATTGCTATTACTTACAAGTGTTACATGGTAAATTGATAGCTTCCATATAGCTAAACTCTAGATGTCAAGGCATATTATAGTAGTGAAAATAAATAAATGTCATGTTTACACCAAATTTATACAACATTTGTACTATACTACTATGTAATGATTCTCATTGTTCTAAAGTTGCCAAGCACAATACTAATGAACTTAAAGGTCACCAACCTCAAGTTAAGTATTACTAGCTAATTTGCTTCTCTTCTTCAGCAAGTAGTTTTTTTTCATTATCTGCGTAATTTCATGCAGATGGAGAACATGGATAGGGAATTGAGAACATCGAGGTTATCGGAGCAGTTAAACAAACACTATGCGGCAATTGCTATTCCTAAAGGCCTTCATTGCCTTTCATTACGTCTAACTGATGAATACTCATCAAATGCCCTTGCAAGGAAACAGCTCCCACCACCTGAGTTGATCCCTCGTCTTTCTGACAACTCCTATTTCCATTTTGTAGTAGCATCAGATAACATCCTTGCAGCCTCAGTTGTGGTCAGTTCAACAATTAGATCATCATCGAAGCGTGATAGGATAGTCTTCCATGTCATCACTGACAAGAAAACCTATCCTGCTATGCATTCATGGTTTGCTTTGAATCCTCTGTATCCTTCCATTGTTGAGGTGAAAGGGGTTCACCAATTTGATTGGTTAACAAGAGAAAATGTGCCAGTTCTTGAAGCTATAGAAACTCAGCGCACTATCAGAAGTCGTTACCATGGAGATCACCTTGCAAGAACCAATGTAGGTGATAGCCCAAGGGTATTTGCTGCCAAGCTGCAGGCAGGGAGTCCAACATACACCTCTGTTCTCAATCATATTCGAATATACTTGCCTGAGGTATAATAATTTTCTTCTGACTATTATTTTCGGTACAGTTTGATCAGTTTTTGCATAATTGATGAACAGTTAAACATTTGTAATATGCAATAGAAAGATGAGCTGAAGCAATGGAAACTGCAAAAGAATTGAATTTCCTTTCCTTGTTGTAAATGCAAATAACATCTATGCATACAATCTGCTTAAAAGCATTTTTACAGGAGTGTGCACCGTATAACAATTTAGTTCTGTAGTTGGACTCTAGATACTCGAAATTTTCCTGTAATTAATAGATTTAGTGGAGCAAATTTGATCTAACTGCATCAGTATTCTTTCAATCTACCTCATTTTTTTACCGGAAGATCTGCAATCACATAATAAAATTTTGCACTCTCTGGATGCAGTTGTTCCCAAGCCTCAACAAGGTTGTATTTCTTGATGACGACGTTGTCGTCCAGCACGACTTGTCATCACTTTGGGATATTGATCTAGCTGGGAAGGTAAATGGAGCTGTTGAGACTTGCAGAGGTGGAGATACTTGGGTGATGTCTAAGAGGTTCAGGAATTATTTCAATTTCTCCCATCCCCTCATTGCCAATAACTTTGACCCCTCGGAGTGTGCATGGGCGTATGGCATGAATATTTTTGACCTCGGTGCATGGAGAAAGACAACCATTAAAGATAAATACCACCATTGGGTCAAGGAGGTAAAACATCTTATCATAATTTCATAACTTTTCATACGCACACCCCAGTTACTATTCACTTTTATACTGTCCACCTTTTCCATTTTATAGTAATTAAGTTAATATTTTCAGATATCCAAAGTCTAATATGCCCCTTTAAACATAGCCGTCTTTTTACCGGTGGTGATATTTTAAAAGGCACCAAATAAAGATTTATGCAAGGCTACTAATCTGTTAAAAACGTGTGATTTTTCTCATGATCGCTTCGAAAGACATGAAATGATGCTGGATGCCATTTTATGAGCACACATTTGAGCAGCTTATGCTTGGTCCATATTTAATATTTCTAAATACATGTTGATGAGCTTGGGCTACCTTACCTTATTCATGCTACCTTCTTTGCCTACAGAATCTGAACTCAAACTTCACACTTTGGAGGCTTGGAACATTACCACCAGGCCTTATAGCATTTAGAGGTCATGTTCATCCTATTGATCCATCATGGCATCTTCTAGGCTTGGGGTATCAGGAAAAGACAGATATCCCCAGTGTTCAGAAAGCGGCGGTCATACATTACAATGGGCAAAGTAAGCCATGGCTGGAGATTGGTTTTAAACATCTGCAGCCATTTTGGACAAGACACGTGAACTACTCGAATGAATTCATAAGAAACTGTCATATAATGGAGCCTCAGTTGTAGATTGGTGAGGCGTACCATTCGATAAATAAAGGCGTAAAACATGGAATTAAATTCATTATTTCGGAGGACCGATACCAGATAGTCCAGAAGGGTGGTGTGTCCATGAAAATGCTCTCTGAACAGTAATCCTGGAGATGGTACACTTGCTGATGAAGAATATTTATAATGAACACAAAGGAAATGTTTTTCTTCCTGTTTTTACACTAGGACCCCTTTCCCTTTGTTTATTCCATTTGTATCATAGCTCATCAAATCACAATATTGTTTAGGATGGATGCTTCTTTGTATTTTTTATTGGAGCGATATAAATTGCCTGATCTGTCTGGCGGCATTGATGTTTGGCCCATCGCAATTGTAATTGTTGACAGAGTATACACTTCACAAGAACAGCATGTGTCAGGTTTTTGGTCTTGACAAGCAAGCCCTGTACATTTGCTCCTTGTTTTCTACATCTGTTTCTGCTCATCTGATGTGGTATTTTTGTGCAATTGGAATTGGAATGTTGCATGGCCTATTGAGCTGTATTTCTTCAGAATTCCCCCCACACGTACATGTGTATATATCATACTAGTAAGGGGTCCGTACTTTATGACGGGGCATATTTTATTGCTACGATGATAAATTTTTTTAGTGAATCTAACTGTTTATATGCAAAATTCATAGTTTTGTGTGATTTTTTAGAAATTTAAGGGTCTTTACACAAAATTCTTAGTTTTTGCATGAATAAAATTCGTATTTTTGTGCAAAATACAGAAATTAATGGACTGGAATACAAAAAAATATTTTTTCTTTTTCTTTTTTTTTCTCTTTTTCTTCCCGTGCCTTTCTTTCCGCATGCAGAGGGGTTGAAGCTATGCGCGGACAGAATCCATGGATGATGTAGACATTTTATAATAGAAGAAATTTACATGATCTTAAAATCCATAGCATGAAAAGTCTGAATTCATTAAAAAAAAGTCATCTGTACAAATCTTGAAGCGTATGGTATTCATTTATGGAGATATACATGAATCTATATGGAACTGCGAACTAGCTACATAGTGACCACTAAATTGTTCAAATCAAGATATTACATGTATGATAGAAGAACATGAATGGCCCCATTG
Source organism: Zizania palustris (assembly GCA_019279435.1). Classification (NCBI taxonomy): domain Eukaryota; kingdom Viridiplantae; phylum Streptophyta; class Magnoliopsida; order Poales; family Poaceae; genus Zizania; species Zizania palustris. The sequence continues at coordinate 37,278,698 of JAAALK010000289.1, read as the reverse complement.
GGGGGCAAGGCAAAGATGAGGAAAACAAGACACAAATCTTTATGGCAAGAAGTAATTTTGAGAACAGCTATATATATTATCACAGCAGAAAGAGCTCATGACATTTCTACCTAGAGCCAATCATAGCTCGCAACCTTCAGCCTCGAAATCCGGGAAGACGACGAACACAATGGACAGTGGAGCAGCATAGATTGGTGAATTGACTGAAACTTGGACTGGCAACAGCGAAGGGATGTCACCGTCTTCAGTGAGCTCAAGAGGGGCTCCATTCAGCAGGCTGGTCCGGGCAAGAGGGTTGCCGTCTTGCGGCGTCAGATGGTACTCCTCCCTCTTCTGCAATCCATCCGAAGCTTTGCTCCCGACCCAAGAGACCGTCTTTTTCAGGCCATGGACAAAGGAATTGTCCCTCCTAATTCCTCGCTTGTCATCGTCATCAACATCGACACCGACATTGAGGTCGTTTCTGACCGAAACCATGAACCCCATGTTCTTGTTCAGGTTGAGCAAGAGGAGTGCGACGCCACCCTGCAGCACGATGCATTATAGATCAGAATGAATGCATGCTCATGTTACCAAGAAGTTAAACATGGCAGCATTACAAACTCCATCTTAGGCTGTTTCATCAGTTCTTTGGAAGCAAATGGGTAGGTAAACAAATTCAACCTTCAGACTTGGCATACCTTTTGCTTTCCGCAATGCGCATAGGCGCGCAAGTAGGAAGAACCGCTGGTGTCCAAGGAAATTACTCCCTTTCCCATGAGCCTATGCCACAGCAAGGCACTGAAAAGATACTGTGATTTAGTCACAAGGCACATATGGTAGTAACTAGTAAGCATGATTGAGTGAGTGAATGTGGCAGAGCATACAACTTGCCTGTAGTAATCAGGGTTTGGCACAAAAGTGTCCGTGTCAAGAAGGCCATAGTTGCCTCCAATCAAAGTCTGTCTGCAGTAAACCTTTGTGTCATACTTTGCAGACTGGCCAAGCTGATCAAGATACCTAGTTGAAACAGCGAATTTGAGAATGGAATATGAAAATGAAAATCTCATGGTTGATGTAATTATTTGTTGAGGTGACAAGAAACTACCAGAAGCTATTCAGGAAAGTATTAGACACACGCGGGCTGCCGCTGTTATATGCACCACCAGCTTCTCCAACCCAGGGAGCAGACCATGGTCCATGTCGTTGTATCGTCAATTGGAGGTCTCTGAATGTATCTGAAGTCCGGCTCAAATACTGCGGATCCAAGATTCTATTTGCAACTTGTGGGTCATTACCTGATCAAGATTGATTATATCTGTCATCTTAGATGTGTACAACATAAAAATGATGACAGCTTATGGAGTGGTTCTAACATCATCATGTCTGGGAAGTACTCACCAGGACCGAGATTGTAAACATGATGAGTCATTGCGTTGAGAACATTTGGGCTGGAGACCTCAAGAAGCTTAGCAAACCATTTTTGGTCATAGAATCCTCCTGGAGCAACCACCAGTGGTTTCTTAGAGTTTCCATATAACTCACTAATGATGGTCTGAAGCTCAATTATATCTTTTCCATATTGTTCAGCTCCAACGCTCGCGCCAATTCCACTTCCACTCAATTCATTACCTGTTACATGAGCACAGCTACTTATGTAAGGATGACATGAATGACCAATGTTTCCAACTTTGTAGGCAGCAAATGAAGGTTTTTTGTTCTATGATGCATACCAAATTCCCATGAGTCAATAGGGTAGTTCATTGAGACAGTGTATTCCATGAACTCCCGAGCATTACTGGAATTCCAAGCACCTCCCCAAATGCCTTTGCCAGTCTGCCGCCGCCCTTGAAGCGCATTAAGGCCAAATGTGACAACTGCTCTGAAGGAATTAAAAAGAGAAAAAAAGAGTTAGAAACACACTGAATGAAGGGATGCAAATACAATATATGACATCATATTATAAGTTCTAATATGTGGTGTGTTGAACAATTCATCCTATGATCTATCAGACCTCACTACAACCATAATCCAGACAGCAAAAACATCTGGAGAAGGAAGGCCTTACCCTGCATTCACAAAAAGATTATTAACAGCATCCCATCTTTCCATGGTTATGCATCCTTGAGAAAATCCAAACAGTCCACTTGAAACCTTAGAGAATGGGTTGCATGGAGATCCTAAATTTGGTGTGCCATATACCAACTGATCTTGTAAGGAACCTCCAACTCGGATACGTAGTGGGCTAAAGGCTACAGAAGTCAAAGGGAACAATCTCTATTCATCATGAGAAAATGTGAAAAATCATAACAAGACAAACACATTTTGTGGAAAGTATCTCCATCGTCAGAATATTCACCTTGGATAGCTTTAGCTAGCAAAGGATTAGTCAAGTCCTGGGAGGTTCAAAAAAGCATCAAAATCACTTCTTTGCAAAAACATCAATTACGGCGTGATAAAAAAGGAGAGCATTCTTGGGAATTTTAGTCATTTACCAAATTTAAGACAGAAGCTTTCCCCCATGGGCACTGGTTATAGTTGCACTTCTCCGGAGGCCACCAATCCATGGTGGCGCAAACAAACTCATCACTGGTCGCGGCGATTGTCTGAGATCCCCGAACGACAATGGTTACATCGGCGTAATCCTCCGATCGAATCAGTGTAGGCAAACAGAGAAGAAGGGGTATGAGGAACCATAGCCTCATTCTTTCCCCACCTGCAAATGGTGTTGTCCATCCACCCAGAACACAACCAGAAAAGTTCAGACTTGCTATGATCCATAAACAAGGCATCTAGTTGGTCAAGAAAAAGTATAAATTTCTACTCTATCAGCATAGCTGAAAGTGACTCCTGCTGTATGTTTAACAGGCCAATTCACTAAGTGGAACAATTCAGTTTTTTTCTCAATGATTGAAACTGCTTAGGCTTCTCCAAAATCCAGAATTATATCTGTTTAACATAGGGGAAAGCATCCTTGAACTAGCATCAAACAGATAACGGAAAAAAGAAGATGTTTCTTTGAAAAGGGGGGAAAATTATCGGCTGAGGAGGATGAAATCCTGCAATCCTCGAATGTTCATCCCAAATTGCAAAAGTGTCCCCAAAAACATTAAAAAGGAATCCTTTTGGCGTGCAAGCGAAGTTTGTCTGGCGGAGGAAAAAAAGTTCTGCAAAACCCAAGATAAACCCAGCTGAATCTGAACCTCGGATTAACAAAAATTGCTCAAGCTGGTTGATGGGATACACGAACCCAACTTCCTCCAACACCACACCTAAACATCATCGAATCCTTGAAGGCTCCAAGAAACCGAAACCAGTAAAGCAATCACAACCAAAGCCAGCACAGGCGCGTCGCAATTTGCCACAGATTTATCTACGAAACACGGAAACATTGCGCGGAATCCAAGAGAGACCAAGCAGAGAGCAGAGGCCTTTACCTGCAAACCACATCCAACCCAAGAATGTCCCAAGAACAGCTAATACACAATATATATATTTCCCAATGCAGGAGAGATCAAGGAAAAGCTCGTATCTTTTCCCTCACAACCTCCGCGCGCGCAGAATCAAAACCCGGAAGAAATGGCCGGGAGGACTTAAAGATTGCGCGAGGTTTGAGCTCTTGGCCTCCTCTTGAGGAGGAAGTTTCGGTGGTGGTTGCCGCTTCTCTCTCCCTTGGAAGCTACTCACTCCTCCTGCACAACAGCAGAAGCCAGAAAGCTATGGCGCTCCTAATTATTGAACCATTACTGTTCTATAAACAATGATGTGTTTGATCTTTCCACGGTTGAACTGTCCTAACTCCTAAATCTGAAGGCAACAGAAGAGGCTTGTTTATAATTTATATCCTGGTAGTACTAGTTTTGTTTCTGGGTAAAAAACAACAACAGCAGTATCAAGAATTTTGTGGAAATGCTGATGAACACATCAATCAACACGGTGTAGTGAAGTTGGTGTGAGATGAATGGCAGACATGTGTGCCCCAAGGTTCAGAAGTCAGCATCTCATAGCTGTTGTCTGTTGACTGGGTAAAGTATGACTGTATGAGCACTAGGGTTTGGCAAAAGAAACCATTTTTCACCAAGACAAACACAGGTTATACTTTTTGATTCCCACAGAAGAGCATCAGAGATAATTGGCACATCAGAAGGTGAACATGCTTTTCAATCCTTGCTTGAAGAGAGAGTAAGGGATGGAGGAGATGCAAGTCAACAAATATCAACCATTCCACTTCACAATTGTAATGCAAGCTGCAAGTTTTAAAAGAACATTAGGAAACCCAGAGTGGAGAAAAAGGTGGCCTTGCTTCTATCCAGTATCCAGTATCCACTTTTCATGTATGCAACTTGCACTAGTTGAGTGGAATGGATCTCTCCATCCGATGAACGGATCCAAAACCTATCCTAATTCCTGCCCATCATGTCTCTCACATCAATCATTGTTGCCCATATGATCTAGATCAATGTTTGACACTGTATCATAAATGATTGTGTTGATGGATAACTAACAAGGTGCCTGCACTTGACAATTTGGCATCAACTACACATACTTATTTCCACATGAAAATATTAATCACTAGATGCTGGAAGTAAATTTGTGAGCTGGCAAGGACACATCAATTGCTGGTGAGAACTTAAATTGCCTTGCAAACAAAAGAACTCAGTGATGTTGTTGGTATCATTTTGATATGGCATGATTCTCTCTCATCCTAGAGTCCAAGATTAGGATATGGGAAATGGTCTAGATGGAGAATCTGTCACACAAAGCATGCCCATCCAACTACAATCCAAGGCATTGCTTTTTTCCCCTATTCAAATATTGTTCAATATTGTGTAATCCTACTGTCTCACAACTGCTCCAAATCATGGCCTGAATTGCGTGTTGGAATGCTCCGGTTTGCTTCTTCCCCTCAGAAGTTGACCCTGGATTCCATTTCATCAGCCAAAACAAATCCAAATCTGGGCCTCACATCTTCTACTTTTAGTGGCCACTACAGTCTACAAGGGTCCCCTGTTCCAGACATGAACAATTTTCCATCAGGTTCCTGCTCTTGGATTTGGTCTGACCTGGTCAAACTAAATCTCCTCATCTTTGACTTTAAGGTCAACGTTCCAGTCAAGCCAGCAAGAATGACCAAAACAGTATTGAGCTTAGCATATGTAAAACATGACGATTTGAGATACAGGGAACCAAGAAATGAACCAAAATTGGAAGCAGATAATGCAGTTAGAGATGTCAATGGGCCCCGAAACCTGATTACCCGTGGGGAATTCCTCTATTAGGGTTAGGGTATGGGTTAAAATTGATCCTCATTGAGAAACAAAACAAGTTAGTTTATAAGGCAGCTCAAGAACATTGCGTGGCAAAGTATTATTAAACACAAACTCGTTACGCATAATCCAAATCGCCCAAAAGCCAGCTGCGAGGACTCCTAGAACCAAAACCTTTTATTTGGTGGAGAGCTCACGGTTGTAAACCCCGAAGGTATCACAAATATTATCTGGACAGCGAGCCCAACCTAGAGAATCCCTAACGAAACACCAAGTGAAGCTGGAGAGAGCACATTGAAACATAAGGTGATCCACAGTTTCAAGACGGGTACAATACTTACAATTCGGATTCCCCTCCCAATTTTTTTTCCTCAACTGGTCGCCTACTTGAATTCTGCCCTTCAACACGAGCCAAAGAAAACACTTCACCTTCAGAGGAGCGGCACATTTCCAAACCAGATTCATGTCCTCTACCTTGATGCCCCCAAAGCACAACCAGTTATAAAATGTTTTGACAGAGAAGCTGTTTCTATCAAGACCCCAAGAAACCTGATCTGGCTCCGCTGATAAAGAGATGTGACCGCAAAGATTTCTTAACTCGAGCCAAGAACTCAATTCTGTTTGAGAAAGGGACCTTCTGAAGCGAAGACTCCCAAAATCTTTGATTACATCTTCCATCAAAATATCAGAATGCAGACAAATTTCATACAACCGAAAGAATCTGATTCTTAACGGAACCTCCCCGAGCCAAAAGTCTTCCCAGAATAAAGTTTTTTTACCATCCCCCACTTTGAAAACGCAATGTTTTTGGAACCAAGGTCTAAACTTCATCAAATTGTTCCAAAAATACGAACCCTTCGCCACCTTGCGCCCAAAAATACTCCCCTTAACAGAATACTTGTTTCTCAACAACTCATAGCACACCCCCGTGTGCCCCCCAGCAAGCTTTAGAACCCAGTTTGCAAGCAGGGAAACGTTCATCAACCTTGAATCAGTGAAGCCCATGCCCCCATACACTTTAGGAATGCACAGCTCTCTCCAATTGACCATATGATACTTCTTCCTCTGACTAAGCCCGTCCCAGAAAAATATACTACGAATGCTGTCCAGTTGATGATGAATATATTCCGGCAACAAGAAGGCGCCCATGGAGTACAATGGAACGCTGCTGAGGCATGAATTGATAAGAACCATTCTACCCCCATATGAAAGATAGCCACATTTCCAAGTTGACAAGCGTTTTTCGACCTTCTTAACCAAACCCCCAAAATCATCTCTAGCTGGACGTGAATGACTGATTGGTAAACCCAAGTACGACAAAGGAAAAGTACCCAGCTTACAATTGAACACGTCAGCAGCCCACTGAGCTTCTTCCGTGTCCACCCCAAGAGCAAATAATTCACACTTCTGGTAGTTAACCTTCATGCCAGACAACTCCTCAAAGCAGTACGGGAGGAATTTAACAGTAATAAAATTGTTTTCAGAAAACTCCATCAGCAGGATCATATCATCAGCATACTGCAGATGAGAAACCCCACCGTGCACCAAATGAGGCACCAACCCAGTTAAATGACTATTCTCTCTAGCTCTAAGCAGCAACTCCGACAGAGCATCACCCACAAGGTTGAAAAGCAAAGGGGAGAGAGGATCCCCTTGCCTCACTCCAAAAAAACCCCTACCTCCCCATTGACGTTAATGGCAACCCTGCCCCCTGAGACTATTTTAGTGATCCATTCGATCCAATTCTTATGAAAACCTTTTCTATCTAGGACTTCAAACAGAAACCCCCACTGAACTCTGTCATAAGCCTTTTCAAAATCTAATTTCAGAACAACACCCCTATGCTTCCTGAGCTTGACCTCATGGAGAATTTCATGAAGCAAAACAACACCATCTAAAATGTTCCTTCCAGGAAGAAAGGCAGATTGACATTGATCAATAATGTTGTTAGCTATCTTGGTTAATCTCAAAGTCAAGACTCTAGAAATGAGCTTAAAACAAACATTTAACAAACAAATGGGCCTGAACTGTTTAATGGAGCAAGCGTCTTTGATTTTAGGAATAAGGATAATTTCCCCAAAATTAATTCTCCCAATCTCTAAATCACCCCTATGAAGCTCATCCAACATTTCTTTAAATTGATCTCTGAAATAACCCCAAAACACTTTATAAAAGTTCACAGAAAAACCGTCAGGACCAGGAGCTGTATTTCCTTTCATTCCTTTGAGAGCAGAGTCAAGTTCATCGAAGGAGAAAGGTTTGATCAACTCCTGATTGTCATACTCAGTCACTCTTCTTCTATTAGCCCAAAAATCATCCACCAAATGTAAAACACCCCTCTCGCTGGAGCCAAACAAATTCTTATAAAACTGATAAATGTGATTGGTCAATTCATCACCCTGCGGAATGATAACCCCCTCATCAATGGAAGTCATTAGCACCGACCCGTCATCAGGGGGAGATGGCAAGATTCAGCAAATTGCTCCTTGCTCAAATTCGAAGCTTATCAAGGGAAGAAGGGCCAAGCGATGTGTGAGTCGCTGATGATGTGGTCCCCAAGGCCGTCTATGGAGGATGCTGCCTGTCTTTGGGTTCTTTTCCTAGGCATGGAGTTGTGTTTCCCTTTATGTGTCAGCTCCTCAGGGGCTCTTCCGCTGTTTAAGTACTCGCTTTTTTGCCCCTTGCGATCTTAGATCGGTTGGGAGAAACTTTTACTTCTTGGGAGTTTGTCTGTGTTTCTTCTGTTGGAGGGGTTTCGTTTAGAGACTCTTTTAGGGTGATCGTTTTGTGGTCTGTGAGACTTTCTCTTGTAAACTGGTATCCCCAGTGAACTTTGGGATGTTTTCATTTCTCGCTTTCCAATAAAGCGGGGCACGACTTTGTGCTGTTCCTGTTCCTCAAAAAATTGATCCTCATGGGTATAGATTTGGGAGAAATGCTTTCTCCATCAGGTATGACGGGTATGGGTTTGGGAGGGCTAAACCCGAACCCGATCACCCGTGGAGCTGTTTTAGGAAGTAGGTCACTGAAACGAGCCTTAATCTAGTTTATAATCACACTATATATTTTTGTAGTCGGCAAATTTTCTGTGACAAAAGAAAATTATTACATAAACACAAACCCAGGAACTCTTGTTTGGTCAATCAAGCACCAGTCCTAAGAAAAAACACCCTCAAGATGCAAACTTCAAAGACTACACATTTACGCGAAGTTCACAAGCTCAAAAGCGGACGACACACTTCAGGTCGAAGCTAACAGCTGCTGCTGGAGCAACCTTGCTTTCTTGAAGCGAGATCACGGTCTCGAAGGCGCCTACGAGGGCCTTCACCTTGCTCTTCCTCGTCTCGACAAGCTTGCTTGCTGTCTCCTCGATCACATTGTTGAATAACCCTTGCTCGTTCTTCTTCCTGTCCTTGACATCCTGGTGCCTCAGGACTACAACTTCAGCTTGCGAAGAACCTGAATCTTTTGACGCTGAAGACGTTGCGGCGTCACTCTTCCTGGTGGTTCTGCCTCTGGTGGACTCCTTGCTCCTGTTGCTATCTTCTACAGTCTTTGCAGGCCTGAATCGTAGGCGTCTTGGAGTGCTGTTCTCTGAGTTGCTATGTAGGTTCAGTACCTTCCCTCGGCGGAAAGTTAGCTTGCGAGGCAACTGTGTTAGGATGCTTGAGGATGCCGTTGCAGACTTTGTCCCCCTTGCATTTTCAGTTCTTGGCATAGCAGATTTTTCTGTAAAATGCAAATGAACGTGTTATTCTAGTGTCATTGTAATGTGGTGATCTTGGAGTTCATGTCTGCTTTATAAACAAGTATTTTCTGCATTAATTTTCTATACTTTTATCATGTTGGACGAATGCTAACTCTGTATTAGGACGGCATGGTTAAAAGAAGGTAGCCTTAATCTCTATTGTCAATCATGGCATATATGACATATGTTATGTTATACAGACAATTGGTATTGTAATTATCATGTGAAATATATACCTTTGTGAGAACGGCTTTCCTTGTTCACTTCCACTTTTCGTACTTTTGGTGAAGCTGTCTTCAGATTTTTCTCCCTAGGGACAGCAACATCATTTTCTGTTCTATAAATCTTCTTGTTGCTCTTCACTGGGGAAGCAGGTTTTTCTTTCTTGACTGCTCTCATCTTTATGCTCAGAAGAGACTTGGCAGACATGTTTATAGAACGAGACAGTTTCAGTGGACTTAGAATTACCTTCTCTTCTACCTTCTTTTGCCAAACATGAGCATTCTTGCCAACATTCTTCAGTGCCATCTTTCTATCAGTCTGTTTCCCTGAAGAAATCAAATGAGAAGGAGCATTTTTTGCTGTCAAAGCTTTGAGTTTTGATATCCTAGCAGGTTTGGAAGACTGATCCATTGCACTAGCTGGTGATGGAACTTTGATCTCCTTCACTTTTGGCGCAGATGATGGTACACTAGAGCTGAATTTCTTGCTCCTATGGAACTTGCTTGTAGCACTAGTATCTGCCTTTGTTCTCATTATCTTTTGTCCATTGGAGCTTTCAACTGCTGTTGTACCTGCAGCCTTCTGATGCGATGTGCTTCCACTTTTCTGGCTTGAGGCAATGTTTCTAGTTGTGGTCGATGTCGCTTTTGACTTCTGTTTTATTGGCTCCTCATATAAACTCTTCGATATAGTTCCGTTGCCAGAGTTTTCATGCTCCTCTGAGGCCATCACAATCTGAGTGTTCCTCTTCTCTGAACTTGCATACTCATTTGCTGATCCATCAGACACGTAATCGACAAGTAACAGTTCTCCAGTTTTGTGCACACCCTCAGAAGACAAAATGACATCTGCAACATGATCATCGGATGCATCACTGTCCTGGATGGCCACCGGCATCTCCAGCTCAATGCTTACAGCTCCCTCTGATGACTCTCTATCCACACAACATGCCACATTGTCATCAGGGATCAAGCATTTATCATCATCACATGGCAGGGTTCCAGCCTCAACACGTTCAGATGCTTCCGCTGACAACTCTTGTACACGTGGCGAGCTTTCAGAGTGGTCGAATGCCATTTCCATTGGTAGCTTCGCCTTGATAAATTCAGGCTTAACAGGAGTACTGCCATCTTTCACAAGAGAAATCTTCAGTGCCAGGTCCTTGTTCCTCGGTCTGCCTCTTTGTGTAGAGATTTCATCATGGCCTTGTTTTCCGCACCCAGTGTTGGCGTGATCCTGATGCCAGCGACGAACAGGCCAATACTTCTTGGATTCAGGTGAATGATGGGCTCCAAATTTGCAGTTGTCATGGCAAGAACCAGTGGATGCTATCAGGTAATGTGGAACTGGCTTCTCCTTCCTCTTCAGGTCTGATGGCACACTGCTGCCATCTACATATTCGGGAGAATTTACCGGGCAATCATCGTTCTTCGATCTAGCTGATTCAGGAGTTGAGACTATGATAACCTCTTTGATCACTTCATCAGTCATTTGGAGTCACAGATGCTGCAACGTTTGCAATACATAAACAATTGTGAGCACACACAAGAAGGGAAGAACTGATCTACTTACATCAGACACAAGAACATAACAGTGTAAAATGTGTAAGATTGGAATCAGACATCTCAGTTCTAACTTCTAAGTACCCAATCTCAATCTACTACCGATATTGCATCAATGCTAAGTGCATAATTTCAATCAGTGATACTCGATGCTAATATCAGCCAGGGAATGCAAACTAAATCAAATCATACGAACAATAATTCTGCTCCAACCTTAAAACAAACAAATAAGGGGCTGGTTACGGTGCCCCCGTTACCTCCATGTGAGGTAATAGCTTCAAAGAATCCTGGCCATTGATTAAGAGCATTTAAAATAAATAATTAAAATTAAAAAATGGTTAACCAGCTATAGCCGGTCACCATATCTGGCTACTGTATCCATCTCCTCCTCAATCTCCATCACGTTTCCAAAATAAATTATTTCCATGCGTCTGCAAAAAAGGTTCGTAGTGCAAAGTGGGTGTAGTAAAGCACAGGTGCAGTGTTCGAGCGCCGGCAGTCCCACCATTTTTTGACTCTTTTCCGGAAAAGAGGCTTAGTGGAGGGACTACCAGCGCTCGAACACTGCAACTATGCTTTACACAACGCTACGAGTCTACGAGTCTGTTTGCGTTGAACTAGTATTTTGTATTGATTATATTTATGAAGTTTTCTTAATTAGGGATGTAATCTCGGGCCTGCATATAAATTAAGGGACTAAAATTGTACGCGTCATAGAGTAAAGGATTTCAAGTTCTTTTAAGCACATGAAGGAAAGAAATATTTTGGACGCACAGAAAGAATTTATCTTGCATGCATGTAGATTCATGAAGGTTATATGACCTATTAAGAGGTAAGTATCACCGATACGCAATACGGGTATCAGATATGGATACGGCAGGCTCCTAGCCGTATTGGTGATTCACATGTAACATGTCATCTATTTTAATGTTCGATCATATAGATTGGATGGATAATAAAATTTTGGGGCACCATAAAAAACTCCGCAAATAAATCCGCTACAGGATCAATTGAATGAAACGATTCAAGAAAATAATCAATGACTGAGTTGAATCAAAACATGATCAAACAGAGCCACCAAGATTATACAGCATAAAAAAAATCGAGACTTGACGAGCACAGGAAGGAAGAGACTCACTCACTCACCCCCCCTGTTCTTCCGCTCGTGGCGGCAAAACCTGAGGCAGACCGCGGGAAGGGAGCAGACACGAAGATGCAATCAGGGAAACGGAGGAACGCAACGCAAGATGGCTCAAAGCGAAGAACTTTGTAACGCCTTGGGTTTCCCTCTGCCGCCGGCGAACCAACGAACAAACTACCCGCTGGCTTCAGCCGACCTGAACTGAACCGAACGGAGTAGTTGCGAGAGAGAGATGAGGAGGAGGAGGAGGAGGAGGAGGAGGAGGAGGAGGAGGAGGAGGAGGAGGAGGAGGAGGGAGGCGAGGGGAGATTGGAGAGGTTGCTGCTGATGAGTTGGAGATGGAGGTGGAGACGGAGGGAGACGACGACGAGGAGGTGGAGCGGCTGTGTGAACGCGTCGTGTTAGAGGAGGACAACGGTGGGTACACCCGGTCCATGGACCATCTAGAACAGCTCAAGAAAGACAAAAAAACTTAATTAGATGATCGAATGAATAAAATTATTTAATTTTTTTCTTATTTTAAAATAAAATTATATGTTCAAATAAATAGATTTAATCCGGTTATAGTTCTAGATTTAAGATTTAATATTTTCTAACATGGTAAAAAAACTTAATCTTGGATAAATATACCAACATTTAGCAACTTAGCAACACTTAGGGTGCGTTTGGTTCTGCTGTGAGCTGTGAAAAAGCTGCTGTAAGTTGCCTGCTGTGAAAAAGCTGCTGTGAGCTGCCTGCTGTGAAAAAGCTAAAAGTCGTTTGGTTGAAGCTGCTGTGAAAAAACTGCTGTGAGCTGACTGTTTTTTATAACATACTTATTTTTCATCATTATAATATTCTATACCTATATATAAATAGGAAACACTCAACATTGATGCAACTAAATAACTAAAAAATATATTAGATAAATAAAAAAGTGCATAGTTCATCTTATAAAGTAATCGACAACCACATATTATCTCATGAAATTGTGCAATGCAATACAAACCATAATAATGTTAAATAAATTAAGACACCTTGAATTCATACTTTTTAATATGAACTAAAAATCAGAAAAGCAGAAAAGCAAAAGCAGAAAAGCAGGGTCCAGGCTGCTTCCAAATTTGTACTAGAAAAAAGCTGCTTTTTCACAGCAGAAGCAGTTTTGGTAAACCCGTTTGGTTCAGCTTCTGCTTTTTCACAGCAGAAGCAGATTTGAAAAGCAGAACCAAACGCACCCTTATTGCTATTGAATTTCATGTTACGTGTTATCATTTGATGTGTCTAAGGAATATTTGTGACATCTAATAGAGTTGTTTCAAGATAAGTGTGAACAATACACTTATCAATGGTTTAGATGGAACTATAAGAGCCTGTTCGGGAGAGTTTCTGGCAGCTGCAGCTACTTCTAGAATCTAAAACTGAAACAAACGGTCCAGATTCTGACTCGGCGGTAAGAATCAGTAGCTACAGAATCTGGAACTAGATTCTCATCAGCTAAATACTCAGACTATCTAACTACGACTAGCAAACTACTGAGAATCTCTAGCTACCAGAAGTCGTAAATCAATATAGAACAATTAATTGAGATTTTATTTCATATCTATTGGTGGTTTTAGTAAGTTAATTGTACACAATATTTATTACACACTACTGCACGGTGCATGAGCCGAGCCTACGCAAAACTAAAGGGGACCAAGTCTGGTGTGGTTGACAAGGAAACTTAGATGGCATCTGCTCAACAAAACCACCCAACTCCAACTCTTCCATTGACAATTTGTCTGCAGCTCAACTCAAATAAATTGCTAAGGCTGACATGTAGGACCACCTGAATCAATGAAAATGGTTCTGAACATCAAAAATACGAAAAGCCACTTATTTAGAATGTCAAAATAGCAAATCTCCCGCTCAACTCTTCGCTTTGAGCCCATATGAGCTCCATTGAATCATATAATACAGGCCTAGTTACTACTTACTAATTACACACACACATGTTAAGGAGCATACCAAACATCACTAGAAGATCAAGCATTTAGCATTTAGCATTTAGCATTCAAGTTGCAACTACATTGTTTTCCACTTACAGCTGAACTGATGACACTGACAACTTCAGGATGCATTACAGGATAGAAGAGATACTAAACAGCAGCAGTAAACTGAACTCAAAACAAGCTAAGCCCTAATTATTCCAGGGTAAGCAGCAGCAGCTAGCACACACTGTGAAGTGATGAGAACTGAAGTGATGAGCTCAATTGTCCAGCCTCCTGAGGAGGTAGTGCACTTCCACTTCCTTGGTCAGTGGCACCAGCCACTTGTCGTACAGCTCGACGACCAGATCAGGCTTCATCTTCAGCGGCGGGTCAGCCAACGGAGAAGCATCAGTGCCCACCACCCGGCCGAAGGTCAACGCCTTGAATCTCACACGGCGCTTCACGTTCTCCTCCACCTCCTTGTAGGTCAGCATCTCCATCAGCTTGTCCTTGTCCTGGAAGACCAATTAAATCTTGATCAGTGAGATGAGCAATGCTGTGATCAGGGTTGCAATGTAAAGAACTGTCCTTGCCTGTGCTTCGATTGCAGCCGAATACTTATCAGGTGACTCCCGGAACTTCGCCTCTGCCACGAACTTGCCATAGTGGATCCTCTTGGAGAGTGCCTGCAAAAGATTTCAAAGTTCAGTTTGATATGAAATGATCTTGGCCAAACAAGAATACAAGATCACCTACCTGCAAAATTGTGGTGTCGCAGCAAGCACTCGATCCACAGTGACCGTCACTTCCTTCTCTCACGAGCCTTGGCAGAAGGTCATCGAAGTACACATCCCAGATCAGTTTGTTTATGTTGATGGAAGCAGCAGCTCGATGCAGAACCTGTGCATACAAGTAAAGATGAAGAACAGTGTCAGATTACAAGAACAGACAATTACATTTACAATTTATTCTTGTAAAGATGAAGAAAAAAGATCCTGAAAAAAAATGGAGATCACATTTTTGTAGTGAACAGGCGGCAGCACTGGCTGTAGCAGTTGCTCAGGGAAGAAAGGATGCTCATCTGGGCTCTTGTATCTTCCAACCTGAAAAATATAATACCAGTCACCATGTTCACAACTCACAACCTGAAAATTCAGTTGAACTTGAGCTGAATTTGAGAGTGTAACCACCACCATGGCATGCAGCTTCTCGGTGCCTTGGACCAGGTACTCGATCAGGGAGCCATTGAACCCAACAATTCCAGAAGCATTGCGATCGTAGGCGGCGGGGTTGTAGCTGAACTGTGACCTCTCCAGAAGGTTGAAGATGATAGTGTCCTCTAGTTGGATCAGCGTCCTCCTGATGCTGTTCAGGCTCAAGACATCGCTCTCATTGCTCTTCTTGCCCCCAGCAGCCCTACACAACCAGTGACATAGGGTTCAACCAAACCAGCCAGTGATTATATCACTAGAAAAAAATGAACTTTTTACTACACCTGAGAGAAATACATAAACCACATCTCAAGATGATACAACTAAAACATGAGTGCACAATACATCAACCTCAAGTCCTCAACTCATAAACACATGACCATTTCAATAGGGTGAAACACTTTTGAAGAAAGCTAAAAAGAGCAAGATCATGTTGCCACAAAAGAGTGAAGCATAACCACCAGATGAGTACAATAACAGCTGATCATGCACAAGAAGAACAAGACATGAACGCCAGTGTCATAGGGATCTCACAGTACACCTACCATTTCAAACAGGCAAAAGGCCAAGACAGTTTCAAGTTGAAGAGATCGAGCTGAAAAGATAAAAGATCATGTTGCTTTCTCCTTGCTTTTGATCATGCCTCCTACATGCTCCTAAAGAAAGCAACCAAGCAATGCTTCTCAAGAAACCAAGAATCCAATAATGATTTTCTATAAACCAAGGAGGCCTTCAGATTTGTGGCCATGAACAAACAAAACAAAAAGAAACAAAAGTAATATAAGATCCCAAGAAAGCCGAGGGCAAAGACCAGCTTAAACTGCAAGTCTGCAACTACAGGTGCAGCCTTTTTGATCGTACTGGGAAGAAACGCAGGAACAAACCAAGAACTCTCTCGATCTTGCCCTGAACAAACAGAAGCTTCCACCCAGAAAAAGGAAAAAAAAAACACAAACCAAATAAGAGATGTTCATCCACTTTTGAACCAAATGATGAAACGAGGGATGGTATGAACTATGAACAGTAACATGTGAATTCACCAATCCGCAAAGCTAACAATTATGGCATTATCGAGTAAAATTACCGCAATGAATTTGCCATCCTGCTGTTCGAACTCTTTAGTGATGAATTGGTACGGTGTAACAACTGGCTTTCCCTTCGATCAATGGCAACTCAGATCCAGTCACGTACAGGGTCACGGGATCAAACTATTTCCCTGAGCTGCTGCTGCTGCGGCGGCGGCGGCCTGGGCGTGCGCCGGGGAGGCGACGTCGCGCGGGAGCGGGATCCAGCGCCTGGGTGCGGCTCCGGCGACGCCCGGTGGGGGAGGCGGAGGCGGAGGCGGCGGGAGGACGAAGGAATGGGGGTGGGGGTGCATCCTTTTACGTGGATCTGCTCATCTGCATGGGGAGAGAAGCCCAAGTCGTACGGCTAAATTTGCATTCACTTATACGGAATGTAATTATTTTAGAGTATTAAATATAGATTATTTATAAAACTCATTCATAATCCGTAAATTATCCGCGAGATGAATCTAACAAGCCTAATTACGCCGTGATTTAAAAATGTGATGCTACAGTAAACACTTGCTAGTACAAGACTTTAGTCTCTGTTAAGGGTGTTTGGTTCCATAGACTAAAATTTAGTCCGTGTCATATTGGATGGTTTGGACATCAATTTGAAGCACAAAACATGAACTAATTATAAAAATAATTGCATAATCGGAGGATAATCCGTGAGACGAATTTATTAAGCCTAATTAATCCATAATTAGAAATGTTTACTGTAGCACCATATTGTCAAATCATGGCGCAATTAGACTCCTTAGATTCGTCTCGCGAATAATCCACCGATTATGGATGGGTTTTGTAAATAGTCCACATTTAATGTTCCAAAATAGTATCTAAATATTCGATGTAACAGGGATTAAAATTTAGTCCTAGCATCCAAACACCCCCTTATATCGAATGTTACTATTTTGGAGTATTAAATGTATATTATTTATAAAACTCATTCATAATTGGTGGATTATTCGCGAGATAAATCTAACGACTAATTACGCTGTGATTTGAAAATGTGATGCTAAGTAAACACTTTCTAATCATGGATTAATTAGACTTAATAGACCCGTCTTATGAATAATCCTCCGATTCTGCAATTATTTTTATAATTAGTTTACGTTTAATCCTTCAAATCGTTGTTTAAACATCCGATATGATGCGGACTGATTAGTTCGTGGATAGCTACAATGGTAAGCACTTACCGACGAGAGGTTAACCAGTCAAACTCCGATGTGACATGGACTAAAGTTTAGTCTACCGAACCAATACCCCCTTATCTTAGTCTATCTATACGATCATATGCTGCATGCGAGATACTCTTGCAGGAGATAAACCATTATTTTTACAAATAAAATCTTACAAAAACTTAGTATACGTATTTATACTAAATCCAATCTTTTCAGCGTATATTATTTAGTATACGTATTTATATTAAATAGAATCATTTCACGTTTTCAGCCGACTAGTGCTGACATGGCGTAGTCGACACTTCAAATGCCGACCGCTTTTGAATTTGGCATACAGATTTGAATTTTTTAAAAAAATATTATTTTAAAAAAATCCTATGTTTTGTGTGTCAAGCTAGAATTGTGTACCAAGCTTTATATTAGCATTGATACCAACATTCAGTACACATGATATGATCCTCCCCCATTCAAGTTGCAACTGCATTATATTGTTTTCCACTGACAGCTGAACAACTGACACTACTGAGTGACAACTCCAGGATAGAAACTGCATCACAGGATAGAAGACATACTAAACTGCAGCAGTAAACTGAACTCAAAACAAGCTAGGCCCTAATTATTCCAGGGTAAGCAGCAAGCAGCTAGCACACACTGTGAAGTGATGAGAACTGAAGTGATGATGAGCTCAATTGTCCAGCCTCCTGAGGAGGTAGTGCACTTCCACTTCCTTGGTCAGCGGCATCAGCCACTTGTCGTACAGCTCGACGACCAGATCAGGCTCCATCTTCAGCGGCGGGTCAGCCATCGGAGAAGCATCGCTGCCCACCACCCGCCCGAAGGTCAACGCCTTGAACCTCACTCGACGCTTCACGCTCTCCTCCACCTCCTTGTAGGTCAGCATCTCCATCAGCTTGTCCTCGTCCTGCATGCACGCAACACCAAGATCTCTTCATCACTCACATGAGCAATGCTGTGATCAGGATTGCAATGTAAGTTTCGGTAAAGAACTGTTCTTGCCTTTGCTTTGATTGCAGCAGAATACTTATCAGGTGACTCCCGGAACTTCGCCTCTGCCACGAACATGCCGTAGTGGATCCTCTTGGAGAGTGCCTGCAAAAAGTTTCCAAATTTCACTTCTAAGTTCTAGGTTCTAAGTTCGAAGTTCTAACCATGTCATGAGCTTGATAGGAAATGATGAACACCTGCAAAATGGTGGCGTCGCAGCAAGCGCTGGATCCGCAGTTACCGTCGCTCCCTTCGCCCACGAGCCTTGGCAGGAGGTCGTCGAAGTACACATCCCAGATCTGTTTGTTCACGTTGATGGAAGCAGCAGCATGATGCAGAACCTGTCCACGTACATACGTGCGTGCATGCAAGTGTAAGGATGATGAAGAACAGCAGCTCTAGCATGAACATTTGCAATCTGTTCTCATGGAGATTACATTCTTGTACTGAACGGACGGCAGCACCGGCTCTAGGAGTTTCTCAGGGAAGAAGGGATGCTCATCTGGGCTCTTGTATCTTCCAACCTGAAAAATATAATACGTGAGCAACTCGATCACAACCTGAGAATTCAGCTGAACTTGAGGTGAATTTGAGAATGTGATGTGATGTAAGCCTAGCCACCATGGCATGCAGCTTCTCGGTGCCTTGGATCAGGTACTCGATCAGGGAGCCATTGAACCCGGCGATTCCAGAGGCGTTGCGATCGTAGGCGGCGGGGTTGTAGCTGAACTGTGACCTCTCCAGGAGGTTGAAGATGATAGTGTCCTCAAGCTGGATCAGCGTCCTCCTGATGCTGTCCAGGCTCAGGACGTCGCTCTCGTCGCTCTTCTTGCCCCCACCCCTACTCAAAATCATATCAACCAGTGATCATATAATATATCTCAAGTTGAAGAGAGCAAAAAAAAAAAAAGAAGAAGAAGAACAAGAACAGCTGGTCATGTTGCTTTCTCCTTCTTGCTTTTGATCATGAAGCACAACTAGCTACACTTTGCATGCTCCTGAAGAAAGCAACCAAGCAATGCTTCTCAAGAAACCAAGAACCCAATAATGATTTTCTATAAGCCAAGGAGGCCTTCAGATTTGTCTCATATAAACCATGAGAAAAGTAATTCAAGATCCCAAGAAAGACCAGCTTAAAGCCTTTTAAACTGCAACTGCAGGTGCAGACTTTTGGATCGATCTTGCCCTGCACTGAATCACATACCAATACCACACGGCCAAGAAACCTAGAAACCAAAATCATATCAAAGACCTCTCAAGAACAGCCAAGATGTGTACTGTACTGCATTGCAACCCAAAAAGATTGCAGGAAACCAAGGTGCACGTACACTGCGTGTAACCCTTTGGGCGGTCTTCGTGTTGAACTCAACTCAAGAACTGAAGAACACATGTGCTACTGCCGAGATAGCTAGCTGCAACGAAAAGAGTAAAAGAAACGTAGCTCAAGTCACAACACATGTTTTTGCATGCCTTGAAGAAACCGATCGACTCATCGAGAGATCATCTATATCAACCGTGCAGTGCTTTCCATGAAGCCAAAACTAAGAATTCTCTACTTTGGATCGGGATGAAAGCATGCATGCATCACACAACTTCATTTGCTGCTACTAGCTCCACAAACAACAGAGATCAACTCATCAGAGCGAAACGCCTGCAAACGCGGAGCATCTGCAACTGTGACTTTAACTGCAAACAGGAGGACGACCAGCTTTGCATCCAAACCTCCAAAGCTGTCCATCTCTTGCAGGATATCTTCCAAGAAACCAACCAACCCACAAAACAAAATCAAACAAACTTTAACTGCGAACAGAGGAGTGCAGCTTTGGATCCAAAACCTCCAAAGCGTACGTACGCGCTGTTCATCTTGCAGTATAACTTCCAAGAAATCAGGAAAACCACAAAAGAAAACCAAGCCAACTTTAACTGCGAACAGGAGTACGTGCATGCAGCTTTGAATCCAAAACCTCCAAAGCTGTTCATCTTGCACTTGCACTCGCAGAGTCGCAGTGGTATAGCTTCCAAGAAACCATGTAATCCTCACAGAAGAAAACTAAAGATGCCGCAGAAAAAACCCAGCAACGAACCTAGCTTCAAGAACACACACAGCAAAACCCACACACGCCATGGATGACCTATCAAGTTCGCGTGTACTCTGATCTGCTTACCCTGACGGCTTGGACAACACAGCATCCGGAGCCCGGGACCCTGATGCGGAGAGGGGCCTGACGGAGGCTGCCACGGCGGGTCCCAGGCGCAGAGACGCCGGGAAGTGGTGCGCCGCCGGAGTCCCCTGGAGGTTCGCGAGCGGGGAGGAGGTGGACTGGGGCTTGGCCAGAGGTGAGTCCACCGGAGGAGTCGAGCCAGGAGAAGCCATGAGAGGAGGACGAGGAGGAGGAGGCTAGCTAGCTAGAGGTGGAAGAAGATGGCTTGAGAGGACTAGTGCAATGGCCACCAGTGTATTTATAGAGGGAAATGGCTGGGAAGGGCGATTTCCGGCCGTCTGATCATGTCTGGACGGCTGAGATGAGCTGAAGCAAAGGGAAATGGAAAAATGGAGGTGAAGTGGTGGAGCTAAAAAACCGACGATTACACCATTTTAAGCGGTACACCATACTAAATCTAATGGGATGCACGAAGAGTGAAAATTTACTAATAATAACTAAAAAATTATGTGCGTGTTTACGGTATCCCAATATCTCTTGCAGAGGTAATAGCTAAAATTAATCTTAATCGTTGATTAATTGTGTTTAAAATAAATCTATACTACTTTAAAAGAAGCTAGTGGTGGTGAGTCTGCCACCACCACCACTTCTTCTCACACAGCAAATCAAAACTCTTCAGCTTCATCTTCGCTCATCTCTATTTACATATTATTGATGTTTTTTAATATTGTAATTTTTGGAGTGGTCGTCCGTCCGCAGGCTCTCTTCCCCGTTCCCCGTGCAGCGCTCTCAATTCCCATAAAAAACCAATCAAAACTTATACCTTAAAAAAACCGGTGCAACCACCCTAAAAAAACCGGTGCAACCGCCCGGTCAAACCGCGACGTGCCTCAAGGTGCGCCGCCCCCGTGCATGCATGGGCAGTGCGTGAGATCAAGGTGCGCCGCCCCCTGCGCCCCCGTGCATGCATGCGCAGTGCGTGAGAAGAAAAGAGGAAAATAAAAAAAGGAAAAAGAATAAAAAAGAAAATAAAAAACTAGAAAAAGAAAATTGTATTTATATTTCAGTCTTTTAATTTATGTATTTTACGTAAAAATAAAAAACTATTGTAAAATAAGATTCTGTTGCAAAGCACATGCCTCTGACTAGTATAGAGGGAAATGGCTGGGAAGGGCGATTTCCGGCCGTCTGATCATGTCTGGACGGCTGAGATGAGCTGAAGCAAAGGGAAATGGAAAAATGGAGGTGAAGTGGTGGAGCTAAAAAACCGACGATTACACCATTTTAAGCGGTACACCATACTAGATCTAATGGGATGCACGAAGAGTGAAAATTTACTAATAATAACTAAAAAATTATGTGCGTGTTTACGGTATCCCAATATCTCTTGCAGAGGTAATAGCTAAAATTAATCTTAATCGTTGATTAATTGTGTTTAAAATAAATCTATACTACTTTAAAAGAAGCTAGTGGTGGTGAGTCTGCCACCACCACCACTTCTTCTCACACAGCAAATCAAAACTCTTCAGCTTCATCTTCGCTCATCTCTATTTACATATTATTGATGTTTTTTAATATTGTAATTTTTTTCTCGTTGCAACGCATGGACACTCAACTAGTAATTAAAAAAATGGATAACCGATTTGATTATAGAAAGCAATTTGCATGTACACCGACTTGATTCCGTTCCAGATTCTGAGAATGAAATGGTTCCACTCCACGTTTGGAAGTAAGAACGAAATTATTCTATTTTTTGTTTGGTTATAGAATCTGATAGAATAGAATGGTTCTGTCCCTTGTTTAGTTCAAGAGCAGCAGGGGAATGAGAAGAAAAGTGAATGGCGTGGGAGGTGGGTCGTTTGGTTCGGTGGATTTTTTGGGAGCAGATGGTTCCGGATCTACGAGGAATATTTCTTTTTGGGAGCCACTTCGTTCTATATAATTCCAAGTCAAACGCACATAAAATAAAACGGAGCCGCTCGCTTCCATAACTCCTGAACCAAATACTATCTAAAGGAATATCATATTATCTATTACCTCTAGGAGAGGTAATATATCACCGATATCAAATTTGACGGTAAAATTTAGAAACATCTTATAATTTTCTACCGTACGTCAAAGTAAAACCAAAGCGGTAAAAAGGGTTAAAAAGAAGCATGCGACGATGTGATAGCGTAGCGTTCACGAAAGCAATCAACTGCATGCATGCAGCAAGCGATCCTGACGCTCCATCCTCTCCTCGATTTCCGGGCAGCCGTCCGATGGTGGAGTGGTTGGGGATGGCCACGTCACGTAGTCAGTCAGTCAGGGTCAAGCTGATCTACTTTTCTTTTCTTCTCTTTTGTTTTTCTTTCGTCTCCCCTCTCTTTTCCTTAATTTTCGTTTCATTTCAAATTCAAATTTAAAGCATGTTTTCATGGAATCCAAGAAGCACTACGCAGCTACTTATCTTTTGTGATCTTCCGTTCGCCTAATCTAGTCGACGAAAAATAAGTATCTTTTGTCTGAAGTTAGTATTTTGTAGGCGGAGGATGGTAACTTCTATCGGATTTAGCCTAACTTCTATTGGTTTTGGCTGACGAAAGATGCTAATTTCTGTCGAATTTGATCTAACTTCCGTTGGAAGGTAATTGTTTTCCTGTAGTGAAAGTAATTTTGACATCGTCTATATTCATCTGTAGATCAATAAATATAGACGTATATAAATTTAGACAATGCTAACATAACTTATATTATGAAACGGATGAGATATATTAAGTTTTATAGAGATGAAATCGTTAAAAGATAGATTATAAGAAGACAATCCGTGCATGTGTCCCCTTTTTTTCAGTTGTATATGTTACATACAATTGCGTTGTATATAGTGGCGGATCCAGAAAAAAATTTAGGAGAACTGATTTAACCATAAATAATAATATGTATATAAATATATATATATATATATAAATTATTCATTATTTTAAATATAATATCGTAATCATAACGAAAATATTAAAATTATAAAGGATTTATACACAAATATACCAGGAATATACCGAAGTATACTAATGTGCTTATTAAACTTTGGAGGGTGTATTATTTTAGAGAAATCAATATTTGTAACGCACAACTAATAATTAAACTAAAAATATTTAAGTTTAATATTATACATGTTATATATCTATATTAATATTTGAAAGTATTTTCGTATGTTGTTATGTTTGTAGATATTCATGATATACAATAAAATAGCTAATTATTAATATTAATAAAGCGTCTACTTTGTCCGTGGATTCCCACCCGCATGCATGCAGGAAGAAAGGCACGCGAAGAAAAAGGAAAAAAAAGAAAAAATGCACATTTTGCATTTCGGATCTTTAATTTCTGTATTTTACGCGGAAGTATGAATTTTACTTATGCGGAAACTAAGAATTTTGCACAAAGGTCCTTGAATTTCTAAAAAATCATGTAAAACTATTTATATTGCGTACATGTAGTTAGGTTCACTGAAAATTTTCTTATTATCGTAACAATAAAATAAGTTTCGTCGTAAAGCACAGACCCCTTACTAGTTCTATGTTAAAGACGGTATAAAAACATATATACTTATATATATATATATGACTATCATATTAAATTATTAAAAATATGTGTATTAAAAAGTTTCATGCAAATTCAAAAATAAACTATACAAAAATTTGAACAGCAAGATGAATTGAACCACAAGAGCCAGGAGGCCCATATACACCAAATGGGCCAAAAAATCTAGGCCCAACTAGCGAAGGTTTTCCCAGGCCCACATGTCAGTCACCGGAGCACCACATCCTCTCCGGCGAGCACCACGGCCGCCGCCGACGACGACGACGGCGACGACCCCAACGGCGGAACAGAGGAATCGGCAGGATATGGCGGCGGGAGCTCAACGCGCAGGCTCTCAAGCACGGGTTCCGCCTCGACCGCCCCGCCCCCCGGGACTGGTGAGTGGTGTCCTCCTACGCGCTGCTCGGCCGCCTCCCGGCGTCCCGCCGCGTCTTCGCGTCGCACCTTCCTCGCCAACACGCTCCTCCACGCCTACGCGCTCGGGTGCATGCCCCACGCCGCGCTCGCTACGTTCTCCGCCACGCCGAACCGGGACACCTTCACACCTACTCCTTCCTCATCAAGGAGCTCTCCGCCGCCGGCGCGGTGCACTCGCACGTTGTGAAGATCGGTTCCGTCGAGGACGCCTTCGTCGGGAACGCGCTGATCGGCGCCTACTCCAGGAACGGCGGGGGTTCTTGGACGGACGCCAGGAAGGTGTTCGACGGAATGCCCGCGCAGCAGGACGTCGTGTCCTGGAACTCGGCCATGGCGACCAGCGATGGTGCCGGAGGGCGGAGGGAGGAGGTGTCCGGCGCGAGGAAGATCTTTCATGAGATGCTGGAGAGGGACACGGTGAGCTCGAACACCATGTCTGATTGTTTACAAGGATTCGGTGTCTTGGAACACCATGTTGCATGGAGACAAGGCGCTCGACCTGTTTCTTATGCTCAAATGAAGCAACAAGAATTCCACGCCGATGCCATGACATTGATCAATGTTCTTGGTCATGGAGAGCTCATCAAGGAGTCTGTCGACCTAATAAAAAT
This sequence comes from Zizania palustris, assembly GCA_019279435.1. NCBI lineage: Eukaryota > Viridiplantae > Streptophyta > Magnoliopsida > Poales > Poaceae > Zizania > Zizania palustris. Next base: position 37,253,597 of record JAAALK010000289.1, on the reverse strand, counting down.
GATCCCTTGGGAGCTTACCTGATGGGGAATGCAGAGGCTGGACAGTGGAGTGACATGGCAGAAAACAGCAGGTAACTATGCTAGTTGGAATGCTTTGCCTGGTGATTAACCTTGCAGGTCATGCGATCTGAAGATAATAGGATCATAAACTTTGGCACTGCATAGCATGCAATCAAGAAGATGGTGGGACACTTTACAGGGCTTTTTCTATGATCAAGAAGATGATCTGAAGATGAGGCTTGAGGCATTTCTCAGCATCTGCCGTCAGCTTTGCTCTGTTGATCGCTGTTACCATGGTGACCGGTGGTGATGGGGCGACTGACAGTACACTTGCAATGTGGCGTTAGGTTGGTGGAATAGTTCATGGCTCACTACTTTCAGTGCTTGACTTCATCTGGTTAGGCAAAACCAAAGCAAAAGTGTCAGGATCTCCTAAACAAACAGAAGAGGGTGACTCAGATTCAACAAGCCAGCATCTTTTTTCTATTGCTACTGTAACAGTAAAAATTAGATATTAGAATAGTTTTTATGTTTTACAGTTCTTTGTTGAATAGGACAGGGATTAACTGGGGAGTGTACTTTCAGGCTTAGAGCTTGAAGATTCCGCCATGGTTCTTGTGAGTCGGTGCAGAGAGCGGCCAGAGAGGCTTCCCGTTGCTTCGGCACAGCTAGCTAAGATCGGTTAGCGATTGGGGATTGTAGGGCGGAGTCTAGGGCGTATGAACAACAACTCGTTCATAGCTCGGCCTCCCCCTGTTTATATGTGCCGCGTGACAGGGGCCTCTCAACTCGGGTTCAGTTGGATGCCCCCGATTAGGGCGTTGAGAGTCCAAGAGAGTTTGTTGTGTCTGGGTGTGGGGGGAGGGGGAGAGGGACTCGGTCCCTGTCTCCTCCTGGAGATTTAACTAACATTCTTGATTCCATATCTTACATGTAAAATTTAGTACTCTTTTACAATCTAGATTCCCCTTTCAGCTTGTAAAACTCAGTAACTATAAAATCGAGCTATATATGCTCGTGCTTCTCGGAATCTTAATCTTCTAAATATCAACACATCATGCCTACTTTAGCATGCTGGGGTCAATCAAGAATCATTATCATTTGGTTCTAAAGGGAAACCATTTAATTTAAACATTGGCATCTGTGAGTCTGGAGATGTACCTTACATGAATACTTTAAGTTATCAAGTGGAATGTTTGGGAGTCCAATAATCAGTTAAACTAAGTTGAGAGTGTTCCAAGATTCATCTCCTGTAAAGAAAGCCATTGTGATGCTATCAAGAAAAAACAAAACCAATTAATGGCATGGCTTCAAAATGTTCCAGGATAAGCATGCTAGACTTTTCAGAGTATAATTAGAAAGTAAAAAAAAGGAGTTATTCTAAAGCATAGGATTAAGCAGCAGTACAAGAATGATACCTTCTCTCACACATTAATTATATATTGTCCCCAGGATTAATTAATATAATGCTAGGTAATCGTGGCTTCCGGCTGTCCGAGCTAATTACCGCCGTTTGTTAGAGTATATGGTATGTGTGTGTATGATAGGTTGAGTATATAGTAGTAGAGATGATATTAGGCAGAATTAGATTATATTTAATCTTTTTTTATTCGTAGATCACATATTTTATCTTCGCTCATGTACTCTTTATATATATATATATATATATATGAGAGCGCTATGTAGAATTGTTATTCTACACCGACCACTTTTAGTAGTAGATTTTCTCAATAGTAGCTTTCTTAGTAGAATAGCTATTATACATCTATGATGTCACTGGTGTAGAATAACATACATATATATATATATGATAACAAAACAATCTAAAAAGGTATGCTGGACTTGTATTCTTATAATAGGCAAGAATAATTCAGATGCCTTGTCACTTTGAGGAAAAGAAATGGGAAATGTCATTTTCTTTACTAAAAAAAGACATGACAGTATTGGTGACAGCTGCATGAGTGGCAATGCAAGAACCAAAACAATTTGACAGCTTAATTTCAGCCTTCAAAAAAAGTTTGATTTTGCAAGCAAGGGATCTTTTCGAACGCGAGAATTTTACGTGATTTTTAAGAGAACTAAACTAAACCCTCCAAATTTTCATTAAAAACACATCATTCAAAATGTGCCCTAATTGTTTTCATGCAAAGTTTGGGGTGTCTGCTCCAAGTTTTTGAATGGACTTTATTACTCCACCAGTTTCTGCCTTTAAAGCTACCAGATTTGTTGATGCCAAGGGATCCAATCTGGGGGATCTTCTGAGTGCAAGCCGTGTGTAACCCCTTGTGCTGCGTTCGGTGGACCATTGGTGACGGGTGAATTTGGCGATTTTTTAAAATAATATTTTTTAAAAAAATAAATCTAGTACACGATTTCAGAAAAATGCAAAATAATTATCCGTCGGACGATCTAGGGGTCGTCAGCTACTTCGACCATTCGCCTGATAAATTTCGGCACTTGGTTGGCCTACTTCGGCCGAGCATGGGCCGAAATGTGTTAGACCCCGCAGCAATGTTCGGCCGAACTAGGCTGATGTGGCCTAGTTCGGCCGATGGTGCACCAATAGGTGCCTAGATTTGCAATTTTTTCAAACCGTGTACAAAAATTGAAATTTTGTTTTAAAAATATATATAATGCATATCATTATCCTATTTGATCATAATTTGAGGTTTGTAGGATTAGAATATGTTTGGAAAGCTTCTTACAACAAAAGCTACTTACAGAATGTGAAGTTCACTGAAACGGTTTAGATTCTGGGTTTAGACCGTGAAACCGTCAAAGAATCTAAAAGTGATCTAGAATATGTGAGCTAGAAAATAGATTTTTTATATTTTTATCAACTGATTATTAAAATCTTAAGCTTCTCAAATAATCCATTAAATCGACAAGTAGTAGAAGCACTTTTAAACCCTTGGTATTCTAATAAGGAGACACATTTTATATAGAAATTAAATACATAAATATATACTAGTGGACAAACTAGATATTTACTCGGAAATTTTAAGGGCTTCTTTGGATCGGAGTTTTTTAAAGGAATTTTGAAGGATTTAGTGTAATTCATGCGAAAATTCTATAAAATTCGTCCCGAAGCATCGAAACTCGTGTGACATTTGGGTTTAAATGAATAATGATTCATTTGGCATACTTATGATAATCTCATTTTTGATATTTGGAAAAATGTTTTTCGTTTAGTCCGTATTGCAAACGGTAATAACATTGTTGTGATCCGAATATATATATATAGAATAACGTAAAAGTCGTGACATTTATATTACACACGTTTTATCTCAATTTAATTTGATATGAAAAACAAGTATAAGAATTGTAAGTTTTCAATTTTTTACATTAGATTTAAAAATAAGGCTCACCATGGTGCAACAATCACTAATAGAGATGGTAATAAAGCTCATTTCGGGGCGGAGAATTTTTCTATTAAGAACCTGTTTGTTTCAGCTTCTGACAACTGTAGCTACTTATAGAGTCTTTCAAATGGTCTAGATTCTAGACTCAGATTGTAAGAATCAGTAAGTGCAAAATTTGAAAATGAACTAGAATCCAGAAGCTAAAAAATACTAGCTACTTAGACTAACTAGCTACTGAGAATCTTTAGCTGCTAGAAGCTGAAACAAACGGGCCCTAAAAGTAGAACTAGATATGAATCAGATTAGGATCAAATCAAAAGTACTACATATCTCTTAGGGGGTGTTTGGTTTGAGGGACTAAATTTTAGTCTCTGTCACATCGAATGCTTTGATAATATTTTAGAGTATTAAATGTAGACTATTTATAAAACTCATTCATAATCGGTGGATTATTTGCGAGACGGATTTAATGAGCCTAATTACGTCATGATTTGACAATGTGATGCTACATTAAACATTTGCTAATCATAGATTAATTAGGCTTAATAAATCCATCTCGCGAATTATCCTCCAATTTTACAAATGTTTTTATAATTAATTTATTTTTAGTACTTCAATTTAATATCCAAACATTCGATGTGACACGGACTAAATTTTAGTTCATGGAACCGAACACCCCCTTAATATAGAGAGTAGAACTAGTAATGAACCTGATCACAGAGTAGGATGGTGCAAAAGATCCTTGGAGATCTGATCTCCGTGGCGGGAATCTCAAAGGAAGAATCGGCAGAGACCGTCCTTTTATCATCCCAGATTCGATTCAATATTAAAATATTTTCTATATTAAAATATTCTCAACACGTTTGTTCATCTTTAAGCATTAAATGTATTAATCAAAACTATTTAAAAATTATTATGAACCTTTGGTTTATTAATCTTTCGTCGTCTATGAAACAGTGTAACTTGACAACGCAACCTCCACCTCACCATCCACATCAAGTGAAATTATATTATTAGGGTTTGTTTAGAAATTATCGGACCCATTCTGCGTGCGCGTTTTGTTCCGTAGACTAAAATTTAGTGTGTATTGTATCGGATGTTTGGATATCAATATAAAGGATTAAACGTGAACTGATTATAAAAATAATTGTAGAATCGGAGGATAATTCGTGAGACGGATTTATTAAGCCTAATTGATCCATGATTAGTAAATGTTTACTGTAGCATCACATTGTCAAATCATGACGTAATTGGGCTCGTTAGATTCGTCTCGTGAATAATCCACCGATTATGAATGGGTTTTGTAAATAGTCTATATTTAATACTCCAAAATAGTATCTAAACATTTGATGTGACGGAGGCTAAAATTTAGCCCTCCAATCCAAACAGACCTTAGTTCCATGGATTAAAGTTTAGTCCATGTCACGTCGGATGTTTGGAGATCAATTTGAAGAATTAAATGTGAACTAATTATAAAAATAATTGCAGAATCGGAGGATTATTCGTGAGACGAATTTATTAAGCCTAATTAATTCATGATTAGCAAATGTTTACTGTAGCATCACATTGTCAAATCATGGCGTAATTAGGCTCATTAGATTCGTCTCGTGAATAATCCACCGATTATGAATGTGTTTTATAAACAGTCTACATTTAATACTATAAAATAATATCAAACATCCGATGTGACGTGACTAAATTTTTAGACTAAAGAACCAAACGAAACTTTATAGGTTGAAGAGAGAATTTTAGAGGCGAAGGCTTTCTCTAAAATATAAGAGGTTTTCAAATTAGGACAAGTAATACAGGAACACCATTTATATTAGATTAGATTTTCTGACATGTTAACTTGTTCAATCACACAAAGCATTTAGTCTACTCAATGATTTTTTTTTTGTAATTATTAATGTCCAAACTCCTTCATCTCATCCCTATTTCAAGTTTAGCCTAGAGCCTGTGAAATTAGTTAGACTGTTTAGATGAACTAAAACTAAAAATTAGTTACTAACCGTTAGTTGGTAGGATCCAAACATGACACTAGAACATCTATTGTGTGTTGGCATTGTTAGAATAAATTAATTGTCACGTGTATATGTATAGACCTACATATATTAAAAAAATGTTAGGTAGGTCACCGATATCAAATCAGAGCCATTGAATTATATAGATTAAATGGTATATTAAATTTAGTATACACATTCGTTTTCTCACTCGGTTCGATAATATAAGGGTAAAGAGGTTAATATTTTATTCTAAAAACATTTTTCATCAAAGTGGAAAAAAAATAATTTTTAATGGCTCAAGTTTTTTCTCTCTCGTTCATCTAGGGTGTCATGGTTTTTTCTTTCTTCCATATTTTTTTAAAAAAAATCTAGTGAGCATCAAATAAATTGTAATTTTTTTTATAATTGGCAATATGAATACACATGTATATAATAATTTTTCCTTTTTTGAACGTAAGTCATTCTGTATTTTCTAGATTTATCTAGATTAATGAATCTAGCTGGTGCTGCCGTCAGCACCAGCAACTGTAGTGGCGGGCATCTAATGGCCCGCCACTACAGTGGTTTTGCCCAACGCCACTATAGTGACGGTTTGTAGTAGTGTAGATAGATTTACGAATCTATAAAATAACAAAATAAGAAACAGATGTAGTAGATTAAGAAAAACAGGGTACAACTATACCTCATGTCATAAACACTTAGAGGGTATCATAGTCACCGACAATAATATTTTTATAAAAGCTTAGATTTTTTAATAGCATATAAATTTATTCTTTTAAAAAACTAGTCTTATGTGTAGAAAAACGAGAGAGAGTAAAATATATAATATCTATACTACTTTAAAAAGAGTTAGTGGTGTTGAATCTGCCATTACCATTAGCTTTTCATCGACCTTTTCATCCTTATGCTACTTTTGAAACCGAATTAGACAAATACTATTTTATCATATTTTAAGTTATTTATATCATTTACATTATGTTTTTAATATCATATTTTTTCCATTGCAACGCACGTGCAAACGTTCATGGTAAAAAAAAAAATTAACCCCACCTACCACTGTAATGGAATGGACACAGCAAATTTATGGCGGGAAGGTTCCGGGGTTAGTAATAAATAGGAGTACAGGTCAGCGGGTGAGTAAATATTTGTCATATAATATAAAATATACTCCCTCCGGTGTAGTCGTTTTGGTGTTTAGATGAGAGTGTAAAAATATTAATCACCCCGTCAACCGAAAAATAGTTTCTGACAATAAAAACACTAAAAAAATAGAGCATGTGTGGCCACCAAGAGTTCAACTTGGGTGGTGCCACTACAATCTTGCCTCGGTAACCAGTTGGGACAACTTGTGTTGCTCTATTTATTATCACCTTGGTATTTGTAGTTTTGTCTAAGACGACTAATATTTGTACACCGGAGGGAGTATGTGATGTTTGGTTTGTTGAAGGTAATGTAAATGTTAATGGAATACGTTATAGTGTCGAGTGATAACAATGTATCGGATTACTACATTTGTTTGGTTAACAAATGTAATGTATATTGTTTACGTTACAATGTTTGGTTCACAAGTATAATATATTCTGGTAACGTAATCTGATATCAGCTTGGTTAGAATGTAATGGACTAATTACTAGATTGTAATCTGATTACGTGGTATATAATACCGGCACATTCAAACCAAACAAAATCTAACGTAATTTGTTTGCACTGTAGACATATAACACTTAGAATAAACCCAACCAAACACCTTCATAGTGTTTTAAGAGTATAAGAGGTACTATTACGTAACGTAGAATTTAAAAAATATAGAAATAGACAAAACGTATGAATAGGATAGAAATATAAGTGAAAATAGAGAATTTAAAAACATAGAAAAACAATTAGATACGTATTGTTTGGAACACGTAAATTAACTAATCAGGGTGATTTTTCTAAACATTCATATTAAAACGGATTAAAGCTACTTATGTAGTTCTCACTTTGAGTTTTGAGCATTGGTTTGCTTTAAACTTAACAAAGGAAGGAAAAAAGGTTGAAGTAGATATTTAAATTCTTATAATTTTCCTATGGAATCTAAGAAAAAGGATTTTTTTTCTTTTATTTTCCCATGCATTAAAGCTCCGTTCCAAATGAGTGAATAGTATCAATTTCTATAGGAATTGAATTACTACATTTTCTTCTAAAAAATCTTCGAACCAAAAGAGTCGTAAAATTTATTCTAAATGTAGCAATATAACACTAGTAAAATATTTTTTATCTGTAAAGTAATTATATTAGCCTTTAACTTTATTATTCATTACTCTATTTAACTACATCTAACCTTGTACCTATATTTTTTAATATATATACCTATATTTTTTTAATTTTTTAAATATACAAACTTATAAATTTTATGATAAAAAGACTACTTTTTTTAAATATATTTACTATAGTCTTTTATTTTTAATATATATACATATATTTTTTAATTTTTTAAATATACAAACTTATAAATTTTATGATAAAAGACTACTTTTTTATCATATTTGGGCAAGTTGAATCGCTTCAACCGAGATTTGATTATTTTACCTTTTAACTCTTTTTTACGCGAAAAACCCTAGAACTGTATAAAAATATCATGTAAATAGGGTTGAGCGAAACTGAAGTTGAAGAGTTTTTGTTTGTTGTGGTTTCTTTTAAAATATTTTAGTATAGAGACATCAAAATATCACAATAATTATTTATCTATCATAATTTGATTCTACGGGTGAGTGTAGAATATAGGGGTTGTTTGGTTCTTAGCCACATTTTGTCAGATTTAAGTTTAGACAAATTTAACTAAATTGGTAGTTGTTTAGTTGATGCTGCAAACTATGGCAAGATTTTTTCAGTTCCAAATGTTAAGGATTTTAAAAAATATGACAATATTTCGTCGGACCTACCAAAGTGTGAAAATTTTTGATAACCTCGATTTAGGAAAGTGTGACAATTTTTATTGACAAATGATAGCTAGCAACCAAACAAACTGCACTATTGCAAACTAAATCTTTATGAGGCATTTAGTTACATAGATTAAAGTTTAATCGGTGTCACATGAGATGTTTGGATATCAATTTGAATTATTAAACGTGAACTCGTTATAAAAATAATTGCAGAATCGGAGGATTATTCGCGAGACAAATTTATTAAGTCCAATTAATCCATGATTAGCAAATGTTTAGTGTAGCATCACATTGTCAAAATCATGGTGTAATTAAGCTCATTAGATTCGTCTCGTGAATAATCCACCGATTATGAATGAGTTTTATAACTAATCTACATTTAATACTCCAAAATAATAGCATCCAAACATCCGACGTGACGGACTAAACTTTTGGACTAAAGAATCAAAACGGGTACTTAGTATATATATCAAAATTTCATTGTTATTATACATGAATGGATCCTGCAAAGATTTTCATGTGCCCTCAATTTGCACAAATCTTGTGGAGATGAGATGAGATGAGAGAGACAAGTGATAGGACATACTTGGATACTTCTGAGCCATGGCCCACTGTCAGTGAGGGTGGGACCCACCAAGAGAAGGAACAGCAGATCGCGAGCTCAGAGTTGAAAACGACTTTTCAGGTAACGCACAGCACAGTCATAAATAGTGCTTTTACCATCCACTGGCCCCACCTAATAAATATCTTCCCATAAAAACTTTATTCCAGAGACAAATTCAATACATTAATGATAATAACAGTAAATTATTAATAAAAGAAGGATCTTACGGTGTCCCCAAATTTTATGAACCGTCTAATCTTTACGATCCAGCGGCTGAGATTTGATATCGGTGACCTATTACCTTCAAGAGACAAGGGCATTCACAATGAGGATAAAAATGTGACCTTAAGCATTAAATATAATTTTGTTGCTAACTTTATACATTGCGGAGACAACCATAAGCAAAAAAACCTTAAGGTGTAGCCATAATGAATAAAGTGCCAATTTTTTGTGGGCCCCACCTTAAGTTGGACTTACTTTAATTGTACCTTTTTAATTTTTTCCATTGTGTACATGACACTAATAAATGATAATTTTTTGTGGGTCCCACCTTAATGCTATTTCGAACAATACCATTGTGGTTGCCCTAACCCTCCTTTAATATATGTGAGCCCGTATGTACTACAAAAAGGAAATAATTAACAAACTTTTCATGGACGCGACATACATGAATATTGCTTTTCATAATCGAACTGACTATCCAATTTATTTTTTAAAATTATTTATTTTAAACACATTAATTAACAGTCTACATTAGTTTTATAGGCAATACGGGTACCGACGTACAGTAAAGGTACCCTAATATAAAAATTATTGTGAAGTGATACATATGAGGTTTTCTTTAATTATTACACGTACTATAAAAGTAAATAATTAACAAACTTTTCATGGACGCAACATGCATGCAGATTGCTTTCCATAATCAAACCGATTTTCCAATTTCCTTTTTAATTATTTATTTTAAGCACAATTAATTAACCGTCTATATTAGTTTTAACTATTACTTCCTTAGGAGGTAACGTGGGTAGGGTACCCTACCCTAATATAAAATTTATTGTGAAGTGATACATATGAGGTTTTCCAGAGGTACTGTACTGGACCCAACACTGTTACTCTTGCTCTTAATTTTGATTGCTAACCTAATAATCACACATGCTGAATCTTACCAAATTTTCTTCAGTACAACAGTGCAATCACCCCATGAAACAATCACCCTAATTCCATTTTTTTTAAAAAAATATTACTATGTAGCATTGTCTCACTAATATGTGGATTTACGGGGTGTTTGGATAGGGGACTAAATTTTAGCTTGTGTCGCATCGGATGTTTGGACGTTAATTTGAAGGACTAAATGTGAACTAATTATACAAATAATTGCAGAATCATAGGGTAATTCACGAGACGAATTTATTAAGCCTAATTAATCCGTAATTAGCAAATGTTTATTGTAGCACCACATTGTAAATCATGATGTAATTAGGTTCATTAGATTTGTCTAGTGAATAATCCACCGATTATGAATGAGTTTTTTAAATAGTCTAATTTAATACTCCAAAATAGTATCTAAACATTCGATGCGACGGGGGCTAAAAATTTAGCCCCGAATCCAAACACCCCCGAATCCAAAATTAGACATGCATTTACAATAATTGAGAAGTCTTTTCAACTGTGGTGTTGATTAAATAAATCTGATGAAAACCACATGAAAAGTAGAGAGAGAGAAAGCACAAATTAAAACCATTTATTAATAAAAACAGTATTATAAAGTGAGTAAAACCTACTAATTTATGAACCAAAACATAAGATATAAGTAAGAAGAGATTTGCAAATTAAGTGTTTTTAAGACCATGTTGAAGAGTTAGAATAAATTCTTTTTATGCAAGTGATGAGCATGCAATAGTATCATAAAGTAGAGGAGTAGTACGCCTTTAGATCCCGGGCCTACGGCCAGCATCATTGCAGCTTTCACAAAGTGCCATATATATATATATATATATATATATATATATATATATATATATATATATATATACAAATGCTATTCTACACCACGGGTGTAGAATACTATTCTACACCGACGTGGAATGGAGGGGTTGGGATTAGGTGGGGGTGGGCACGATTGGGATGATCGGTGTAGAATAGCATTTACACCCATAGTGTAGAATAGCGTTCCCGTATATATATATATATATATATATATATATATATATATATATATATATATATATATATATATATATATATATGCACACGAGAGCGCTATTCTACACCGATCACGGGAGTATTATTTTTAGTAGTAGCTTTTCTCGATAGAATAGCAATTGAGTACTATTTTTTTCTCAGTAGTAGATTTCTCAGCATAATAGGTATTCTACACACGTGATGTAGGATAACATTTGTGTGTGTATATATATATATATATTACGACATGTATCTTAAATATACATATCCATTTGGAACATTTGGAACATGGTAATTTCTCCAAATTTCAAAGAAGCTAAGCTATTTACTCCCCTGTCATGTAATATTACAACCTATACTAGATTTGATATTTTATAGAATAATAAATCTGGACGGTGTCCTATAAAATGTCAAATCCAGTTAGGCCTTGTTTGGATCCTAGGTATTGAAAGAATTAGAATCCATTTCAGATTGCATAAAAAATTGAATTGTGTGGAATTCAATTGAAATCTAACATTTCTATCTGGGCATTCCATATAATTAAAATCTAAGAACTAATTCTAATACTTGTTTGGATGATCAACCCATGTAATTAATTCCATTATTACAAAAAACATCATCATCTCCATCTAAGTCCATCTAAGACGCGAGGAGAGGTAGGGATTCCAATCAATTTTTTCTTGAAGATGAATTAGTTTGAATTGTGAATTCTAGATATAATTTCATAATTCTAATTCTAAAATGATCAAAACAACCCATCTCCTAGAATTAAATTCTATTTTTTTAATTCTGAATCTAAAATCTAGGATCCAAACATGCCCTTATAGGTTGAAGGGACAAGACAAAAGCCCATCATCATTGACCACTCGTCTCCTGATGGAAAAGTTCATTAGTCACCTTTTTCAAATGGTTAACAATAATTGACTAATACTAAAGCATTGCCAATAATTAAGTCTTTGTTCTAGATTTTGTGCAAAACAGCTAGGTGACAAGGTAATTAGTCAAGTTTCATATCTTTCCACTCTTTCTTAAGAGGCTGTTCGGTTAATCCCATTGGGAAAGGGGATTGAGAGGAATTGAAGGGGATTTATACTACAATCCCCTCCAATCTCTCTCAATCCGTCCCATTCCCCTTTAATTCCTTCCTAACCGAACATGCCCTAACTGAAATCTTGCTTTTTTGAGTGGTGTTTGCTCTTTTGTCATATCTCGTTTACATAATAATTGAGTTACTTTACCGTCCTTAATAATTGTGTGATTTTATAGTTTTTGAGGAGGTACCAATAATTTTAGTGTTAATTTTGATATCTATTAGTATCTAAGACACCAACATATACCAAAATTTACAATAAAATTACGTTACCTCTTAGTTCCTATAAATTTCCCATAATAATTAGATCTAGATGGTGCATATCATATACTAATATAGAATAAGAGCAAATCCCTCTTTCCTAATTGTCTTAGAGCATATCTGAGAGATGTCTTAAATTTTATTCCCTAAAATTTAATATAGGAATCATCATATTCTTGTTATTCACTAAAAGCTAATTTGATGTACAACAATTTGCCTATATTTTAGTGTCCCTATTTTTAAATGAGGAAGAAGTTAGTCCTAAGGGGGTGCTTGTTTCCCCTAGTCCAAAATTTAGTCCCGTCACATCGAATATTTAGATACTATTTTAGAGTATTAAATATAGATTATTTACAAAACCCGTTAATAATCAGTTGATTATTCATGAGACAAATTTAATGAGACAAATCTAATGAGACTAATTACGCCATGAGTTGACGATGTGATGCTACAGTAAACATTTGCTAATCATGGATTATCCTTCGATTATGCAATTATTTTTATAATTAGTTCAAGTTTAGTCCTTCAAATTGATATCTAAACATACGACGCGACACAGACTAAACGTTAGTCCATGAAACCAAACATCCCCTAAATTTAGTATAAATATCAAGAGATTTAGGAAACGGTTTAGTATAGAGATTTATTTACGGGTGTTATTGGAGTCTAATTTTTAATCAATAAAAATATGATTTCTCTACAAATACAAGAGATTGGCCAGAAGAAGATGAACCCATTTTCCAATGCCTCTCCTCCCTACTCTCTAGTGTACTTGTCACAAGGGTATCTTTGTACAGAGGAAAAAACACTATAAAAATTTGAGCCACAGAAGATAATAAAAACAGGAGTCTTTTTCCCCCACTGGGGCTTATGTGGATGGAGCATCTCTGGCCAAACTCCAAACCCTACTACTACTATAGTACTCTCTTTCTCTGCTCACCCTGTTGCCATGTTTTGGCTAAACCTGCTGGCTGTTGCTCATCAGTCAGACTCACTCTTTCTTCTGCAACCCATGCAAGCTGCAACAGTGTCAGCTTCTTCAAGTCACAGATGCACATACATAGAGATCCCCTGCAATTTGTAGTAGGCCTTTCTGCCGTCTGATTTCGATCCGACGGGTATCAGAGAGACTCCAGGATGTCGGAAAGGGTTCCGTACTGTTGGATCCGTACCAAACGGCATGGATCGTGACTGCGGAGGGCAGTCGAGAGAAGCGATGTCAGAGGAGTCGCTTCCGTTGCATATATCCTTGTGTGAGATGTAGCATCATCACTTGGATTTTTTTTATAAATAATATTTATTTATTTTAAAATTACAAAATTAGATAGCGTTCTCAAGAAATTATAAAACTATACCTCCATCGACGTTTGAAATACCGACGGAAGCCTCTGTCAGCATTTATAAAATGCCTCTTAAGAGTATTTTTTCCTTTTGATAGTTGAACTATTGATAGATGTTTAGTTTTGTAATTTAAGTGCGCTATCTAGATTTACAATTTCAAAAAAAATATTATTTATAAAAAACTCTCATCACATATCTGAAATGAAACATCATTTGTATTCATTCTTGTATCAAACCTGCCTTTTTTCATGAATGTGTTTGTCTGAATTTTGTGGATAGCACATGGGGGGTTCAATTCATGCCATTCAAGTGTAGTAATAACTATACATCTATTGTGTCACTTGCCACTCACAACAGCTCCATCTTTCCTTCTCTTTTCTTTTCTTTAAGGTCATATCCAAGCACTCATCAATCTCACTTTCTAAATCTTTATTTACGTACTTCCTCCGTTTTCGAACATGAATCATTCCGACATTTCCTACATTTATCTATAGATCAATGAAATCTATAAATCATTCTGAATAAATTATTCCGACATTTCCTACATTTATCGATAGATTAACGAAATATACAAATCATTTTGACATTTCCATGGAACAACAAACCTCCAAGGTGTGGGGCCCACATGTGCCAACCATCTTTTATGCAAATCCATTGGGGGGAACAAAACTAAATTAAGATGGTTGGCACCATAATGCTACTAGTCCCAAGATGACAACAACACTATCAACCCAATCATCATCACCACCACCATCAAATTTTTTTGCACACTTGAAAACAACATGTGTGCTTTTACAAACAGTAGTATGCAGAAGGATGCCAGGAGCTGTGCATTATGGGGAATTATGCTGTGAATTCTGTACTTATTGATTCAACTGTGGTAAAATACTTGTCAAATAGGAGCACTTGTCCTTGCTTGAACAATTGACAACTGTAAGGGCCAATAAATAGGGGCGTTTGTTTCCCTAGTCCAAATTTTAGTCCCGTCACGTCGAATGTTTAGATGTTGTTTTGGAGTATTAAATGTAGACGGTTTATAAAACCCATTCATAATCCGTGGATTATTCGCGAGACGAATCTAATGAGCCTAATTACGACATGATTTCACAATGTGATGCTGCAATAAACATTTGCTAATCATGAATTAATTAGGCTTAATAAATTTATCTCACGAATAATCCTCCGATTCTGCAATTATTTTTATAATTAGTTCAAGTTTAGTCCTTCAAATTAATGTCTAAACATACGATGTGACGCGGACTAAACTTTAGTCCATGGAACCAAACACCCCTAGATTACTACTCTCTCCGGTACACAAAAACAAGTCGTTTTAGGCTTGTATCAAGAGTTTGCTAAAACAAATCGTTTTACATTTTATTATGCATTTTGGACAACTATACCCCTCAAGTAGTACTATTTCTTTCTTGTTTTTTGTGCTATATTTACTCCTACATTATATTTAATATGACAAACATGAAAAGTACACACTAATTAATTGTTCTTTGGTATGTAAAATCATGTCCAAAATGACTTGTTTTTGTGTATCGGAGGAAGTAACTGGCAGCTGAGAAATGTAGTAGTACTACCAATATATCGTAATATCAATTGAGTCATGCTGGCAGTTAGAGAATTCAATGTGCTATAAGTACATTTGAAATCCTTGGAAATCCAGCACCACACCCAATTTTTTCTTGATATGATGCCTCATGAAAGCACCCCCATTTGATGGCACTAGAAACAAATGGATTCAAGTGCAGTATGATCTCACAAGAAACTGCAATGCATGTCGACCTGCCTTTAAATTAAAAAAAAGATCCATTTTTTTATGAGTTCCATCGGCAGGATCAAAGATCAAACATTCAGAAGATGCTCGACGATAGCTTGCGATTGTTTGATTAAGGGACGTTTCGGTGTTGTGTGTGCATGTAGATGTAGCAGAGGTGTTACATTTATGATCTCTCCTGCTTTCCTTTCTCTATACTCCAATCCAGAGGCACAAGGAGAGATAAAGCTAAGAGCAGAGAGTGAGAGAGTGAGAGGAGAGAGAGGAGAGAATCTCCCAGGTCTGATTGTCCCATGGACTGAACTTCACACAGAGAAATCCCAAATTTATGGCTTTCCCCCCCAAAATCCAATGCAAGGTGATGTTTTTTAGTTTTTGCTCCTGACATCCACCACCAAAGGCAGAAGAAAACCAAGAGAAGATGAGGGGCTTTGAGCCTTTGAGTTTGAGTTTGAGAACAATACAAGGGGAGGCAGAGAATAAAAAGACCAGAAGTTGACAAACTTTTCCTGTCACTCTTCTTAGAAGGTCTTTTGCTCTCCTCTTCTTCTTTGCTGCTGCTGCTGCTAGTGCTAGAGAGAGAAAGGGAAAGAGAGAGAGAGAGGAGGAGGAGGAGGAGTTTACAAGGGGGAAGAAAAGGATGGGAGATTTGCCCCTTATCTTCCTCCGGCGTCTGCCAATCTAGTCTGTGATCTGCATCTAGGTCTCCTCTCCTCGTCCTTGCATGCTCTAGCTCTAGTAGCAAGGAAGGATTGCATCCTTGTCCATGTGAATGGATATATACATATTATTGTATATGCGTCCTGCTGTCTGTTTGGTTGGCGTTGTCTCGTGGGGAAAGGCGGAATCTTTTTTCGGATTTTGGAGGCTCTGAGCGAGCTCAGCCGGCCGGTGGGCTTCTCGCGGTGATACGGCGAGGTGAAAATTCTCTCCTGTTCTTGGCTTCTTCATGCTGCTGCTGCTGCTGCTGCTGCTGCTTCTGCTGCTGCTGGTGTTGCTGCTCTCCCCCCCTGTTTCAGTACTTGAGGCCAGAGTTCTTGTTCTTGGATGTTTCCTACCCTTCCAGTTCCTGTGATGCGGTGCTTGGATTTTGCTCGTGTGAAAATTTCCTCTCGTATGTTCATTCATTTTTGTTGGGTTTTTTTGATCGTCCAGATGCTCCTTTCTTGTCGATCCTGCCATGCCCCTCATGATTCTTGCTTCGATTCCTGCTTGAATGTTCTCGCGGACGGCTTGTGGTGTGTGGTTCTGGAGAATTGTTTAGGAAAGCCCTGATTTTTTTTCTTACCATTCTGATCTTTCGGATCCTTTCTCGCGTCACGGTTTATTGCGGTTCTTGATCTTCTCTTCCACCTGTTTTTTTGGTCCCTCGCATTTACTCCGTCTCTTCGTTTATTTCTCCGTGTCCTTACTCGCAGCAAATGCCAAATTTCAGGTCTCTCGGTGACGCAACCCGAGTCTTTTTCCTCTGATAAAGATGAACTGAATAAGCTGGCAGGGATACTTCGATTTCTTGGGAACTGGAGAGGCTTGGTCTGCAGAGTTCCTCATCCACCATTGCTTCTCATCCCAGCCACTGCCTAAGCGTAAGTAAAAGATATATTTTTTGTTTGGTTTTCATAGTTATTTTGGGCGTCTCTGGATGATGCTTCAATTCTTGCATCTGGAGCAAGGGATGTTTTTGACGCCCCGATATCTGCATTCTTAAGATGTGGTTCACTTTCGCATTTTCCTTCCTACTGATTTGATTTATTTCCCAGCAAATCTAAAAAAACCAGAAATTTACATCCTTTTCCTAGTTCTTATTCTGATTTTGGCAGAAACAAATAAGTTCTATTGGAATTGGAACTATCGAGACCGGCCTGCAGATATTGCCATCCTGCACTGTTTCACATCCGAGCACATTGTAAGTAGGATAAATCTTTGTGCTGGTGTTCTAAAAATATGGGGATGGTTTCCCTTACTTGAGAGTTGTTTGGATGAATGTTCATCCTGAAGATGAGGCTGAAGAGTTTAGCTTATATACATACCATTTGAGTCACCTTTTATTAGTAGACACCCTCATTGGCAGGAAGAGAGCTAGTAATTGTACTTGATATCTATCCGGGATATCACATGAAGAAGGCTAATTCTCTGAGGTTCTTGATTTTTAGTTGAGATTGTGGTTAATGTTGTGCATTTTATTAAGGAACTGTGATATTGGATTACTTGAGAGTTCACAGAAATGACAATTAGGGTCCCAAGATGCAGCAAAATTCAGTGTTAGGGCACATACCGCGAATTTATCTTTTATGTTCTGCTTTTTTGTCAGTGGGATAGGTTAATGTTACGGATTGATGTTTCTCTCATATAGTATTTACTTATTCCTGTTATCGTTTGAAAGATGGCGTATTAATTAGTCATATCTATTCTTAAGACATTACCATATTAGGTAGAAAGCATTCTCCAAGTATGGAGGAATGTTTTATAGGATACTGATCAAATATGATCATTTATTGAGTTCTAACTAATGAAACTTGCCTCATACAGATACAAGATTATTATAGTATGTTGTTTATTCGGGTGCTTTCTGGAGCACTTTCAAGAACATATTCAGCTTGGTCATTTCAGCATGTTTCGTTATGTTTTTCCCCAACTCAACTCCAAAGCAGGAAGGCTGCATGAATTGACATTTTTGTACCACTTTGTTGTGATCCATTCACAAAACCGCCATTGGGTGATGCAGTCCCACTTAGCCCTACAATGTGAAATGATTATGCGGTTTGGTTTTATTGGGACTTGTGATTGGGTGACGACTAGTTTCACTAACTATAATGATCCAGTATGGATATCAAATTATAATACCGATATACCATAGCTGGCCTAATTCAAGAGTCTACGAGTAAAACCTAACTTGTGTTTCATGTCATTGTGTGGTTGGCATTGCTTAAGTGTTGCTAAAGCGGTGCGGGGATGGCAAGATGTCCCACCGCCTTGGCTTCCCGCCTTGCCCCACATGGCCCATGAAGACAAGTCACAACCACTAGGGTTTCCACAGTGTCTCAGACTTACAATCGTGAGAGAGGCGGTGGATCGGGTGAGCGGCGTAGAGAGGCGAGGTGCGGTGTGGCGCAGATCAGGAGCGAGCGGCGCACGGTGAGGGCTAGCGTGACGTAGATCAGGAGCGAGCGATGCGGCGAGGACTGGCATGGCGAGGAAGAGGGGAGAGAAGAGGGAAGAGTGGAAGAGGCGACGACTAAGAGGAGTGGAGTGGGAGTGAGCTGCTAGGGTTAGAGTTTAGAGAGGAAAAAGAACCTGGTGGGCTTTAAATGAGCTGTTGGACTAGACTTATATAAATGGGTTTTTGGACTGAGCTTTAAATGTGTTGTTTAACTGGATTTTTAATGTGTTGTTTGACTGGATTTTAAATGTGTTGTTGCAATTTTAACTATATATTTTTGTTTTGTAAGGCACCGTCTCACCTTACGCCTTACCACCTTAAAAGGTAAGGTGGTACTTGAGTGTCTCGCCTTACTGCCTTAATAACTATGACCGTGACCCAAAATTTTGTTGTCTGCATGTGTCAGGAATGGGAACAAAAGTTGAAAGCAAGACCTATCTTCCAGGATACTTTGCCATGGCGGATTCTAGTGTAAATTCGAATGGTTGGCTGTCGTATCACGAGAATAGCAAACCAAGTGGGCATGTTAGTGACAGTTTCACAATAATAACTGCAAATGGATCTCCAGATTATGATAAGGAAATGCTAAAGCGGACTATGCTTGTACATGAAGCAACATTTCGAAAACAGGTAAATTTGAATGATATCGCAAACTTCTGTGATTGATAGAAAACACACATTATCTAAATTTTGCTGCTTTTATTTACATGTCTATAGCTGTAATTGTTTCTTATTTCCTTTACTATCTGGCATCTATACAGGTATATGAGCTTCACCGACTTTATAAAACTCAGAAGGACCTAATGGCACAGTTCCAAAAAGAAGAGTGCAATGGATATCCTAGATCGGCAGATATATTACAAACAAGGTCTTATTCATCACAGGAAACATCTGGGGATGTACAAAGAGTCTGGGAAGTTTTGCCTCCAGCATCTGGATATGATGTTAAGCAATCATCTGTAAATTTTGCCAAGGGATCGGAGCATGGTCAGAATGGAGCTCCCTTGAGGAACAATAATGACAGGTCTGCAAAGAAAATGTTGGACCTTCAGCTACCAGCTGATGCATATGCCAATGATGATGATGATGATGTGGAGATACTAGAGGAGAAACCTGCGAAGATTTTGCCAAGAAGCAATGGCTCTGTTCTTGGTGGAATTTTTAAGCTCAACCTTGGAAATACTGAGGGTTCTTCACACATGGAGAAGAGCTGGATCACCGGTTTACATCCACAATATGTCTCATCGGTGAATGTTTTAAATAAAACAGTGGAAGAGTCTTGTAGTATGAAAATGCCAGACTTCCTTGGTGCGGGAACCTCCAGCTCTCAAAACCATCGTTATTCGTCAGGAAGGGTGAACCTGAACCACCTAAGCTTGGAAGACAACATGAAAGAAAAACGCATTGGCGAAGCATCTGGTTCAAACTTTTTTGGTTCAAATGAAGAAATAAGGCATAACAATTCATTCAGCCATAAAAAAGATCGTAAGATTTCTAATTTATTTTTTTTAGCATTTTGCTTATGTTTTCAATCGATATGTACTATGTAGCCATCAATGCACAATGAGCATAGTTTATTCTCCTTTTCTAGATCAAAATGTCAGCATGGAATGGTTCAAACACGAGCAAAGTGGTGTTAATTTCTCATCTGGGCATTACCTGCCTCTATGTAATGCCTTCAATCAACCAATCGTTGCGCCTTCCAGCTCCAATGCTGCAGTCAAGTCCCCATGGCAAAGCAGCAACACAAGTTACACTGCTAATAGTCGCTATGGTTCTGTTGACACGCCCTTTGCGCAGAATGGTTTCTTCAACGGTTTCTCAATGGATTCTATCCATACTCCAACTGCAACTCATCATTATCGTAATCAACACCCATCAAAGTTTCCCGGAGAGCCTCGATATCGAAAGCATTCCCCACTCCATGATGTAAATCTTAATGATACCCCTCGAGATGTCATTGTTATGCAGGAACAGGGAAGTGAGAATTCACCGGTTGACATCTCTTGGCTCAGAAAGGACCCGATAGAGCTGATGAAGTCACAAGTGCAACCAAGTTGTGCCAATGGGCATTCCCAGATTTTATCAGGTTCCACAGTTTATTCAGAAGGTAGCACAAGAATTCTCGGTTTCCCTCTCAATGCAGCCACTGAAAAAGATTCTCATTGCTTATCCACCATACACATTGGCACAAACACTGAACCGTTGATAAAGCGTGAAGCTGACATGGAGATGCAATTCCAAAACAAGAAAGATGACACAAACACAAGAAATCTCATCGATCTGAATGCTGTGCCGCTCATGGATGAGCCAGACATAGATGTCCATCAGTCTGAAGGTGGCACTGTTCCTCAGGAACCAGATGATCCTTCCAAGGACTCTCTTGCTATAACTGCAGCAGATACTCTATTAGCCATGTATAAGGATGTGTTTCAAGCGGGATCTCCTCAGGCTGACACTTTGCATTGGTTTGCGGACCTCGCCATTGTATCAAAGGATAATGCAATGGTCTGTAGCAGTGAAAGTGACAGTGATGATGACTTTGAAGCTTTGACACTGCAGCTGCAAGAAACCAAAGGCTATGAACACTGTATGACACCAGCAACAGCCCTGGAGCATAAGAGCAATGGAGACCATGGCTCTGTTGTGGCTTCACTACTGACGAAACCTCGCAGAGGCCGGGCAAGGAAGCGTCCCCAGAAAAAAGATTTCCAGAAGGACATTCTACCAGGCCTTGCATCGCTGTCGAAACATGAAGTGTCAGATGATCTTCACACCCTTGGAAGGCCAAGACCGTCAAAGCGGGGAGGCCGGAATGGGTCGCAATCCAGGGGGAGGCGTCGGGCAAGAAGCGTGGCTGTCACTGTCGAGGAAGTTGAGGTAAGTCCACCTCCAGTGCCGCCGCCGCCTGCGCCGGCTGACCTGGATGCTGATGCCCTGGGCATAACAGGGTGGGGAAGGACAACCAGGCGCTGCCGTCGACCAAGATGCCCGCCGGCGTACAATGCCTCGTTGCGTCTAGCTTGATAGAAATTTTTAGGTGCCTTAGTTGACGATAAAATTGATCTGGAAACTGTAATTTTTTGTGGAGTTGCAGAGAAATTTGGGACCTAGTAGCTTAATAGTAATCAATCAACATTGTACATGCTTCTCAGCCCTAATTTGGGGCTCCAGACACCTGCATTGGATAAAAACATGCCTATACATCTCTTAGTTTTAATATATACTCTGATTCTAGGTAGCAATACCCCTCAAGAATATGCCTTGTCAAAGCTGGAATATCAGTTTCCAGTAATTATATTTGATTATGTTGATGTCAGGTAGGGTATTGTTCAGAATACAATTTAACAATTGCAGGTACTGGGTGACCATCTGATTAAATAATGCTCACTGATGATATCAAGTGATCATTCCCATTTTAAATATCTCATACCAAATATGTCATGTGCTTGATGGTGATGGTTAGATCATGACTGAAGTAGATGGACAACTTGAACAAACCGAAACACTCCTAAAAAAATTTGGACAGAGTTCTCATGCTCTTCGAATTTCGAGTGAATTTCATCTTGGACCCTTTCTTTTTACCAAGATTTCATTTTGGATCCATTTTAACCTATATTTTCAGTTTAGACTCCCTTTTTTGTTATCGTTTGGTTTTGCTTTAAACCTTTTTTTATCTATTCAAAGTTCAAACTTAGTGTGACACTGATTTCTTCCTTGATTATGTAATTCATGTCTCCACTATGTCTTTAATATCCTTTGCTACCTAAGATAATAATATCATTGAGGAAAAAATGGTCTGAAGTGAAATAAAAAAGTGAGAAAAGGACCAAAGTGAAATTTACTCTTAGAGTTTTCTTAGGTACTAGCAATTATAGCAAGTTAGTGCACAAATGAAATCCTAAGTTTCTAAGTTTTTGCATGTATATATTTTGGCCTTGTTTGTTTTAGCTTTAGATTATAACAATCTGTCTTTTTTTCATAAGCTGAAACAAACAAGATAACTTATTATGCTAGTTTATTATAATCTAATCTGTTAGATTATAATAATTTAGTAAGCTGGCGTAATACAACTTTTTTCTATAAGCTAAATTATTATAATCCAAATCTGAAATAAACGACTTTTAGGGCTTGGTTGCGATATTTCATGAAATTGAACTAAAAGCCCCAACTCGTTATGCTTCCTGAGGAAAGTAAGGCCATCTTTAATAAACTCAGTTTCAAAAAAAAAAAATCAGAAAGCTAATGTAATCTTTTGTGCTCAACATTAGTAACCTTGTGAAGTTTCCTAGATTTGTAGTACATGTAATAATTAATATGTTAACATGCAAAGAAATGAATTAATTGTTACATGTATATAGGCCCACACATATAAAATGAAGTTTATATGATCTATTACCTCTAGGAGGTAATACATCACCGATATCAAATCTGAGCTATTGGATCGTATAGGTTGGACGGTCCACAAAATTTGGGGACACCATAAAATTCTCCATGCTATATATATTTATTACAACTCTTACGAGGTAAGAAGTGTACCATAAAACAACCCCCAAATTAACACTATAAATTAATTAAAGATAACTAAATGAACCTCCAATGAAAGTCACTCAATGCCAAACAAGATTCAGATGTAGTTTATCAAAGAGAGATCAGGATCAAATAAGACATGATGGCCTCAATCAAGGACCATGTGGTGATGTGGAAATAAAGCTTGTAAAAAATGCCACAATGTTAAATATGCAGTAATAGCATTTACCCTTGTTAGTAGCACTTAACTGCAGCATTCATGAGTGACAGACACATGCTTGGGATTAGGGTTTTAAGCTGGTGGTACACTTGGGGTACCACGGAAAGATGGTACAAAGAAACGAGTTTTTTACTATTATAGAACTCAAAAGTGAAGGTTTCTCTCTAATAACACTTATACCGTATGATTCTCCAAACCAACATTTTCGAGGACAATCAATTATTATAGTAATATTTTTCAACTATTTGAACTATTTTTTTTCGTTTTTTCTATTTTGTACCAAATAAACTTACCTTTTTACCCCTGAGAACCAAACCGATGTACCTTATTCATCTTCTGTATGTTGGACCGAGGATTCTTATTCAAAAGCAAATCAGACCGACGTCGCATTGCAGTCCGCCGCCACGCGCATCGGTATAATAATTGGCCATCCTTGAAAATGCTATTTTAGAGAAACGTACGGTATAAGCGGTATTAGAGAGAAGCCTTCACTTTTGAGTTCGATAATAGTAAAAAAAAACTCCAAAGAAACATAGAAGCAAAACATCAACTCAGATCATGCATCATGTCTTGCCAATCAAGCCTTGTGCTCTTGTTTTGTTTGATCAGTGAAAAGCCTGGAGTTGCATAGCACAAGGGAAGAGCAAGCATCTAGGATCCATCAGGATGCATGTGCAATTCTCTTTTGCCCCTACATTTTTGCCCCTACATCTCCTTCAAATTGTACCAGAATTTTGACCTGTCCTATGACAACCAGTACCAACACTTAATTTAAACAGGTGAGATGCTAGCTGCCTGGTTTCTGATCAGTCATGCTGATGACATGTGATATCAATTGGTTCTTAGCAATGTTTAGCCAGGCCAAATGCATATAAAAAAATGGCAACTTGTTGATAGGGAATGAGCTCAATTTGCTGCAGCAAAAATGAGAACAGCATGATGAAACCCAGAATTTTTTTCCTAAAATAATATTTTTAAAGAAAATTTCAAATATGTATGGCGATTTTGAAAAATTTCAAAAGTAGGTACCAGTCGGTACTTGAAGTGCCGACTGGATGCCACGTCAGCTTCAGTCAGCACTTCAAGTGCCGACTAGATGTTGGCTCCCTGCTAGACTCTGCCATCAAGTGCCGACCGGAGATGATGTGGCATCCAGTTGGCACTTCAAGTGCTGACTGATACCTACTTATATATTTTTTCAAAATCGTCATACAAATTTGAAATTTTCTTTTTTAAAAAATATTAGTTTTTAAAAAATCATGAAACCTATCTCTTCCATCAAAGGTAGCAAGGGAGATATGTGAGTGGCAAAGCATGGCAAAAAGCAGGAAAGATCATCTTATGATCCTATAAATGTCCATGCATTTGCCCATGGATCTACATGCACATAGAGTAGAGAATGTATCTAATGCAAACCAACTATCCTGTGCAACCTTAAAAATTATAAATTAAGACCACAAGATGTTGATCTAATGAAGAGCTATTAACTACTACTAGTATTAGTAGTATCACTTTAAAAGTGATCAGCATGTGAGAGGGCTTAACTGTAAAATAGTAGTACTAGTAGCCCTCTATTGGATCAACACCGTGTCCTTGATTCGCAGTTTCCAAGGTTGCACGAGGTAGATGATTTGCACTAGATACATTCCCCATAGAGTAGAGCTCATTGGTTTCAGACTTTCATCTGTTCCTTTAGAGCATCTCCAATGGTAAGCTATTTCACTAGCTAGATTCACTCTCTTTCCTACGTGGATAAAAAATGTGGGGAAAAAAGAATAGCTAGCGACGAACTAATAGATAGGAGATTTCACGTATTCCAAGAAACTGAGTGTATTACGTGTGAGACCAAGTACTAGTAGTGAGATAAATTATTATTTTTATTCTTCTCTCAGCTCCACATCAGCTAGCTATTTGAAACAACCATTGTGGATGCTCTTAGGTAAGGTTTTTTACCGAGTCATGCATCTAGGCTCCACAAAAAGAAGCAACCTGACCAAAATCAGTGTCATGGGTAGTGGGCACTGTAGTAATAATTAAGGATTGGATAGTTTAAAAGGTAAGATTAGATATTTAGCGATGCATAGATTATATATGTTAAATTTCTATATTTCGGCAAATAGTATGAGGTTAGGACTTTATTGTAAAGACATATAAATATGTGCACAATGCAGAAGGGATAAATCAAGTAAGATTTAATTTAATCTCTTATCCAGTTCTATGTTTCTTATCTCAATGTTCTTCTCTCCAATCTAAGTCTACCTCTTATCCCTAGCAGCAACTGTCGTCTCGCTATCCTCTCAGCGGTGTTTGTCCTATCATGGATCCAACCCATGACAAAATCAAAACCTTTGCAATGTTTCTTATCAACTTGTTGCAACACTCTGTCACCAATATTTAATGAAGTTGGCATCACCTGGCCTTTGGTGTTGGCTGTTGCAGCCCTAAAAGTAAGACCAAGAACCAAGTGCTTCTTGAAAATACACATGTAGTAAGCAAATGTTGCATGTTCTCCTCTTGATCACATCCTCAAAAGAATTGTCAGTCACTTAGATAGAATGAGTGGACTTTTGTTGTGCTGGTTTCTTTTCTCTTCTCTAGCCAATTGTTTCTTGTTCCTTAGATGAAAAAAAGTGATGCATGTTAGAAATAACGACGCAAGAATCACAAATCATAGACAGACCAAAGACACAGATTTAACATGGAAGACACCTCCAAATCGAAGGGTAAAAAACGACGGGCGTCGGCCACGACAGAACTTCACTATTTCGGAGAGAGTTTTACACAACACATGAGAGTTTCAATAACTGCTCTCTCTGGCCCAAGCCTCCGACAATAGGCCTCCGCTTCGCTACAAAAACATTGCCTTTTTTCATATCTAGAATTTAGATCACAAATAAACAACGCCCACATCTCTATGTCAATGACCCCATTTATTTTTGTACTGCCTTTGTGAGAGGCAGAGGGAGTAGGGACATCACGGTAAGGGGGAAAATTGATCATATACCATATACCCTCCTGACCCACATGTCATTGATCTATGTGGATCTCACATGTTATTGAGATGTGGTGGGTAAATCCTCAATTTCCATCTAAAGGGTGAGTATATGATCAAATTCCCCTAGGATAGTCAACACCAACTGAATTCTTCCCTACATAAAGCTAGCTAATAACCAACCATGAAAACACCTGTTCAGCTGTTCTTGCTTGCTTGCTCTCCTCAATCCTCGTAGAAACATCAACACCTTTTGGCAATCTTCAGAAGGAGATTAGTGAGCAATTACCCATAATTACACTCTTTCCTTTCTCATCTTTTCTTGGCTAATCCCTCTATTATCAAGCTCAAGATCAGCACAAGGATTAAGGTGGTGTTTGGTTCTTTAGACTAAAGTTTAGTCCGTGTCACATCGAATGTTTGAACATCAATTTGAAGGATTAAACTTGAATTGATTATAAAAATAATTACAGAATTGGATGATTATTCACGAGACAATTTTTTTAAGCCTAATTAATCCATGATTAGCAAATGTTTATTGTAGCATCACATTGTCAAATCATGGCGTAATTAGACTCATTAGATTCATCTCGCGAATAATCCAATGATTATGAATGGATTTTATAAATAATTTATATTTAATACTCTAAAATAAAATATAAACATCTGATGTGATGGAATTAAAATTTGACGGATGCGAACGAGGTCAGCGGCGAGGGCGAGGGGGAGTGCCCCGGGAAGAAGGATGCGGCGGCGGCGGCGGTGGTTGGGCATGGCGCCGGGCGCCGGCGGCGACTACTCGGGCGTCAGGGTGCGGTTGGGGAACATGCACCGGTACGTCGAGGCGGAGCAGGCGGCCGCCGGGTGGCCGTGGTGGTTGAGCGCCGTCGCCGCCGTCCGCCGAGGCCGTCCACGGAGCCGTACGCCTGGAGCCTGCGAGCCTGCCCAAGTACGCGCCCAAGTCCCAACAAGGAGATGGACGCGAAGTTTCGAGAAGATTCTAGAAGGTACACGCATGGCCGGAGAAATCTTCATACTTCCTTTCTTTTCTCGCCGTCGTCGGTCTGCGTGGCCGCGGCTTTGCGCCTTCTTGTTGCGAGCTTTCAGGAGGGCCAATGGCAGCAGGACCCACAGCGGCGGCGAGGCGGCAAAGCGGCTCTCGTGGTCGCACAAGATCATGCTGGACACCGCAGCCGCGCTAGGGCGGGCCCACTTGTATTCAAGGGTATGCAATTGAATACCCATTATTTTTGCAACAAAAATTTATATATATAGTGTATATTATGTATATACATGCAAAAAAATTATTAGCAAACAAGACAGGCTAGTGACACAATTGGCTAGTTCAAGGCTCTCTCACCTCATATTTTTTGTTTGCAATGAAACACAAAGAAACACATAATTATATAATTATATTCTCTTACTCTTACCACTAATTTAATAATTTTATTTTAAAAACAAAGTCATGGTAGAGCAGAGAAAGTATTGTCTAATATACTTGATTTAGATCTTACCTCTAATTTAATAATTTTATTTTAAAAGTAAGGTCATCTTAGTGTGGAGGGAGTATTGTATAATGTATTTAATTTCTCCATAACTTAGTATCACAGGAGATTGATTTTTAAACTTTTCTATTTAATATATTTTTATATCATTTATTATAGTATCATGTAAGTTGAAAACTATATATAATAATATAATTAATATTTTTATTTTAAAAGCAAGGTCGTTGTACAATGGAGAAAGTAGTGTCTAATATATTTGATTTCTCATTAACTTTTGGTATCACAAATGATCGATTTTTTGAACCTTTTTATTTAATATAATGTTACATCATTTATATAATTTATTATAGTATCATGTAAGTTAAAACTATATATAATAATATAATTAATGTTATAGTCTATCAGTCTTATAGACCTCACTTGGATCCTCAAGTATCTCCACGACTCGCCGAAGGCTATCGACCACCGGGGATCCCTGCTCTAGGCCCCCGCACCTCCCCCGTCGGTCGTCGGGCTCCCTGCGCCAGGCCCCCGTTCTTCCCAATCAGGTGCCAGGCCAAGTGCCCCGAGCCTAGATCCATAGATCCAGGATTCTAGATTCTTTTCTCCAGAAATAAAAGAAATATGTTGGAATCTATGGTGAAATTTGTTTCATTCTCGTTGAAATTTATTTGTTGAAATCTTACTGATTGGATTGATGAATGCTGATAGTTGTTATTTTTCACATAAGTAAATGGGTTTACACACCAAATTAAACTACATGTGGTCATGTTGTTGTTTTTATCTTTCGTTATGCACAAAAAAAAATTGCTATCCGGAATTTTGAATACCCATGGTCCAAATCTTGCGCCCGCCTCTACGCCGCGGCGAGCCAAAGGCACGGCCACGTCCACGCCGAGGAGTCGCTCCCCCGGGCCGATGGCAGCGGCGAGGCGAGGCTGTTCATCGACCATGTGCCCGTGCCGGTGATGGCCCAGCAAGCGCCACGACGACCCGCCGCCGGTGTCCCGCAGCTACCAGGACGACGCGCCCCACCTCGCCGACCACCTCCCTCTCTCCGGCCCCATGCAGCTCACCGCTTCCACAGGCTTCGCCTGGGCCAAGAAGCCCCTACCCGACGAGCCGACGTCACGACGACGAAGCGGAGCTGCTCCAAGGTGCCAAGAACCAACAGCCATGGCGTCCACGCCACCGGTGCAAGAACCACCGCCGCCGCATCCTACGAGGTGGAGAAGCAGGAGGTGATCAAGCAGTGGCCAGTGGGCGCAGGTCACCGACGTGTTCAGCTCATCGGAAGCTTGCAACAACAGTTTCAGGGAACCCATGGCCGCCGCCGCCGCCACCGCCGCCACCACCAAGCAGCTCAAGACCAGCAAAGTCTCGTCTTTTCCACCACCGAACATTCCACATCTTCTTCCTCGTAATCCTCTTGACAAGAGAAGATTAATTGACAAGAGATGAATTAAATGAATATATTGATAATGCAATCTCGACAGCAGTCAATTCCTGATTTGCAGAACAAATCTACCGTAAGATTTCGCCCACAAACCAGATTTCCAAAGAACATGACTATATACACGCAGGTGTTTACAGAACTCGGCAGCAGCAGCTCTGCAGTTCATCTCATGGAGAGCAGAGAGTGATGCACTGATGCTCCCTTCCAAGATCAAGGTGAGTTCATCAAGATTTCACAGGACAGAGCTTGTGGCACCTGCTACAGCTCCTGACTGAAGCATCAGATCCAGCTAAATCGTCACTCCTCGACGTCACATGGCAAGAGCGTTGGTATCTGCCCATGATCGACGAAGTCAACTCTGTTGAGCCTCACACTGCACAGGACATGTTCAGGGAGTTCTTCCTGCTTCTGGGCCTGCATGAAATTCTCAGAAAGTTCAGCTCATGGTAAAGCTATCAAATTAGGATGACAATAATCAATATGAATAATCTTACATTTCTAGATAAACATTGGGCATTCATTGCTTACTGTGCTTAGATAAACATTTGTAATGAACACTTGTATCCTCACAAATATAGATTAGTTTTATCTTCAGGCTCAGGTGATCATGACAATGTTTGCCACGCATGCTGAGTTGGTAAATATCAAGAGAGCTTAAAGATCAAAGAAATCAGAAAAGGGATCATCTTGATACTTACCTGTATGGTTAAACCTAGATCAATCACACTATGTCTTAACCGCTCTCGGAACGCTTCAAGCCCTTTCCTTGAGATGAAGCTAAACCGGTGCACATCGAGGTCTATCTCAAAGTAATTTGATCCCTGCATCAAACCCACATGTCATGCAAAGAGTCAAGGTGCAAGAAACCAAAAAAAACCAACAATATCTATCACACAAACGTCATTTACCACATAAAAATTGTGTTGAGGCCGTGAAAGGACAGGCTTTTCATTATAAGCCTGCACAAGCTTCCTCTCTGCAGAACTCAGATTCATATCATCTGGGTTTACCAACCCTGCCAATATTTTCAATCTCTCTCTGTAAGCAACTGTTGAATCTAGGGGGAACCCCTTAACCTTTTCAACCTCATCATTTACAAGTCTCTGAAAATTAACCAGAAGGCTGCAATTAAGGAGGGCTCAGTTTAGGATTAGAGGGCTTTTATCATCTTTGAGGGAGGTACCATCAGGTACAAGGTACTAGAGGTGCCAAATCAAATCTAGCCAATAATCTGAGAGGAGTATGATTGGAAAAAAATGAAAAAAAATGAAAAAAGCCCCACCGCCGGCGACCCGCCGCCACCGCTGGACCACGCCGTTCCCACCGCCGTCGCCGGACCGCGCCACTCCCGCCGCCGCTGGACCGCGCCGCCACTGAGATCTCGCCATCAGCGACCTGCGCTCGGCTTCGCCGCTCGCCGCACCACTGGTCCAGGCCATCGCGCTGCCACTTCAAGCCGCCTACCGTGCCCCCGCCGCTGCTCTCAGGGCCGCGCCGCAGCCCCGTGCCCCGGCCGACCTCCTCTGTTTTCTTGGCCTAATTTTCTAAGCAAAAAAATCCCCAAATACCCTTCCACGTTGTACTAATAGTATCAGGAGGTACTGCTTTAATCTCAGCCGTTGGATGAGTTTGATCAACGACATAAATTTGGTACCTCCTCACCCTCAAGGATGGTAAAATTCCTCTTAGGATTACTACTCATTAGTTATCTGCCGACAAATGAGAAGTTTACCTTTATGCTGTCGACAAACAGTGGAGAAATTTCTTTCTCAGATTTCTCATTTAGTTTGAAATACAACACTAGACTAATGCCTTCCCCATCACTATCACCAAGGAACATAGCAGCAGGATATGTAGGCATCTGCAGGACACAAATTGTCATTGGTACCATTGGAGAATTTACTCAATTAGCATACTGAGATACTCAAGACAGCAAGTGTTAGTGACCAGACCTGAATATTTACGATAAGTAAGGAAGGAATTTTCTCACTTGGCTCAGCAGATGGGAGCTCAATATGCTGTGCAATGTGATGAATTTTCCTTGGGGACATGAACATGTCCACACCAATCGGAGTGTATGGTGAACTTCCTGGGGCTGGCAACTTCTTTTTGTCTCTGCAAGTAACTCGAAACGGTTAAAAATAAAAAATATGATCTTTTATTACACAATAAGACACCACATAGCAACCTCCTTACTTGAAAAATGTTTCTCCACGTAGTTTGAAGGTCGAAGGCTCAAGAACGGACCAACAACTCTCTGATATTTTCTCGCTGGCTTGAGGAACCAACAATCCAGCTCTTGGACGGATCAAGTACCTCCTAGAAGAGCCTTCAGATAGAAATTCAACATCAAGCATGTTTTTTTTGTTCTTACCTAGATCAGTCCAATGCGAAAACAAATGGCGAAACTGCGAAACTCATATGAGAAAAACTCACATATTTCAGTAGTTTGTTCTCCATCAAAAGATTTCCTCTTGAAAGAAAGCCTAACAACTCCTGATTTCTTCTTCTGGCCCCGAGGGCTTGATACCGGTAAAGGTTGAACCTTATTAGCATGTCGAGGCGTGCACACTGGTGTCAAACTTTTGAAGATGCTTTCATTAGTCTTGTCTCCATCTTTTGACGATTTCAAGGTATTACATGCATCATCACCTCTCCTTAGTTTTGTCAGAATTTTTATGCCCTCATTTCTTGTCTTCACTTCCTCAATCTTTGCACCAGAAACATCACATGTTTCTGGGATTAGAATTTTAGGCCTCTCTGATTCTTGAATATCTGCTTGGTTTGGTCTCTCCATTTTGTTGGCATCTCTTTTTAGGTATTGTCCAACAGCTTGAGCAACACAGGAACCATCAAAAATCCTCTCAAACTTCTGGATTGCATCAGCTATGCATGAAGCATCTTCACAATGCATTAGCTGTGTACCCACTGAATTTGGTATAGCAGGGAGGTCTGCAAGAAAAGACCAAGACTGAATGTATTTCATCAATTCACATTCATAGTGCACATCAAATTGTTTGAAAGGCAACACAAACCTCCATTAACACTGCTGAAGTCTTCATCAGAATCAGATCCTAAAATACTAAGAGAGTCGAACCATGCTTCTTCTTGACACACAACTAGACCAGTAGGGGGAAAACTCCAGGTTTAGTTCAAATAGCTGAGAAAAAAAAATATATATATTCAAGTAACAAGAAAAATAAATCAAATTACCATTTCCATTTTCTGAGTCTAGCTCACTATGATGCCACTGCAACTGTGTGAGATGAAATGTTACGTTTGAGCCATCAGATTTCTGCCTAGTGCCTGAAGAGGCCTCCACATGAACAACTTCTCCAGGAGCAGCACAGCTCCCAGGTGCATTGCTCAAAACTTTTCCACGGTAACGCCGATAGATACAGCACAATCTCTGTGGTCTCCTCCTTTTGCTTGAAGATACACAGGCACCCATGGTGGTTGTAAGCCAAACTTTTTCTTCAGATTGCAGGAAGCTGCCAGACACAGTAATGCCAAAGAGATTAATGAACCAAGTCTTGGGGATATGAAAATGAGTTCTTTGTGTATCCTAGATTGCAGTCTTTAGATAAACGTTGGTCTAACATCTAACTTATGCTTCTTGCATTCTAGTAACAGTATCTGGAATCTGCTTCTGAAGTACAAATTCATTTTTTGTCCCTTTTGAAGAACTTCAATAGAAATCAGGGAAACATTCAAAAGGATGAACTTTTGGCCAAAAAAAAAGGTAAAACAATGGATGAACAACAGAAAATAAGCACAACCATGGAAGAAGATGCTTGCAAGGTTCACCAAAAGCATAGATAGATCTCTTACAAGCCAGAGACCAACAAATAAGGAGCAACATTTTAGCTCACTAGATGGAACTAGGGATACCTGATGATCAATTGGGCAAACAAGCCCAGAAGAAATGACAATGCTAGTGGCCTACTAATCACCGACGAGCATTCCACCCCTCAGGACAGCCTGCACATTGATTCATTTTCTGACTATTAATAGCCATTCATTCAAGATCATAATAGCAAATCAACAGTTGTCTGCTCATAATACAGTTGTAACTTTTGAGAAAAATAAAAGCAGCAATGAATTACATGTACTTTGGACATGGTCAAAAACAAGTAGTCCAGATAAACAAAAAAAATATTTGTGAAGATTCTGCAAAGTTTAATTGCTCATTGAACTACTCAGCTCATCAAGTTGACTTGATGGCCACTAACAAAAACTAGTTTAAAGCTAGGAAGAGGCAATGAACATTGAACACAGAAACCCACACTGAAATAAAGAACTTGATATTAAAATAGTAGGACTGAAGTTACTAAAACAAAAGTCCTGGATCTTAGTCTTGCTCCTAGCCAAGAACTTTTCAAATGAGAAACGAACAAGATTGCTAATCCCATGGATGCCAGCACAAATATGTAAATCCTAATTAAATCAAACAAAATAATCAAAAGAAGAACATTTGCTGCAAGTAACTCCAAAGAAGCCGCTTCAGCAACACAATCTGACCAATGATTTGCATCAAATTCATAGCCTGATCCCAGAAGGCTCCACCTTTGATTCAGCAAAACAACCAGCTATTTGGCAACAAAGCACCCAGGAAAAAAACACATTTTTGGCAATAAAAATCCAACCTTGACAGATACACACCACTTACCAAGAAAGAACCCGGCAGCCTCACCTCCCAAAGAACTAGAAAAGAAAAACACACAAAAAAAAACAAGCAAAAGCCGCTGCCAAGAACACATCAGCAGAATCAAAGATCCCCAGCCAATCACCCGGAGAAACCGAATCTTTTTCATGCAAACCGATTCCAAGTTTCCAACTTCTCGCCACTCGCTAACATCCAAAAAAAATAATCATTTCGCCCCCTTTTACAAAAAGAAGATGAAACCAAGAAGAGGAGCGCGACGCGTCGCGGAGTGGAAGCATTACATGAAACCGAGCCGGCCGCCGGCCGGCGGAGCAGCAGCGCACGGCCGCCGGAGGCGGAGGACGAGTCAAGTCGCCGCGGCGAGGCAGTGGGGACGGCGAGCGAGCGAGCGTGTGCGTGCGCGTACGTATGAACTCACCCTTCTCCACGTGGAGAAGGCAGACAGCGAGAGATGGGAGCTCTTGTAAGCTCTGCTTCTGCTTCTCTCTCTCACTCTCTCTCTCTCTTCCTTTTTGCAACTGGGGTTCGAATTCGGATTTGTACGAATTTTGGTCCACAAAATTTGAGTTTTTGCTTGGATTTTGGTCAGAAAAATACAGGTGAAACCTGAATCTCTCTGTGGTGGGGTGCAGGTTTGTCTGACAATGCCTTTGTTCAGATGCAAATGTGAAATGTGGTTGGCTGTGGTTTGGAGTTGCCACTCTAGGGCTACTGATTGCAAGCCATTAGCAACTTGATTGCTGTCTTTAACATAGTGTCTGTTTGTTTTAGCTTCTGATAATTGCTGCTACTTCTAGAATTTGATACAGAAACAAACGGTCTAGATTTCGGACTCAGATTGTGAGAATCAGTAGCTGCAGAATCTAGAAATAAACTAGAATCTAGAAGCTGGAAAACACTAACTACTCAGACTAGATAGCTACTGAACATCTCTAGCTGTTAGAAGCTGAAACAAATGGGCCCTTAATTTCCTTGCTAATCTTGCAATGTTTGGAATCAAATTGGCTAATTCTTTTTTTGGAAATATACACAAGTACTTTCTCCAATTCTTTATATAATTTATTTTACTTTTTTTCAATAATTTGTCGAATATAAGCCGATTTACGATTTTATCACTCTTGTAAATAAATTACTCGTTTTTTCAAAGTAAAATAAATAAGAGGAAATTAAGTTATTTCAGTTGATTTCTTAAATATTGTGTGAAGTATAAAACGACATATATAAAAAAATAATGAATATTGATACTACATCCGTTTCACCATGTTAGTATATCTTTTTTCATAAAACTGGTCAAAGTTGAAGAATTTTGATTTTGAAAAAAAAAATCATTACATTGTAAAATCCAACAGTATGGGCTTAGATTTACAATACTAATAAATTCGGTTAAAAGAGAGAAGAAATATCCACATATATCTCTAAAGTTTATGAAAAGATATTAGACACACAACTTTGCTCAAACTCTCTTTAAGGTAGTTGTTAAGAAAATTAGATAAGTATATATATATATAGTACGAAGTGTACGATAACATAACTATAAATAGAATATAAAAAGAAGATGATTTTACAATCAGGTGGGTAAGGAGGTACCAAAAAATCTGAGCTGTTGATCACACTTATCCAATAACTAAGATTATAACAGAACCTACTAGTAACTACGTGTACAAAGAATGGTACAATACGAAAGGGCATTCTTGAGATTTAGCATCAACACATTAGTGCACATGGGTGGCTTGGGGTGAGACAGTGAGGCCGAGCGGAGGGGCGGTGATACGACCTAAGGAGTAGCGGGGCAGCGGCGCGGTCTTGGGCGACGGGGCCGAGCAGCAAGATGGTAGCATGGTCTTGGGTGATGGGGCGAGTTGTGGGACGACCTAGGATGACGCTGCATAGGGGAGGCGGTACGACGGAGCGGTGTGGACGACGGAGCGACCTAGGGCAGCATCGTGTCCTGGAGCGGCGAGGCGGCGACGTGGCTCAGAGCGGCAGCTTGGCCGGTGATGGTTTGGCGACTTGCTTCATCTATTCTGATCTATAGTCTGTTTTTCGATCGTGCCTAATAAATGAACGGTTAGATTTAATTTGGTAACTTGTAGTACCTGATACCTTACAGTACCTTATCAAGTATGATAAAACTGTTCTAAATAGAAACTCGAGAATATATAAAATCGAGCAAACAAGTATTGGTTTTTCTCTCAATAAAGTAAAGGATTATTTTTTTTGAAATCCTAGTTTCCTTATAGGATATATGCATATATAAATCAAGGACATTCCTCCTCATTATAAACGTGCATCAGAAATAAAAGAAGCAACTTTTTCCTAAGCATTGCGTGTCTGTGTGTTATTCTCAACTATGAAATCTGATAGCAGCAGATTTGCAAACGCTGACAAACAATTTTAGATAGGTTAGAATGAAATTCAAAATCGTCTCGTGGACGAACAAAAATAAAAGAGAAAAGAGAAATTTATGTATATTTTAGTAAAAGTTTACCCGGTTTCATGTTTGTCATTAACTCTCTCAATGACATATGATCATGAGAACCATATGTTTTTATCGAGAGAGCGAGTAACACGTATGAAATCGAATGAATTTTGAATGGCATTGATATAGGGGGTGTTTGGATCAACGGGCTAAATTTTAGCTCGTGTCACATTGGATGTTTGGACACCAATTTGAAGGACTAAACGTAAACTAATTATAAAAATAATTGCATAATCAGAGGATCATTTGCGATACAAATTTATTAAGGGTCTGTTTGTTTCAGCTTCTGAATGCTGCAACTACTTCTAAAATCTGATGCGGAAACAAACGGTCCATATTCCGTACTTAGATTGTGAGAATCAGTAGTTGCAGAATCTAGAAATGAACTAGAATCCATAAGCTGGAAAACACAAGCTACTCAGATTAGCTAGCTACTGAGAATCTCTACCTGCTAGAAGCCAAAACAAACAGGTTCTAAGTCTAATTAATCCATGATTAGCAAATGTTTACCATAGCATCACATTATCAAATAATGACATAATTAGACTTATTAGATTCATCTCGTGAATAATTCACCGATTATGAATGCGTTTTATAAATAGTCTAAGGGCGTTTACAACCCCATTTAATAGGTGTTCTCTTGAGAGATCTCTAGGGGGTTAACTGAAAAAATTCAAGAAATGAGCTCTTCGCGAAGAACCCGTCTCTACACGATTCTCCATACGCATTGTCTCTTGATTACATTTATGATCCAGAAGATTAGAGTTATACCATACAATTTCTTTATTATCTCTTGTACTTTGAAAATCTTTCCGTAGTCTTAAGATTTAAGAAGAGGGAAATAGACAAGGGTTAAATGACACACATCAAGTCCCCCCCTGTGTGTGTCTGATCAGCTAGGCGTCAGGGTGCTGCAGATGCATCGGTTGAGCGGACGAATTGATGGATGGATTTTTTATTATGCGGATTCCGATATCGATATCTGGGGTTTCATTTTACGTGCAGTGCAAGAATCGAGACAAAAATATTACTGAATCCAATGAGCTAGTCTGCCATGCATGCCTACATCGCTATTGGCTTATTGGCTGGCTCTATTGTTCTCACCGATGCTACTACTCCAACAAATAGGGATGGATTCGGATCGGATACGGATGGAAACGAATCCGGATAGCACTATTTACCACATTTTAATTCGAATACGAATACGGATTCGGATGTTCTCGAATACGAATACAAAACGGATGTTTTGAATACGAATATGTATTCGGATGTTTATTCGGTTTAACTCCAAATGTTCGTTGTTTCACAAATTTTTCAAAAACCCAAAGGGTCCAATATACCAAATTAGAATTATAATTAATAAGAAACAATGATACACAATAAACCATGCACAAACTAAGTTTTTAAACAACACTAACTAAAATTCATCATACAGAACAACCAACAAGAACTATATAAACTCTTGAACTGAAATTCATCATACATGCCAAAAAACAGGCGGCAATTTGGAAATAATTGGCTGAATTTTATTGTTTTAAAAAATTAAACATTTTTAAAAATTTCTCAAAACATTTTAAAAATTTTATCATGGTATCTACGTATAATATTATAGTACTATGACAAGCATCGTATTTTTCAAACTTTATTTTATTTTTTTATAATTAAAAAGCCCTTAAGCTCCACATTACCAATGAAGTGTCGTAACATGGTTTTTTTAACATTTATTTAAATTTAGTGGATAATAACTAAAAATGGAGACAAAATAGTGAATATGATTTTTCTATAAATTTTAGTGCATTATTTTAAGTACTTGCAGGTCAAATTTCACATATTCCAATTTAAATCATAGAAACACAATTAATGAATTAAAAATAGAAAATGGGTCTAGAAAAATACAAAAAAATTATATGGAATGAGATATTTTGTATTTTGATTATATAAAAAAATTCAAGTTCAAACAAATATTTAATCATAAATTTACTTTAAATCATAACCTATTCCTTCTCAAAACTATATTTCCTCTTAAGAGAATCTCATATTTCTTAACATTCTATATGATAAATTTCTCGAAACATTTTCAAACTTTTATCATGGTATCTACGTATAATATTATAATACTGTGATAAGTCTCGTATTTTTCAGACTTTATTTGATTTTTTATAATTAAAAACCCTTAAGCTCCACATTACCGATGAAGTGTCGTAACATAAATTTTTTAAAATTTCTTTAAATTTAGTGGATAAGAACTAAAAATGGACACAAAATAGTGAATGTGATTTTTCGATAAATTTTAGTTCATTAGTTTAGTTACTTGCAGTTCAAATTTCACATATTCCAATTTAAATACTAGAAACACAATTAATGAGTTAAAAACAGCAAATGGATCTGGAAAAATACAAACAATTTATATGGTATGAGATATGTTGTATTTTGATTATATAAAAAAATTCAAGTTCAAACAAATATTTAACCATAAATTTACTTTAAACCATAACATATTCCTTCTCAAAACTCTATTTACTCTTAAGAGAATCTCAGATTTTTTAATATTCTATATGATAAATTTCTCGAAATATTTTCAAAATTTTATCATGATATCTACGTATAATATTATAAATCTGTGATAAGTCTCGTATTTTTCAGACTTTATTTGATTTTTGTATAATTAAAAAACCCTTAAGCTCCACATTACCGATGAAGTGTCGTAACATAAATTTTTTAACATTTCTTTAAATTTAGTGGATAAGAACTAAAAATGGACACAAAATAGTGAATGTGATTTTTCGATAAATTTTAGTTCATTAGTTTAGGTACTTGCAGTTCAAATTTCACATATTCCAATTTAAATACTAGAAACACAATTAATGAGTTAAAAATAGCAAATGGATCTGGAAAAATACAAAAAATTTATATGGTATGAGATATGTTGTATTTTGATTATATAAAAAAATTCAAGTTCAAACAAATATTTAACCATAAATTTACTTTAAACCATAACATATTCCTTCTCAAAACTCTGTTTCCTCTAAGAGAATCTCAGATTCTTTTAACATTCTATATGATAAATTTCTCGAAACATTTTAAAAAATTTATCATGGTATCTACGTATAATATTATAAAACTGTGATAAGTCTCGTATTTTTCAGACTTTATTTGATTTTTTTATAATTAAAAAATCCTTAAGCTCCACATTACCGATGAAGTGCCGTAACATAAATTTTTTAACATTTCTTTAAATTTAGTGGATAAGAACTAAAATGGACACAAAATAGTGAATGTGATTTTTTGATAAATTTTAGTGCATTATTTTAGGTACTTGCAGTTCAAATTTCACATATTCCAATTTAAATACTAGAAACACAATTAATGAGTTAAAAATAGCAAATGGATCTGGAAAAATACAAAAAATTTATATGGTATGATATATGTTGTATTTTGATTATATAAAAAAATTCAAGTTCAAACAAATATTTAACCATAAATTTACTTTAAACCATAACATATTCCTTCTCAAAACTCTATTTCCTCTTAAGAGAATCTCATATTTCTTAACATTCTATATGATAAAATTCTTGAAACATTTTCAAAAAGTTATCATGGTATCTACGTATAATATTATAACACTGTGATAAGTCTCGTATTTTTCAGACTTTATTTGATTTTTTTATAATTAAAAAACCCTTAAGCTCCACATTACCGATGAAGTGTCGTAACATAAATTTTTTAACATTTCTTTAAATTTCATGAATAAGAACTAAAAATTGACACAAAATAGTGAATGTGATTTTTCTATAAATTTTAGTGCATTATTTTAGGTACTTGCATTTCAAATTTCACATATTTCAATTTAAATCCTAGAAACACAATTAATGAGTTAAAATAGCAAATGTATCTAAAAAATACAAAAACAATTATATGAAATGAGATATGTTGTATTTTGATTATAAAAAAATTAAAGTTCAAACAAATATTTAACCATCAATTTATTTTAAACCATAACTTATTAATATTCACTAACTTAAGTATTCCACAATTATATAAATAATAAATAAACCAGTAATATAGTCATAATATATTATCTTGAGTCTAAGTTTAATCTGTGTGAAATCCTAAAACGAATACGGATGTATCCATTTCCATTTCCACATTCAGCAGAATTCGGATATCCGTTTCCATATCCACATTTGTAAAACGAATTCGGATATTTCCGAATGTCATCCATATTTAATTCGGATACGAATACGGATATCCATATTTACAGTAATTCGAATACGAATACGGATAATTCGGATATTCTGACATCCATATCCATCCCTACCAACAAACATGAACTGTAGCGACGGCTAAAAACGTACAATAGCGGTGGATAATCAGACCGCTACTGTTCTAACGTCATTGCTAACCAAGATTATCAGAGACGGACAAAGTGCCCGCCACTATGGTGTCAACAGTAGTGGCGGGCGACGTGACGTCACACGTCCGCTACTGATAGCATCGACAGCAGTGGCGGGCAAGCTGACGTCACGATGCTCGCCACTGTTGTTGACACAGTGGTAGTGGGCACGCTGATGTCATGCAATTGGATTTCTAATTGTATTACGATTACGTATGTATGTGTGTGTGTATATATGTTGTCACATAAAAGTTATGCTAATAGGTTTGTTAGCCTCAAAAGGTACTAATTATAAAGGAGATTTATACCGGTTTAGGCATCCGAAAAGGATAATAGCCTTACGTTCAGTTCATAATGTTTTTTGTATTTTCTATCTTTTGTGTCTCTTACATTGGAAGTGTCCAACATTTATTGGCAAAATACAACATGAAAAGACCATTTTACCCTCTAGTTACAACTATTGTAGAGGACTCTATGACAAGATTTCGTAGAGGTAAAATAGTAAACCTACCTGCAAATACATGTGGCGAGGGCCCTTGGTTTTGGTCTTTATGCCGAAGTAGCTTCATGGCTTCAAAGGGATATCAGAGCACAATTTGAAGGCTTGATGCCGAAGTAGGCCTCACACATCTTCTCGGGCGGAGCCCGAAGGGTCTCGGAGGGGGCTTCGGTGCACAGATAACTCCGTAATTTGTTCTTCACCTTACGGTTCTCGAAATGGTCTTCGAGTAGTCTTGGATGCTTCACTTCACGTAGGATGAAGGGTCTTCGACCGACTAGGGGCTTCGAACAACCAGGGGCTTCATAGATAATGTTATTTGTACATAATATAATACATTCGTAACTTAACAAATATACTCTCCACGAAAAGTCGTTTAGAACATGATTTCAGATACCAATATCATCAATTAATTAGTGTGTACTTTTTATATTTGTCCATATTAAATATAACATGTGAGGAAACATAGCACGGAAAACAAGAAAAAAGTAGCACTACATCATGGATATAGTTATCTAAAATGCATAATAAAATACAAAACGATTTATTTCTAAAACGACTTCTTTATGAACCCAAAGAATATTAATCGACTTTGTTCTGAAAAGGATTAAATTTTTTTGGTTGGAGTGAGTGTACAATAAAGACATGTTCTTACACGACACTCTTCGTATTCCTAAGAATCAAATATTACATCAGAGATATTATAAATTATTTATTTGTTTTTATCTAACAATTAAGATTAAAGATAATGATCTATTACTTTCTCACTCTTAATTTTTATGCGTAGACTTTTCGATTTTCTGCACCGCTTTTTAATTATCTGTAGTTCACTATGTATTTTTATTTTTTGTTTATTTTTAATCCTAATTAAAATTAATAA
The DNA here is from genome assembly GCA_019279435.1 of Zizania palustris. Lineage (NCBI taxonomy): Eukaryota > Viridiplantae > Streptophyta > Magnoliopsida > Poales > Poaceae > Zizania > Zizania palustris. The sequence continues at coordinate 37,211,271 of JAAALK010000289.1, read as the reverse complement.
TCTAGATTAATTTAAAATATTATTTATTAGAAGGTAAATATGCACCGTAACATAAAAATAGAGTTGTTTTAGATATGTGTGACTCCGTATGATATTTTCGAGAAGGTGATATGATTCAAAGTTTTTTTAAAAAAAATAATATATTTTTTTAAAAAATCAAATTTATTATACGATTTCAAAAAATTGCAAAAATAATCATCTTTCGAATTATCATCGGCCAATCTAGGGGATACTAGCTACTTCGGCCATCGGCCTGACAAAATTTGGCACTTGATCCGCCGAACTTGGCCCACCATTGACCAACAAAGATTTTTTTAAAAAGAAATCAAGTTGATCGCCCCTTCGCCTCTCGTGCCCGTACGTATCATCGCCTCGCGCACACCCACCCGCCGTGGCACCCGTTGACGATCCACCCCAACCCCACTCGTGCCTTAGGACCATGCGCCGCTACGCTCACTATAGGCCCACGTCACCACCTCGCCTCCTCCATCTCTCTGCCCGCCACACCGTCGCCTCGCCTCTCGCAACGCTACTCTCGTCCACCATTGGGAACCCGCCGCCTCGCCCCTGGTCCCCGGTCACCGCTCATGTCCCGCGCCCGCTGCCTCGATCCTGATTCCCAGTCCTGCCTGCACACCCGCCTGTCGAGTGTGGTCTCGCCACATGTGTCGTGCGCGACGATTGGGCGGTGTGGGCAACGGGGAGGGCACGTGGCGTGCGGCGGGTGACGGGCGTGAGCGGCATGCGTGTGGGCACATGACACAAAAAAAATTCTACTGGAAAATCTCTTTCGGTCGATGGTCGGCCGACCTAGGCCACATTGTCCTAGTTTGGCCAACCAACGACCAACATTTGTCAGGCCCTGCATCATACTTCCACCAAACTAGACTGACGTGACATAGTTCGGTCAATCATTGACCAATAGATGACCATTTTTACATTTTTACAACAAAACAGGGAACTTCCGTCGGCCAAAGCCGACGGAAGTTAGCCTTTTCCCGACGGAAGAAGCTAACTTCCGTCGGCAAAAGGCTAACTTCCGTCGGCATTTAGCCGACGGAAGCGGGTAGACGGAAGTTAGCTAACTTCCGTCGGCGGCCGACGGAAGTTAGCTAATTTCCGTCGGCCAAACCTAGCCGACGGAAGTTACGACGAGGAAATCGGTAATTTCCGTCGGCCAAATCCTAGCCGACGAAAATTATTTTTTTTTTCTGTCTACAGGCTAATAACTTCCGTCGGCTAATGTTGGCCGACGGAAGTTAACGAAAAAATCAAAAAAAAAGAAAATTTGCAACTTTGCTGCTCTGATTGATGTAGCATACTTCTTACAACTTTGCAAAAATATAATTTATAGTCATTTTATACAGTTTTTGGAATCATAAAAGGCACAAAAGAAGCAATTGCACAAAAGAGGAACAAACTCCATCACTAAGTTGAGGAAAAGTTCATCACTGCTTGTGGTAGAGAAGAAACAATGCTTCAGGGAAATGACATTGCAATGATCCATTGACTGCATTATCTGCAACTCCCTGTTCTTATATCGCTTGTCCTGTAGGACCTTCTTATTGGCAACAGTTTCACCAGTCTCTAGGCATTTTGCCTGCATGAACAAGCACAACATTAATGTGGCAAAGTTGTGTAAGTCAGAATCAGAAGACAACATGAGGAAGATATCTCTGACCTGAAAGACAACACCAAAGGATCCAATTCCAACAACTCGTTCAGCCATATAGCTAATGGTCTAAAGGGCACAAAGTTAGAAGCTAGAACCATAATTAATATCTCCATGCTATTAATTGCATATAAGCTATTGGAAAAAAATTGTATGAGACATGTAAGGTGTTGCAGCAAGCACTACTACTGGTCTGTGTGCGTTGCCAGAATTGCAACAGAGAGAGTGTCCGAGTTGAGGCTGAGCGCTAACATATTCCAACCAGATTCATGAAAATCCAGCAAATTTCTTCATAACTCTATTGTCCCTCTGAAGCTCTCATATTACACTTCAACAAAACTATGTATAAGCCTTAACGGTTCCCTTCTAAAGAAATGAAAACCAGAATTCAATCAACCAAAAATATTCCAGAATGTGCAAGCAGCAAATTTGGACAACCCAGCTGGCTAGCTCTCATCATCCCACTTGTAAAACCCCACATTGGACAAACTACAGAAGTTGACAATGCAAACTCAACCCCCTGCCTCACCATTTCCTCTGAATTTAGAACATCATGTTTCATGCCATAAACCTCCAATTTTTTTACTCTGGAACATACTCCAACGTCCTAAAACCTTTCAATCAAGTGGCACCACTAACCTGCACCATGTTCCTAATACAAAGTCCTTGAAACGCTCAACCACTATGCACTAGCTGATAACCTCATGCCACTCAGACACGCACACACAGGAGTATCAGTAAACTATCTCAAGATCACCGCGCAGATCTCCTCATACCATCAAGGCACTCATGACCATTAGGCACAATCCCCCCTCAGTCCCTCATCATTCCAGTCCGAACTGGAGCACAAATCCGCACAATCCCTCCGCGCATCGAGAAACCAAATGAATGTTAAAGCTAGGGTTTAGTTTAGGTGAGTGCAAGCCTGTACGGTCCGAGAAGCAAAACCTGTACTCCCAGGTCTGGAAGCCGGAGCGGTAGAGGAGGAAGTGGAGGGGCTCCCAGTAGTTGAACACCTCGTCACAGTCGTGGATCAGGTTGGAAGACGCGCTCATGTGGCGGAGGAGGCCGAGGGCGAGGAACGGGAGGAACCACCGGATGCCCTCCTCCTCCTCGCCGTCCCCATCGCCGTCGGGGCGCCGCCTCCGCCTCCGCCTCCGCCTCCGCCTCCGACTCCGATCGCCGCGCGCCAGAGCCCTAGGAGCAGCGCGGATACGCGTAGGAGAGATGGCGTGCGGCCAGCGAGGCCGTAGGGTGCGGCGAGACGGCGGCGGTCGGCGGCGTAGGAGAGAGGGGAGAATGGTGGGTTGACGGTGAGAGGACGGGAGGAGGCGTGGGTTAGGGTTTTCAGATGGAGAGTGCGGGAGATGGAGAAAGTGGGGGCCCAAAAGTGGTAAGGATGAGGGAACTTTCGTCGGCTTTATGTAAATGCCGACGGAAGTTACGTAACTTTCGTCGGCTCTAGGGAAGGCCGACGAAAATTATGTTAACTTCCGTCGGCTCATTCAGGCCGACGAAAATTATATAACTTCCATCGGCTTTCGGAAATGCCGACGAAAATTAAAAAGACCGACGAAAATTTATTGTTTTCTTGTAGTGATGTCCATATATAGTAGTATAGAATATTTTTTCCATATGAAAAAGATTGAAATTTATTTTCACAAACGGAAATCCACATGATGCCACGACGGTGCGTCCGTCCTCCCCTAATTCCGGTGGTCGCCGGACGGCAACTCCAACACTGCTTTAATTTTACTGCGACATGAACAGCATCGATCATATCCATGCATGCTACTCAGAAATCTACCACCCCATTGAATGCATGCATTTACTGGTGTTTTACGGTATTAATTACTATGATATATCAAATTTTTTGTTTGCATGACATTCAATTAATGAGAGAAGAGAAGCAAGTAATGTCATCACCACGACATGGTGCTAACCCGTTTCTAAAACGGATGAAACGCAATGAAACGCTCACTGAGAGCCAAATCATTTCATCAGAGATAGGGTATTTCATGAGAGTTAGTTGCATTTAATTACATTGGTTAGCCTAGGAAATAGTGAAACGAAACTCTCCATTGAGAGAAGGTATTTCGTTCGGTTGCAAAACTGACGTGAACTTTTAAGAAATAGTGTTATGAAACTCACCGCTGTAAATAGCTAACTGTAACGCATACATACACCTACAGTTGTTACCGTTCAACCACACACCTACACTATATTTACCACTCTCCCTGCAGCAGGAGGCAAAACTTTTACTCCATCGATATCGTATCGATCGCCTTCAACTAACTTCAAGTGAAGTGACGGATCCTGACACACAACGAGAGAGAGAGAGAGAGAGAGAGAGGAGAGAGAGAGAGAGAGAGAGAGAGAGAGAGAGAGAGAGATGAGAGAGAGAGAGAGAGAGAGGAGAGGAGAGAGAGAGAGAGAGAGAGAGAGGAGAGAGAGAGAGAGAGAGAGAGAGAGAGAGAGAGAGAGAGATCATATCGATCGACGCGTGCGTGCATGCATCATGCATGCAGGGACGATGCAGCTTTGCTTCTGATGAGAATGCCTCTCGCTGTCTGCGCTGCTCCTGTTCAGAGTTCAGCTCATCCCTGACCAAAATTTTCTGTTGACTGCAATGCAATAATGCAATGCATGCGAGCAATCGATTCATGATTCATCCCTGCGTGCAGCTGCAACATATGTCTCTCCATCTGAATGAATGAATGAGCTGCTCCATATTTTACCCAGGCGATAGCTTTTTTTAAAACCAAAGATCGATCGATGATGGAGCTAGCAGTGTAGCCCGCACCGTACGTAGTAGAATCATTCAGTGAGCTAGCATGCATGCATGATGCAGTGGTACGTAGTGCGTGGTTAAGCAAACTGGAGCAGATGGTTTTTGATCAAACTGTAGTCTGTATATATTATTCCATCGAGAGATCGATCGGGTCCCAAGCACCAGCTGAACGAACTGATCATTCATCGCTAGCTACTGTCCATGCAACGCCGGGCCGGGCGCTACATATGTTTATATAAACTGTTCAAAGATATACAGGTGGACCACTAGGTACGACCACGGAAAATACCTGTAAGTACGGTGTTCTTGTACTTGTGTTTGTGTTTGTATTTGTATCTGTATCTGTATGAGTATTTGATAACCGATGAGCCCTTGTACCCACGAGAATAAAGTGACCCCCGACCCATGAGAGGTTAGGATATAAATTGTGATTGAATGTGAGTGTGAATAGGGAAATCAAGAAAAACAAAAAAAATACCAGTTAACTTCCGTCGGCTAGGGTAAAAGCCGACGAAAGTTAGGGCAATTTGTCACGTCATCCGAGGCTACATGAAGCCGACGGAAGTTAGCTAACTTTCATTAGCCGCCGACGAAAGTTAGCTAACTTCCGTCGAACCGCTTCCGTCAGCCATATGCTGACGGAAGTTGTCCAAATTCTTGTAGTGAGGATATATATCAATTCTTTCTTGTATTTGTATTTGTGTGAGCATTTAATAACCGATGAACGCTCGTATCCATTAGAATAAAGTGACCAACAACCCATGAGGGGTCAGGATATCAATTCTTTCTTGTATTTGTATTTATATTTGTATATGCATGTATCTATATTTATATCTGTATCTGTGTATCTGTATCTGATAACCAATGAACTCCCGTATTCACGAGAACAAAGTGAACCCACCACCCACGAGAGTGTTAAGAGATATCAATTCTTTCTTGTATTTGTATTTAAAAACTTTACATACGGATAACACACATGCAGATTACTTTCCATAATTGACTCGGTTAGCCAATTTTCCTTTTTAATTAATTATTTTAAATATATTTAATTAACGATTGAGATTTATTTTAACTATTACCTCCTTTCGAAAGTGGGAGACCGAGTGAACAAGAGGACTGCCAGCTGATGCTACCCCTGATCACTTGTCTCCTAGCTTCCATGTACGCACGTGTCGCCTTGTACCAGCTGCATGCGACCATTCCAAACACGTGCGGACCATGCTTGCAATGCACGGACGGCCAGGATTGGTCATGTCGATCAATGCAAACAGCTTTGTAAATATATATAGGTTGCAGCATGGGAGACTCGCTCATCTGGAATCGAAATAATTAATTACGTATGTAGCTTTTCATACACATGGAGGAAAATGCATTGTTTGTATGTATATACCCAATTTCACATTTTCGACGAATGAATTCAGGCCTGTTTGTTTGGCAGCCACAATTTGTCACGCCACAAGTGTGACAGCCACACTTATGGCGAGGAAAAATAACGCGAGTGTGGCTATCACACTTGTGACGTGACAAATTGTGGCTGCCAACCAAATAAGATCGAAACCCACACACCACCAAACTCCAACTTTAATTTTCCTCTCCTTTTGTAAGTGAAGTGACCATGCTACATACATACATGTATAGCTTGTTAGGTTGTGATTAGGTTGATAAGACATTTAGATCAAATGGAATGTAAGTAGGGGGTGTTTGGATCAAGGGACTAAATTTTAGCCCGTATCATATTGATCGGATGTTTGGACGTCAATTTGAAGGACTAAACATAAATTAATTATAAAAATAATTGCAGAATCGAAAGATAATTTGTGAGATGAATTTATTAAACCTAATTAATCGATGATTAGCAAATGTTTACGTAGACGTCGGATCGAATTAGGGTTCAACCTACGATACACTACTCGATCAATCACTGTACCATGCAGTGGTGATGCTTATTTTTTCTGCTATTATTAACTGTTTCATTCTGAAGCTAGCCCCTTATAAATAATCATCTGTCCATGCATGGGCAAGTAGAAGAATCTAGTTGAGTTTTGCATTATAATTAGTTTGTAATTAATCAAGTTGCGTATATATATATATACACACACATGATTATATATGCGTATGCATGACACATGTCAAATATATATCAAGTCATATATATATATATATATATATATATATATATATACTCCATGATCAGATATAATAATTAGTCTGGGTCACATTAGATGTTTGTACATCAATTTAAAGTACTAAACAGGTTTATCAAAAATGCTTCTGTTGTGAAAAAATAGTTTTTTTCTAGTACAAATTTGGAAGCAGCCTGGATCCTGCTTTTCTGCTTTTGCTTTTCTGGTTTTTAGTACATATTAAATAGTATGAATTCAAGGTGTCTTAATTGATATAACATTATTATGGTTTGTATTGCATTGCATAATTTCTTGAGATAATATGTGGTTGTTGATTACTTTATAAGATGAATTATAAACATTTTTTATTTATCTAGTATATTTTTTAGTTATTTAGTTGTATCAATGTTGAGTGTTTCCTATTTATATATATGTATAGAATATTATAATGATGAAAATTATGTAAGTTATAAAAAACAGTCAGCTCATGTCAGTTTTTTCACAACAGCTTCAACCAAACGACTTTTAGTTTTTTCACAGCAGACAACTCACAGCAGCCTTTTCACAACAGGCAACTCACAACAGCTTTTTCATAGCTCACAGCAGAACCAAACGCACCCTAAGAGAGCATACGCTAGCACAAAAACATCATATTATCACCAGTTAATAGGGTGTAATTGTCTCGGTTCCAAAACGGACGCCTAATAAAGTGCCACTCAACCGACACATATCATATTAAATTGACTATTTAATCCTGTTTATATTTATAATTGGTATATATGCAAGCCAAAATGACTATTATATGCGTGGGTCCAAGATGGGCGAAAAATAACACATACTCTATCCGGCGCGTAAAAAAACAAGTTGTTTTAAACATGATTTCATATACCAATGAATTATTAATTAGAGTGTAGTTTTTTTGTTTGGCCCTATTAAATACAATATGATAGTAAATACTCTCTTCGATGTACAAATAATAGTCGTTTTGGTGTTTAGATGAGAGTGTAAAAATATTAGTCACCACATCAACCGAAATGTTTTTCCTCTTCTCCCGAAACGTTTCTGGCATTAAAAACACTAAAAAATGGGGCATGTGTGGCCACCAGGAGTTAAACTTGGGTGGCATCACTAGAATCTTGTCTCGGTAACTAGTTGGGATAGCTTGTGTTGCTCTATTTAATATCACATTGGTATGTTTAATTCTATCTAAAACGACTAATATTTGTACACCGAAGGGAGTATAGCGTAGAAAATGAGAAGGAAATAGTGCTATTTCAGAAGTATAAACGTCCAAAATATAAAATATATAAAATGTAAAATATCTTGTTTTATGTAACTATTGATATAAGTATAAAACAACTTGTTTTTGTTTTTATATACTGAAGGAGTACTTTTTCGGTCCCAAATTACAGCTATTTCTATAGTTTTGCATGTTTATTAAGATACGATGGAAAAAATCTAAACGACTCGATCCTCAAAAATGTAAACAGTAGAGGCAACTAGTATAGTACTACACATAACTAGTACTCCGTAAATGAAATAGAAAGATTTAGAGAAATTATAGAAGTCTTAATATTAAAGACAAAATTTAAACGGTATAAACTGTTGTATTTTATAGGTGGTGTTTAGATCATGGGGCCGGGATAAAGTTTTAGCCCCTGTCACATCAAATGTTATATACGATTTTAGAGTATTAAATATAGACTATTTACAAAACCCATTCATAATCGACAGATTATTCGCGAGATGAATCTAATTAGCTTAATTACGTCGTGATTTAACAATGTGATGCTACAGTGAACATTTGCTAATTATGGATTAATTAGGCTTAATAAATTCATCTCGCAAAATATTCTCTGATTCGGCAATTATTTTTATAATTAGTTCACATTTAGTATTTCAAATTGATGTCCAAACATCCGATATGACACAAGCTAAAATTTAGCCTCTTAATCCAAACACCCCTTAGAGCACTCCCAACCCTCCAGATGATTTCTTAGGCATTTATTGTGCTGCCACATAAGAAAAAATGTGATGTGTCAAGTTATTTAATTGGGAAAGATACTAGAATATTAAGAAATCATGTCTTATATAAGACACCATGTCTTTACTATATATATCCAAGACATGGATGAAAGTAATTGGATGAGAGGAGGAGAGAGAGAAAATAGTAGTATAAAAATTTATTATAGATTCATACTAAGAAATTAAGGTTGAAAACATAGTTTTAGATATAATGTCTTACTGACATGGTAAAATAAAATCTCATCACCTAAGAAACTATGGGTTGGGACTCTTCTTAGACAGAGATGTACCGGTTTCAAGAGAACATAAAATAATAGAATAGGTACCATCTCGTATTTAATATTATGTGATAGTGAGAGGTGCTGCATGCAGTAATCACTGACGGTTTCATAGCCGACAGTTTTTCTCCTGTCATTCATAGCGTTTCTGCTGCAGGAGCATAGTGCTTAAATTTTAGTTACGGACGGTTAACATAAGTGATCACTGACAAGCTAATAAGCTCAGTAAAAAGAATACCACTGAAGAAGTGATTGACAACAAGCGGTAGCAGTAGCTGAGATTGACAATTAATTGAGAGGAAAAATTAAACAACTTTGGGACAACACCATACGCTAACATAAGACCCTTTAGTTATTATGTTAGCGTATGGTGTTTAGGTGAGAGTATACAAATATTAGTCACCCTGTTAACCGAAGTGTTTCTCCTCTTCTCCCAAAGTGTTTCTGTCAATAAAAACACTAAAAAAATGGGGCATGTGTGGCCACCAAGAATTGAAGGTCGCACGCACCATTAAAATTTTAGTGTTGCTCTATTCAATATCAGATTGGTATGTGTAATCTTGTATAAGACGACTAATATTTATACACTGGAGGAGGTACTTCTTTGAAATGCATGAGTTTTATAAGAATTTTAGAGTAATTAGCTCAATCTCTCTAAATTTCCTCTAATTAGTCCAAAGGAGGCAAAAGGTTCATAATTTGTGTTAGAGTTTATAACCGTTGTGTTTTTTTTTTAGAATCTTCAACTTCTCTGGACAGTATAGATTCTACTTCTACAATATAAAAATGTGAGTTTTTTACTACGATTTATTATTATTATTTTTGAAGTACCCAAAAAAATACTAATACTAGTGCTCTAAAAACCTAACGAGCCCAAACTAAAATGGGCCTAGATTGGATATTGGGCCCAAAAGCCCACCAACGAAACGGCCGCCGTTTTCGGCGCCAAGCAACGTCCCGCGACCTCTGGTGGGCCCCAGAAGTTGTCAGGGACCCACATGTCATCTTCAGATATCGCCAAGCCGAGAAGCCGACTAGCCGAGCCGCCGAAACTTTTTTAAAATAATATTTTTTAAAAAAAAATTGAGTTATGTTATACACTGGGAGAGCCGCACGACCAAACGGAACACCAGACCAAGATACGTGGAGTAGTGCCGTTTACTGTATTGGGTAATCTAGAAATCGACTTGTTAGTCGTGTTCGAAAAAACTCAACAACAATTAGGCAATGTCAATGTACTTCATTTATTTTTAATTTTGTTCTCGAGATCACTTAAAATTTTATAACTAGGATTAATTATGTGATTTGACACTTTAAAGAAGCGGTTGTCGTTTGCATTTTTGACATTCAGATCCATTTTTAGTGACTTTTGGTACTACGTGTCAGCCTCAGAAGTGTCATCCTAAATAAAGTGTACATATTTGGAGTATCAAAATATCAATTTTTTCGTTTGCTAATGTACAGGAGAATCATTTATTTTTGACCCTAATATAACATTTACATGCCAAGAAAAAAATAATTTGCAGAATTCTCTCTCCTCAATATGTGAATTGTACACCTGGAGTGATAGCTGAAGCTGAGCTCAAGCTTGGAGGTCACCCTTCTCCTCCGGCTCCAGCTCTCTGAGCTCGTCGGCTTCACTCCTCCTGCAGCTCCGGTAGAAGATGCAGCTGACGATGATCTCGAGGATGACGCAGAGAGCGTGGATGTAGGCGATGGAGACGGCCTCGCCGGCGAGTCCAAGCGCGAACTTTCCGGCGAGGGGGCGCTGCGAGACGACGCGGAGCTGGAACAGCGCCTCCGACGCCGCTATGCCGAGGTTGGTCGGCAGCGCCAGCGCTAGAGCGGTGGGCACCTGGCCCCTGATCAGCACGCACGCCCTGAGCAAGGCGGCGTGGCCGGCGCAGCGCTCCATGGCGGCGACCACCACGGCGAGGTTGCAGACCACGGTGGCGATGCCGATGGCCACAGAGTAGACGATGGCGCCGGCGGCGGAGAGCGCGAGCGTCGCCGCGTGGGAGGTGAACCCGAGGAGGTCGGCGCCGTTGAAGGCGAGGAAGAGCAGCGAGAAGACGGCGGCGTTGGTGGACAGCATGGCGAAGGAGTTGAAGAGGTGCGTCGCCACCAGCGACGGGTACGCTCTGGCGACGCTCGCGCACGGCGGCAGCGCGGCCATCCGCCGCCTTCCGCCGCCGCCGCGCGGTGGCTCGTGCGCGTCGTCCCGGTGATCCCGGAGCATCGCCGCCACGCACGCCTTGGCGAGGAGCAGGAACGTGAGCGTGAACGGCAGCGTCGCCGCGAACGTGAACACCGTCTGCGACAGCTTCGCGTTCAGTAGCGCGAAGAACGCCGACGGCGGGAACCCGGCGGCGTGGAACATGGACCGGAGCCGCGCCGACACGCCGCGCAGCACCTCCGACGACGTCGTCGCCATGGCCCCCGACGCCAGCACGGCCGCCGAGAACGGGAACACGAGCAGCGCCGCCACGGAGGTGTAGCAATGGTACCCATGGAAGAAGACCGCCACCGCCACCCTCAGCACCCTCCTGGCCCTCGCCACCGTCGTCGCCGACGTCGCCGCGCCGCCATGCAACCCTCCTCTCCTCATGGAACCCAACCAAACGGATTAACCTTTACAATGCAATAGTGTGTGTGAGAGCGAGACCTCTTAATATGGAGGAGTTAGGCAATAAACCCAAGAAAAACTAGAAGAAATAAATTAAATTAAATTGGACAACATTATTATTCAATGTGTGGCCATTGTTTTTTTATTAGTGATTTGTTTAGTTTTAGACGGTGTTTGGTTTTATCAAAGTAACGTCGCTAACACAATCTGATACCGGTCTGGTTATAGTGTAACAGACTGATTGTTAGGTTGTAATCTGATTACGCGGTATTAAAATCTAACGTGATTAGTTTGCGTTATAAATAAATAAGGCAAATTTTATGGTACACCGAAAATATTATGTGCCGTCTATTTATTTTGATCTAATAGTTATGATTAAATATAATGACCTATTACCTCCTAGAAGGTAATAAGTAACCCTTGATTTTTTACGTAAACTTTCCAATTTTATGTGCTAACTTTTCAATTTTCTACATATACATTCAAATTATTTGTCGGTACTAAGTATTGTAATTTTAGTTTATTTTTAACCCTAACTAAAATCAACGATCCAAATTAACCTGAAGTATTACATCTTAAGAGGTAACGGGTGTACCGTAACGAAGCCCTAAAACATAAAATAAACCCAACCAAACGCTTTCCGATTGTAGTTTGACAACAGTGTTATCACGAATCTATCAAATAATAATCACAAGTCATTGAGATTATCGTCAATAATACCAAATTGGGAAACAATACTTTAATCAAGTGGTAATTATTCATTATTGTGTTGGAACCTTGAATAATACTTTTAATCAGCAGCTGATGGTTGCAAATATATTTAGTATATATTGGTTGGAAGTGTAACAGGTCATACATACATACATACATACATACATACACACATGATTTGACTCACTGAATTATTCGACGTTGAATTCGTCTGACCACCTTAATATTTTCATTTTTCAGTTCCGTGAAACGTAGAAATTTCTGCAAATTTGTAACAAACACACCACTGCACGTCATGAAATTGAAATTAGATCGAGTTTAGAAAAGTTGAGTATGTTTGTACGGTGTTGATGTCTAAAATGGCACGTGCAATTGAAAGGAGCACGGTCAGTGACTGCACAACCACGTCATGTGATCGAAGCCAATACGAGTCTGTATCTCTATCTATATTTATTCATTTATCTGTATCTATATCTATATCTATATTTATTAACATATCGGTATCTATATTTATTTATGTATCTGTATCTATATTTATTTCTATATCTATATCTATATTTATTTCTGTATCTATATCTATATTTATTTCTATATCTATATCTGTATTTATTTCAGTATCTGTATCTATATTTATTTATGTATCTATATTTATTTCAGTATCTGTATCTATATCTATATTTATTTATGTATCTATATTTATTTATGTATCTATATCTATATTTATTTCAGTATCTGTATCTATATTTATTTATGTATCTATATCTATATTTATTTCAGTATCTGTATCTATATCTATATTTATTTATGTATCTATATTTATTTATGTATCTATATCTATATTTATTTTTGTATCTATATCTATATCTATATCTATATTTATTTCTATATCTATATCTATATCTATATTTATGTTTGTATCTGTATCTATAGTTATTTATGTATCTGTATCTATATTTATTTTTGTATCTGTATCTATATCTATATTTATTTCTATATCTTTATCTATATTTATTTATGTATTTGTATCTATATTGATTTCTGTATCTATATCTATATCTATATTTATTTCTGTATCTATATCTATATCTATATTTATTTCTGTATCTGTATCTATATTTATTTCCGTATTTGTATCTATGTCTATATTTATTTCTATATATGTATCTATATTTATTTATGTATTTGTATCTATATTTATTTCTATATCTATATCTATATCTATATTTATTTATGTATCTGTATCTATATTTATTTCTGTATCTGTATCTATATCTATATTTATTTTTGTATATATATCTATCTGTATTTCTATATTTGTATCTATATTTATTTATGTATTTGTATCTATATTTATTTTTGTATTTGTTTCTATATTTATTTTTGTATCTCTATCCATATTTATTTCTATATCTATTTATATATATATATATATGTGTGTGTATATATGTATATATATGTGCGTGTGTGTATATATATGTATATGTATATATATATATATATATATATATAGATATGTATTTATAAGCAAAACCTGTAGAAGATAAATTAAATGTTTAAGAGATAGATAGATAGATATACTGATGATAAGATCAATATATTAAGACAAGATTATCTGTGTGGATCTGGTGATTGCTTTTGATGTGCTTCACTTTGAATGTAAGTTACTTCAGAGTCACATGGTATTGGTATTAACCTTAATTAGACAGAGACAAATACAAGAGATAAGATATGTTGCATTTCTCTCTACTTTATTACTTTCTGAGGTAAGAGTAAAATGGAGAGATTACCCCTCTACTTGTAATTAAGGAGAACAAGGGTTTAAAATAGATCATGAATGTGATTAAGAAAGGGTCACATTTAAAACAAGTTTGTCCACAATGCATACATGATGTTTTAGGTGAAGTTGTTAATTGTGTTTACCCAATGTGTTCATGTGTAATTAAGTTTGGTCCAATCTTAGCATGACATCATCTTATCGACAAACTTTCCTTTTTTGAGCCGATCAAATTTAACTCTAAAAAATTCTGGATCTAGAGCTATAGCTGAATCGAGGGTATTTAGTTAATCTATCTTGTTTTATTTTTTACTCAAAACTAAAATTATTTTATTTAATTATAGAAAATCTAGATCTAATATAGATCTCGGAGTCGAAGCTATGCCAAACAAACCCTAAATAAGCTAGCTGAGTTAGCTGGTGTTTGTAATAATGTAAGAGTAAAAAGACTAGTAGCCAAGAAGATGCAGTTGCTGTTTTGACTTGAGTTTACTTGTGCAGCTTCTGCACTCAAAGTGCATGGATTTGCAGAGAAAAATTGTTTTGCAATGCAATGCAATGCATGATCCATTTGACCTTGTGTCACCTTCACCCTCACTCTCACTCCATTGAGACTAGGGTTTGTTGAGGTGGGACTCAAAGAGGATTTATGCATTTACTTTACTTTGGTGTGTTGACCTAACTGATGAACCCTATTATTAAAACCGCCTTTCGAAGGTTATTGATATGTCATTTCTGCCCATTAAACCACCCTAGGTTGGTGTTATTATATTGATAGAGGTTGGGCACAAGACCACTTGTGACAGGTCAACTCATTTGGTGGCAAAGCATATATGCAAACTAACCAATTGTTTCTAGCCTCTCAATTTTGTTTACTAATCTACCATCTTCATCTATCCCCCAAAAAATAGTTTCGAGATAGAGTTGATAAATTAGTAGGTAGAATAAACGACCATAATATTTCGTATTAATAATAAGAAAATAGTATTGTGAAGTAATAGTTAAAGGTATGTAAGTTAAGGAGTATTGAAGGAATAAAACTTGTCGATTTATGAACCGAGAGTGTGCGAGAGGTAGAAATGAAATCTTTTTAAACAATTGAAGAGTTAGAGGTGAGGGAATAGTTTGTTTCACATTTTTGTTTCATCTTTTCTTAAAAATTGTGTCATTGATTATTTTTTACAAGATTATTGTGATGATTTTACCATAATAACATCGCTTCCCAGTGGCGGAGATAGCAAAAAGTAGAGATGTGCTTAATCATTCATATTCCGCATAGTTCATTTCTAAGCTAAAATATGTAAATATTAGATTATATTTATCTAAACATATAGTCAATAGACGATATTAAACACTAATTCGAGAGGTGCCCCAAGCTGAACTGCCTATTGTCTATTGTCATCATCATCACCGTCGAATGTCTTCACCACTGTCCGTAGTCTTTATCGTATGTCTATTATCTTTACTATTTATTATAGTCTTCACCGTCTATTTATTACTGAATTGGTCCATAACCTATCTCCAAGAGTCTCAATATTGGATGAGAAGTTGACAACACCAAATCCATCAATTCATTAATTCGGTGGCTAGATCGCCACTCGCGCATACTCCCGAGTAAAACACCGACTAACTAACCGCTTGCTCTAACTGTTGACATACCACAACAACCAAATCTCGCGTACCCAAATTATGTTGCAGCTTTATATTGGTTAAAAAATGTCAATTTGAATTCATTTCAGAAGAGAAAAGGAGAGCATGACAAGTGTGTTCATTTTTCTGTCTGAAATAGATGGATTCCAACATGACAGAGAAGTGTTCAACATATTTAGATTGTATTTTAATGTAAGACAGTTTCCAGGAAGCAATTGTAGGATTTTTAATGTACCAATTTGGCAATTTGCAATATATCCTAGTATTTCCTTTTCTGGTATGTGACCAAACATTTGATAAAATATGGTGAAAACTACCCATGACAACCTCACTGTCATTTGCAGCCTAACACAACTTAATAATGTATATATGGACATATATAATGTATGTAAGGGTGTATTTGATTTGGCTTTTATAACCAACTTATCGGTTAGAAAGCTAACTAAATAAGTATCGGATGAAACAAGTTTTTTTTAACCGTGATAGTTTTTTTTGTCTTTTTTTCAGTATAAAATAAAATTTGTACATTTCACAACTTCGCGATTTACTCTGCTCGTACATGGGCTTATTATTAGGGCTGGTCATAAATTAACCGAAAACCAAAAACTGAACCGAAGCGGAGCGGAGCAAAAAAACACTATTTTGGTTATTTTAATAATATTCATTTTTATTTTTAAAAACTTTGGTTTTCGGTTTTTCGGTTCGGTTTGACTAATTTTAATGTAGTAATTGGTTCCTGTTTTTTCAAAAACCGAACTTCCTAAAAAACGAAAAAACGAACCGAAAAAACTGATTGCCCACCCCTATCCATTATCCCTGATGACAGCATAACCACCACCTGATTAGGGTTTGGTCCCTGAACAATGAATATAAAAACATGGAGTAAGTAGTAGTTGTCATGCACACTGCTCAGCTGCTTCTATTTGTTATTACCTGGATCATGAGGGGGTGAGCTGATGCTTTCTTCCAGCAATAATGTGCTGTTCTGTCTTCTTGGAGGACTCAATTGTGAGCAATGTCCTCTCCAGCTTCTTAGGGTTCTTGAGCATGTTTGGTTGGTCACATCAACTTGATATGAGTGATTATCTCCCCCCAAAAAAACTTCTATGAGTAATTGCTCTGATTTGTTGGTATTTCCTTGATAAGAATGTAAGAAGTTGAGTTTTCGGGTGATCCGGCCTTTTTCGTCGATTTTGACTAGTCAAAGCTTGCTTGTATGAATGGAACAAAAGGAGGTCGAACTAAATTTTATTTCGTGATCTCTTGTACTTTTCAAGGTAGTACGGTGAGATCCTCCCTAAAAATAATATTTTGATAAGAGCATCTCTGATAAGATAAAGTTAGGTGTATTAAAAGAATCATGTTCCGACAACAGAACAGATCCTCTAAACTACCGCTCTTTTCTCTCAAAATCAGGAACTCTCTTTCTATTCCTCTGTAATATTTTGAAAAATAGGGATGATAATTATAGAGATACTAGTGTGGATTAGAGCATCTTCAAGAGGCTCTCTTTCTTAAATTTTAGAGATTATAAACTAAAAAAATTAGCTCCAACAGATACTCTAAAAGACTCCCAAAAATAATGTGCTCTTTAAATCTTTCTCTATTATCCCTACTTGTAGGGAGCGACTCTCGTTCCTTATCTACTATGGTCCCACCTGTCGGTGATACAAGAGATACAAATAAAAAGAAAGAGGAGATACTTAGTAAGTAGAGTCCACCGGTCGATGATACAAGAGTAAAATATAAAGAATATGATATTATAAGTCTGTTGGAGGATAATAAGATTTAGATATTAAATTTTATTAGGAGAACTCCCTATATGAAACTTTAGAGAACAAAAAATAGCAACTCTCGTGGAGACACTCTTAATTGATCTTTAGAAAGAATTAGAGTTAACATGGTTCTCTATTCAGAAATATAAAGAACTAATTATAGGAGCTCTCACTTGGAGTTATTCTAAAGAAGAGTTCAACTGCAGAGAATCTATTATAATTCTCACAAAGATCAGTCCAAATGTGATGAGGATATTGTCAAGTTGGGCGCTAGTTCAATCATAGGGGATATTGTCTAGCTTGCATCCATTAATCCAATCGAATTGATGAGCCGTTTGACGATTGATTGAATACAACTGTTTCCATGCAGAATGAACTCATCTCATCCTTTTCATGAGTGTGATTGAAAAGATGTATTTGTTGTCTTTATTATGTTCGCATGAAAGCAAGTATAATAAGCTGATATAAGCAGGCTGGAAGAGTTGAAATTTGAATCGAAATTCGACGGTGCAGAGGGGGTGATTGTACTCTGACTACAGAGGATCTCATTTCCTAGTTTATAACCTGATGGTACACATGTTTCTATAAACTTTGTGAGATAACGTGATAGGTTACGTATTAAATGTATAGTATATATATATAGCTAACTATTATTTGAGTGAAGTATTAAATCAGTTATATGTGATATGACATAAGTATAAAGTCAACCACTAACTAAACCATTAGCCTTTCTATGATAGCCTTGTACTAGTCACCACCACAAAACCTTGCTCAATGTTCTAGTAAATCCAATTCTAACCCCATGAGTTGTCCTCTCTCTTTTTCATGCAATATGAAATTTAATTCATGCAAATAGGTCTATTTTTACGCCCAACCCAATTTTAAATTATATAACAATCTATTTTATATCATTTTATAATGTTATCATATATTATTTCTATATTTATATATAGTAATTTTGTATAAAAATATTTATCTGTATATATGAAATTTATGATATTATACAAAATTAAAACGTACATTAACTAAGCACACCCAACAATTTCACCCTAGTTACACCACTATAATTGAGTGCCGAGGATTTCTGGTTTGAAGGTCCATATGGACCTTCCTCTGGGGATGCTCTAACCAAGTTAGAGCATGTGAACTAGTGCTGAAGAAGTACAAGTGAAGATAGTATTATGAGCAGCAAGAAGTTTCACTTTTCTTGCATTCAAATCAATCAGTTGTCTTGCTTGAAAATATATTGAATGAGTAGAAATGAGAAAGGTACTCTAAGATCAACACACAAAAACAAGATTGAGAGTACTGATAACAAAAGCCAGAAGCATGACACTGATTAATACCTCCTACTGTTTATATGTATGTACATCCTCTAAGTTTTTCTTTGCAATTTTTAGCCCAAGAAATCAGTGCACAAAGAACTAGACAGAATATGAATGACTTTTCCATAGCTCCATCCCTGATCAGAACATACCAACAAATCAAAAGGCATGTTACTGTTGTATCAACCACAGTTTTCCAGTGATATGGATGAAAATCATAAGGCACATAAATACACTATTTAGGGTACAAAACATGCATGCAATGATGCAAGAGCAGTAGCTCAATGAAGCTTACACAAGAGCATATGGTCCTTTTTGTTTCAAGGATGCAATCTTATCTACCATGTCAAAACAGTAGCTTCAAACAATCCAGACAGTATAAGCTTCCTGAGAGAGCAACGCGGTTGTGATTCTAGCCTGATGGATCCAGTCAGTATAAGCTTCCTGAGTGATGCGGTTTCGATTCTAGCCTGATGGGCTCACCGGTGAAGGGGTCAAACTTGTAGGGTTCCCCTGTTAACGGATCGAACCTTGCCCGTCGACGTGCAGTAGAATATTCAGCAGATGACCTGGAGCTGAATTCTGGGCCGATGTCTGTGTTGTACCTTGTAGTCGATAAGAATCTCCCTTCCCTAGGCAAAATAGCTACTTCATCTGATCTTTGAATATTCGGACTCCGCTCTTGCATGTTGTACTCTAGATCTAGATGTCTTCCAGTTGTCTGTCTTGGTTCATGTGCAAATCTTGGATCTGGGTATCTTCCGATACTAGATATTTCTTCTTGTCGCGGTCTTGAATCTGGATATCTTACAAGAGCAGGTATTTCTTCAGCATACCTCATATTTCTTGACTGAGATGCTGTTGGATCGTCCACACAGGATGAGGAAGGATAGTCACCTAAAGAGCTGTATCTACTACTCCTGCAAGTAAATGGAGATCAATGGTGCCAAACACAAAGCACAGAGCCACAGACAGATGCAAGAAATTGTATTTATGTATCATTTTCCTTGCAAAAAAATAGCCTACCCAGATGCGGTGTAATCATAATCTTGATGTGGGAATCGCTTGTTCTGCATTTCAGGATTTCTGGGCAAATAAGTTGTACCCGTTGAGCCAAATGCCTCAGCCTGGTACTGAAGAAATATACAACACATCAACTTAAAAATCAACTGATATAGAGAAGGTGAAAATATTGAATTAGGGAGGCAGTAAGAACCTTAGCAATCAATGAAGCAAAATAGTCTCCTTTATTGCGTTTATCTGCACTTGCTATCAAAAACTGCACACAGGAATAATCAGAATTATGAATATTATATCTTAGCTAAGAATAATGATAAGACAGGTGAGATCTCAGAGATCATGCCCATGAAACAATTGTTCACCTGATTAAGGACAGCAACAGCGGCTTTTTCAGGAAGTTCATTAAGGCTCCTTATGCAATGGATGTCTATCTGAAAAGGAAAATGAGACAGGGAGACCATGTCTTACAAACCCAAAAAGGTAAATATTGAAACTTTTATGTTAAAATTACTTACATCATATTGAGTGCCAATTCTAAGGCGTAGAATACGAAGTAGGAGTTCCTTGACGGCCGAAGGTAGTGAAACAATAGCTTCTTCATATGGGTCACTATCAGACATCTGAGAAGGAAAAAGAGCAGACAAGATTCTCCTGTTAACAAATATGTCATCCCTTTATTGAATTATGCAATGTTATATGGTACAGAATGTTGGCCTACAAAAAGACGACATGTTCAATAGATGAGTGTTGCAGAAATGAGTATGTTGTGTCGGATTTGTGGGCACACGAGAATGGATCGAGTCCAGAACGACGATATATGTGATAGGCTAGGGGTAGCACCAATTAAAGAAAAGCTTGTCCAACACCGATTGAGATGGTTTGGACACTGGTTGAGATAGTTTGGACATGTTCAACGGAGAACCCGAGGAACCAGTGCAGAGTGGAATCCTTAGGCATGACAATAGCGTGAGGAGAGGCAGGGGAAGGCCGAAATTGACTTAAGAGGAGACAATAAAAAAAAGACTTGAAAGGATGGAATATTCCCAAAGATTTGGTCTTGAATAGAAGTGCATGGAGAGAAGCTATTCATATGCATGATCTTGACTAATGGCTCCTATTGGGTTTTAACTCTAGCCTACCCCAAGTTGCTTGAGATTGAAAGGCTTTGTTGTTATTTTTGTTGTTGTATTCCTTCCACTAAGTATAGATATAATCATATAAAACACAGAATTTCAAAGACCAGAAAATTGCTGATTCAACTGCATGAGCTGGAATAGCTGTTGCCTTGTTTTGCAATTAGACTAAAAAACTAGTTGAGTTTATACAAAACTGGTACAAATTAACAAATCCTACCAAACAAACCTTGTGACATCTCAGACTAATAAACAGTGGACTGAAGCTCCTGAGAGTGAATAGCTATCTAGGAGCCTAGAACAAGGGAGTTTATCATCCATACCAAATTATATAGCCTTGGAGCTTTTGCTTGACGATCATGTGAATCATGTGCATGTCTTCCATAAGAATGATCTGGATTGTCTCTTGATACATTTGGCCTTCTTGTTTTCACTTCTTCACGAATTCTCTTTTTATCGTTGTCTATGGCAGGCCGAGCAACTGAGACCTATTGCAATAAACAGGGCCATGGATTATTTGTCAAATCCAAAGTAGAAAAGACAACTCAGCAGTAAGAAGCTATAAGTTGCTCCACAGAATGACAGAAATAGCATTCTTATTCATGCCTGGATCCTAAAAGCTTTCCCTTGGTCAGGTCCTCTCACCATTTTACCATCCATTTCTTTTATCGCATCATCAAGCTCCTTCCATCAATAAAAAAAGTTGTGGTAATGACTT
This sequence comes from Zizania palustris, assembly GCA_019279435.1. Classification (NCBI taxonomy): domain Eukaryota; kingdom Viridiplantae; phylum Streptophyta; class Magnoliopsida; order Poales; family Poaceae; genus Zizania; species Zizania palustris. The sequence goes on along the minus strand of JAAALK010000289.1, from coordinate 37,189,650 downwards.
GGTTCAGAACAAGAGCTATACTACTCAATAGGATTGAAAACTGACACAAATACTTACTCTACGACTGGCAAAGTGGACGAATCCGACTGGGTATTGTCCTTTCCTCAAGACCACAACCCGTAATACCTAATCACACATTAGTAAATTACTCTTCAGGTTTATTTAACATAGTTAATGCATACATTTGACATCCAAATTGCCAAATTGGTGTATCGACCTCTCCACAATGTTCAAAAAGCTTTGCCAAATACTCCTCATTAGCATTTGCTGGTAGATTCCCAACAAAAGCTGACTTAACCTGTATATAAATAGAATGATAGCAACAACAAAGCCTTTCAGAATGATAACATATTGAAATAGAAAAAATATCTATATCTATATCAAGAAAAAAATGCTTGCCGTTTACATTACCTTTTCCATTTCATCATCATCCACATGAGACTCCTTTGCCCAATTTATATCAGGATGCAAACCACCAAGCAGAAAATCTGTTCTGGAACCCATGCGGAGTACGCGTGCTGCAGCCTGTGATCGATAATTTTAGGAGGAAAGAAATAAAAGGAATATGATCGATTCAGAAACTATGGACTCATGAACACCATCTCCATGATGATATCAGATATTTGTCCTTGCTCACAAAACAGTAGCATAGCCTCAGATGCTGATGAACCAAAATATACAATTTATATATATAGACATAAATGTGCCTTGTAATTGGCAGCTATGAATCTATTATTAATATCTGAAGTAAGACTCCAGCAGAGTAAATACAACATCAGCTCAAGATTGCAATCACTACGATGGTGTGTGAACTTAAGCTAAGAGAATCAAGGGGGGTCAAGGATCTACTTGTTACTGCCTTCCGAAACAATAATGATCTGGTTTTTAGATTTGTCCAGAAGTTTCTGGATAAACAAAATAGCAACCAAAACAGTAAAAAATATTCATCAGGAGATGGAAGTCCCTTGAACATTGTATGCTATCAAAAGATAATGATTTGGTCTTAAGAGGCAAAGCATTGATCCTGGAGAAAATGAAGAATAAAATATGTTTTGTGAAGTTGGATAGTTTTAGTAGCTTCTGGTGATACCAAGTACATATCCTTTAACTGGTTATGCTAAACATAGGAGTTCTAAGTCCTTACTCTACAAAAGTATACATGAAAAATCCTACAGTAGTCAGAATTCAGAAAGGAGAAAAATGTTTTGTATGCTACTGCTTATGAGAGAAGTACGACTAAAAAGACTAGAATAGTACTATAGTGCTACGAATTGGATTTAGGTTATTACAAATTGATAGTTCAGATATCAGGAGCTGACAAAAATGCAGCTACTAAAATTACCAAAGGTGATTGTGACCCCATAAATTAAGATATTTTTGTACTTAATTACAAACAGAAATGGTGCAGATCGGAAAGCAGAAAAGTGTTATTTAGCTCATCTTGTTGATCTATGATCCTTCTATAAAACTGCCTCATCAGATATAGAAATTGTCACTATGATCAATCTATTGAATCAGAGAGGTTATGGATTCACATAAAAATAAAGGGTTAATTTTTTCTGTGCCATTATAATTTTCACGGTTTGCCAATATGTCATTGTTGTGTCAATGACAAATGGGGGCCACTACAGTCACTGACAGTGTCATGTAAGCAATTTTTTAAAATTATAATGGTATGAGAGTAATTTTCCCAAAAATTATTAAATGATCACCAATAACCACTATATCTTTATCCTGTATCTAGTAAATTAACTCCAGCAATAGACAAAAAGTCACAACTCTCTGAAGATTGGGGGCAGATCAAAGCTAGAATCTGTGAGAGATGGAAATTTTGGGAATCGATATAACACCAGATGACCAGAGTACCAGACTCTGCTTTTTCTCTACAGTGTGCCGAACAAAGGATTCCAGAAGACAATGAACATGGTCAGATCCTTCAGAAGTATCAAATTGATTGTTTTCTTTTTCATGGCTTGTGCAAATCAACAATGCAATGGTTCCATTTCCATATACAAAAACATAACCATAGAAGATTGTCCTTTGCAACAGTGATCAATCATTTGAAAGATCAGATGAGAAAGTGTGTTCTGTTAAGTCATAACCAACACCGAGTATATGAGCCAAAAAGATTGATTGATTTTCTTGTCACTAGATGATAAGGTTATGTCGGTAACTTGGTGCTGATGCATCGTCCAGCTCCCCATCTCCTATAGGAGACAGTGTTACTTATGATAAACAATTACTAAAGCATGTGATAATGTACCCCACATGTGCTTCTTTGGATAGTTGATAGATTTCAGGCACACCAAGGAAGTGCAGAATCATTGATCGAGCAGAAGCAATAAAAATCCATGAGAAAAGATAGAAGATAACTTTAGACATATCCTAATATTTACATTAGATGGTTTTATCCATTAAGATTGTTTTAAGACAAATGGCTATATTATAGGTCAAGACCTGCAAGACAAATAAATTGACAACAGTAGGGTGAACTATAAGTTAACTCGGAATTCTAATGATAAAAAGGTATAACTAATTTTAGTGCAATAAAATATGACAAAGGAAAGCTGATTTAAATACTGAAATAGGCATAATAAAGATTAAAAAAATCAAAACAGAAATGGAGAAATTTCAAAGATGTATAACCTCCCAATATATCAGGTCAACATTTCCACCGTAGAATCCATCATGACAAACTTAACCAAAATAAAGAATGAAGACTTACTGCATGAGAAGAAAATTGCACAAATGCAAATCCTCGATTTAGACGCCTCTTGCTTATTGAAGAATAATGATTTCGAGCTATCGCAAGGTCAATTGAAACAACGTCTTTTAATGTCTGTGGATCAAAGCAAATTGTAAAGCATTCCCCATCAATGCTGGTAGAGCATTCCCCACATGGCATGTAAAGAAACTAAAGGTCCTACCTTGTGAATCAATTCTTCAAATTCTTCTACACTCCAATCTGACAGAAAAGAGAGAAAAGGCACCATCATAATTTAGATGATTACAAGTGGTTTGTGGTAGGGAAATTTTAATAGGCCAACATTTTAACAAAACATTAAGTTAAGAACAGCTGTCCTCCACATAAAGTGAAATATGGCTACAAACTTCTCACTCGGAACATTATGTTATCCAGATGTGGATAGGGTACTGATGCATTTAAAAACAAAGTGCATAGTAAAAATGTTATTGAGAAGCTAAATAGACAAAGGTAAAAATGTTAAAGGGATTCATGAAAGTCAGTATAGTCAGCATTTATTTCGATCAAACCAAAACTAGGAAATGGAATTGAGCTTCCTAAGGAAAATGAAAGCAGCAACCTGTGCAAGTCATGGGACTGTGAAAGTGTGGAGTGCAAAAAGAAGGAAAAGAAATGTGAACAAAGGAAATGAAACAGACGTTACATAAACAAGATAGTGCAGATTTTAACAGGCATCGACATGAGAATCAGTGGAATTTGATATGAAAATAAATTGCATCAACTGCAATGCCATGCTATTTTTTGGATCAAAAATTCTTCATTGTGGTTCTAGAAGTCCATCACCTGTGAAATTTAGTAATTTACCTTTGCAAAGATTCCCAAAGAAGAGTGTATTTTGATCCAATGAAAGATCAACAGCTAGCTTCTTTCCCTGAAGCTGGAAGAGAACCAATATCAAATATATTAAACATGTTAAGTTTAATATATGAGGCATAATAATACTGTTCAAAACTTTGACTCCATCATTATGAGAAAGAAGACTATTATCTTTCTTTCTCTCTCTCTCTCTCTTAACACAAGATCTAGAAAACCACATAAGGAAAGACAAAATAGGGACTAACCATGCGGGCAAATTTGTGGTTTTAAGGGTATTAAAACAGGTCAAAAAGAAGGAATGAATGTCTACATAGAGCAGTGAATAAACTACTCTCTCCGTGCCAAAATGTAGCAAGTTTTAGGTTTGGGCACATGTATTAAAGAGATGAGTAATAAGACCATACTACCCTCCTCAGGTGAGTGAGTGTGGGCCTAGCCGCCTAGGAGTGGTTGGGTAGAGTAATGAGTAATCAAGTCCAAGGGTAGTATGGATACTTTAGAGGTAAAAGTTACCTTTTGAACTCTAAAACTTGTTACATTCTGAGACAGAGGGAGTAGACAGTTAGTTGATGGCAAAACCGCAAAACTATGATGTGATAGTTACTACAACATAAGTTTCAATGTTTCATGATTGAAAAATCTGTAATAACTAAACTATCTCAAGAAAATTTGCCCCATAAACATCCAAACAGTCACTAACAAAACATTGAGACAATATTTTGCTACTGGTAACTACGAACAATTTATTTACAAATTTCTTCATGATTATATAGTCAGTGTTGTATAAGTAGTCTAACAAAGCTTCCAAGAAGGAAATTTTGTGAAATACAAAGCATCAAGCACTTCCCAGTTGCTATATGACACAGGGGATAAGAAAGCTTTCGAACATCTGTATAGTGTATACATGATGTGCAATATGAACATTTTTACAGCATGTAACAAGAAATTCAATGTTCTTGCCTCAAAACCATTTTTTTGCCTTTTGGCAATGTAAGCACACTCTCTCTCTGCAAATCTCACGAAACCATATCCCTGAAAGGAGTTCAGAAAAGTTAACACGGAAATTATATTCATGATAAAGCTATCAATCGGTACATCAAATATCAGAAAAAATTAAACATATACTGAAATGTTATATTAGTATCAGACCTTTGAGATTCCATTCTGATCTTTCATTATCCGCAAGTCAACAATCTCTCCACAAGGAGAAAATACCTGTTGAGTGTTGATGCTACACAGGTCAGTCCAAAGAGCGGCCATGGCCAAGGAAAATAGGAAATGAACGACAAAAATTCCTTTCACATGAGTTAAGGAGCAGGTTTAACAAATCTGCCAATCTTCCTTAGTTCCTTCAGAGATAAGAGAGTAAGAGACTAAAAAAGTTCAATAGTAACAAGCACAGAGGTACAGCAAATGCAAATTGGAGTGAGTGTAATAAGCTCGACACTGAAATATCATTTACAAACTCTAACCCTTACAGTGTCACATATTTATCTTATTACTAACATAAAAACATCACCACTACATTCGATTTGGATGGCATCGCTGACATAACACACTCAGAGAATGGGAGGCTCATAGGTGGCATTTCTGCTTTTCTTCATGTCAACCTGTTACTTATCCCCTTTTTAGATACAGTTTATTTTGGTTTTCTTTAGTAGCATGGGCAAGTAGGTGGAGATAAACAATATGAGGCAGCACAATACATAATGAAATCAGTCAATAATTTAGCTAACATGTTCTATCAAGACACATTAGTTCGACACAATCATCAAGAAAATAAGCAATTAACATTTTAAGATGCAGCAGGTAGCAATCAAACAACACAGTGACACTTGCACACTCTCTAGCCGCAGTGGGCAACTCTTGCAAGTTGCAAGAACACCAACCTCTCGGAGTGTCCGCTCCGTCGCCGACCGCGGCAACCCGCCGACGAAAACCTCAGTTCCTTTCTTCACCCGGCGATCTGCGCGCGCGCACCAACCAACACGGGATTCAGTGATTCGCCACGCAAAATCCGCTCAACGTCTGACAAAGAGAGAGAGAGAGAGAGAGAGAGAGGAGAGAGAGGAGAGAGAGAGAGAGAGAGAGGGGAGAGAGAGAGAGAGAGGGAGAGGGGGGGAGCTACATGGAAACCCTCCAGTAATCTCACCTTGCTCGTCGTAATCTCCGTGCGACACCGCCCTCTTCTCCTGAAATCCCCGGGAGGGAAAGGGAAAAAAACAGAGACAGGTAGGTCAAGACGGGATTTTTCCGGCGAAATCTGCACCAAATCGGACGCGGCGGCGACCGGCCAGACCGCCTGCACCGCCCAGCGCTGAATCTGCCGCTGCCTGCGTCGACCGTACCAAAAAAAACAAGCAATTTTGGCGGGTTCCGGATTGAGCCCCTCACTCACCATTGCCGGAGAAGTCTGCCCCCTCGCCGGCCGCCGCTCGACGATTTTTTTCCTCTCCTTTTTTTCCTCTCGAATTATCATTATAATGTATAGTGGGTCCCACATGTCATAGAGCGACAATAGGCCGGCCCATTTAAAGCAAGAGCTGAGCTGGGCCTTTCCATCAAGAGCTTTTTTATTATTATTTGGCTTCTCAAAACTCAAAATTCAAAGTGCTTTTGAGAAAGTGAGATTTGCTTGCTTGGCATAGTTTGTCATGTTTTCAAATGCTATAGATTTTACCACAAAGTTTACTAACTTATTTACTTTCTTGTCATTTACTCATTTTTGGCTCCCGGCGGTGGCTCAGTGGTGCAGCAACTCGACAACGATCTTTGTGTGTGGCAGCGATGTTCCTCTTTGCGGGAACGATCCAGTTTTATAAAATAGAATATAAGAAGAAAAATTAGTATAAATGAGAAAATAGCAAGAGAGAAAATAAACCAGCAAACTTTGTGGACATCAACCTCTGCCACATCGCGAATGGCGAACATGGAAGCAAACTTTATGGTAAACGAGTAATTCTACCTTTTAGAAAATGCTTTGAAATTGAACGATTTTATAAAATATCTTGTACTCGAGTGCTTCTTATTTACACTTGTGTCATCTTTTTAGATTAATGATTAATCGTGAAAAATAACAAAAGCTTAAAGAATCAAGATATTTTTATGAGGTCGCTAAACTTGAGAGTATTTTTTTCTCAAGGTGTTCTAACTTGAGGGTAGATATTCAATTCCCTCAAAGTAATTTTGCTTTGCATAATAATAATTGTTGATAATTAAACAAAAATTTAGATGTTTTCGTTGAGCATTTTGCAGAACGTGACAGGAACTATGAACTAGTATTAGATTGATATGTAGCAAAGTTATTTTTTAGAAAAAATACTGCAATGTATAGTACTAGAGGTGAGACTCTTAGCAAAATAAAAAATATAAAATAATGCATGTTTTACTTAATGGACAACTAACAAACCAAAAAATAGTATTATTTAATTTGAAGGACTAGTATACATACTTAGAACCCATACCTCATTAGTTACTTTTGGGGGTGTTTGGATCGGGGGGCTAAAGTTTAGCCCATGTCACATCGGATGTTTGGATATTAATTCGAAGGACTAAATGTGAACTAATTATAAAAACAATTGCAGAATCAGGGGATAATTCGCGAGACGAATTTATTAAGCCTAATTAATCCATAATTAGCAAATATTTACTGTAGCATCACATTATCAAATCATGGCGTAATTAGACTCATTAGATTCGTCTCGTAAATAATCCACCAATTATGAATGGGTTTTGTAAATAGTCTATATTTAATACTCCAAAATAGTATATAAACATCGGATGTGACAGGGGCTAAGCCCCTGTATCCAAACACCCCTTTAGTTCTACTTTTTCAATGTATGGAACTAGTACTAAGGCAAAAAAAATTCTCTTAGATATCCCCTATTTCACACATTGTGGTTGCTCTAATGGTCCAAGGTCCCGGATTCTTCAATCATATATATTTGGTAAAATTATAGGCCAAGAAGCAAAAACAATCCAAACTAATTAGGGCATGTTTGGGAAGCTTCTGGTAGCTAGAGATTTTCAGTAGCTAGCTAGTCTAAGTAGCTGGTGAGTATTTAGCCAACGAGAATCTAGAGAAGCTGGTGTTCTTCAGCTTTTGGATTCTAGTTCATTTCTAGATTCTGCAGCTACTGATTCTCACCATCTAAGTCAGAATCCGGACTATTTGTTTCAGGTCTAGATTCTAAAAGTGGTTGTAGCTGCCAGAAGCTCTCCCAAATAGGCGGTAAGTTAGAAGACTAATTTTTAGTCACATTTTGAATTCTCTCTCGTTTGAATCGTCGGAAGAGCTTTCCCTCCGAAATGAGCACCACATTAAACATTGTAGGGTATATGGCCCGAGCACGCTCAACTTTAAAATTCCGAGTATCCGGTGCTAAGTTGTTTACATTCCTTCGTTAACAACACTCGTGTTGGGCCTCTTCGCAATCTCTTAGGAGTGTTCTCAACCTATTTTTACTAAGATGGATCTCACATGTCATTACAATTTTAAAAATTTTGAAAAAATATGTAATTGTGTGATATACCAATATCTAACCGTGAAAAACAATATCTTAGTGAAGTTCTTCACACTCAAGGATGTATGGCAATATTATGTGGAAAACAAAATTAAGCACTGATAAAGGTGAAGTTCTTCGTGTGGTTAGCTTTGAGGAAGAGTTGCTTAACTGCAAATCAACGCCAATCTAATTGGTGGGAGAAAATATTTCATCCTCCAGAAGTCCAGGGCATTCTCCTGTAGATACGAGCAGAAGAAACAGAGTCAGAAGCTTCGATCTTCAAAGATCCTAAAAGCATCAAGGTTTTGTTGTATTCGAAGTACTTTACAGCGAATACCTCCATTAAGGCTTCAGCGTGACGAAGCCTCCCGAAGCATTTCCACCCGAAGGGGTCTTGCCAGCAAAGATAGAAGATTTATCTTCTTTCTGATTAAATTATTCTTCTACTTTTAACCCCTAACATTATATTCTTAGTCGGTTGTAATTAGAGGGTAAAGGAGTCTTCTCCTTTAATATTCAGTCTATACATACCCTTCTTCACTCCGTAAAAGGTATCGAATACTCAGATATTCAATACACAAGTTCGAACTACTTCGAGCTATTATCCTATTCGGAGACTTGAGATAGTCCGCTTTCACAAACACTTCGTTTATTATACATTTAGTTTCTTAAATCTGTTAGCGTAATTTTTTACGCAAAACTGGTAGAGGGTCTCTCATCGCATCGATTGTTTTCCTCATCTATTCTTATAATTTATTACAGGATACAGATATAATAATATCTCAATGACGTCAGGCAAGCCCGTCTAGCTCAGTTGGTAGAGCGCAAGGCTCTTAACCTTGTGGTCGTGGGTTCGAGCCCCACGGTGGGCGGTCATTCTTTTTTTTTTCAATTTTTTTTTTCAATTTCATAGTTCTTAAAAACTTCTCGATTCTATCTCTCTTTTCTTTTCGATTGGCGAAATCTATCCAAAACCATGTCTTGATGTTTCATTAGTCCCTTGGTTTTGAACTTTTGATCTTGCCAACAAGCAACGACAAGCTCAAAGAACCCAAAGCAATGATCGTTATCTTGCCGTGGTGGTCAACCATCCAATTTATCCACTTGCTCACTCTCTGTTGCTTCTCTCTTGCTGAAATCGCCGCCTTGCTTCGTCTTCCTCCTCTCTTCCTTCCCAATTCCCATTGACCTGACCACTCAGCTGTACTGTCTCACTATCACCAGCTTGCTCTTTTTTTTTCTTCAGAAAACCAATGGCGGGAGCTTCCAAGAAGAAGAGAAGTGCATCACACCAAGAACCAATGGAAAGCAAGCCTTGCAAGTAACTGCAACAAAGCAACCTAGACAAAGTAAGCTCCTCGCTGCTGCTGCTGCTGCGGTTCAGGTTCAGGTTCAGGTTCTTGGTCATGGTGGCTGCCGTCTGGTGGGCGGTTCTTGCGTGCGTGGTCGTCGCCGTCGCGCATGGAGGCGTACAGCCGCTGTCGAGGATCGCGATGGAGAGGGCGACGGTCGCCGCCGACGCTTCAGCTCGCGTGAAGGCTCGTCCCACGGTTCTTGGCCTCAAGGTTACTGATCTAGCCATGAACTGACAAACAGCTTAATTAGTTAGTTAATTGATTGCTAACAGTTTCAGATTGATACTGCTTTGTGTCACTTCAGGGTGAAAGTAGTGATTGGGTGGTCGTCGAGTTCTTCAATCCGAAACCCTCCGACGATGATTGGATCGGTGTCTTTTCCCCTTCAGAATTCAGGTCAACATACATACATACACACATCGATATCTAAACACCTGTGAAATAGGGAAAATTGATAATTTTCCGTCGCTAAGTTTGTACTTCGACTATTTGTCACACTAAACTTTAACCTCAATAAAATGACACCTAAACTTCATCGAAAATGACTCCCAATTGATTTTTTTTGCCATTCTATCCTATTTTAATTCATTTTTCATTTTTTTCTCTTTAGAAAAGACTGATCTACGCGGGCAAAAAATGTCTCCTCGCTATACATAAGCGTTTGGCGTTGCCGTTTTCTAATCGAAGGGATAAAATAAGAATGGTAGATTGATCCTTTCCTAGAGAGACAAAAAAAAGAGAATTTAATTAAAATCTAGTAGAATGGTAAAAAATCGATTAGGATAAAGCTTAAAGTGACATTTTATCGAAGCCAAATAGTCGAAACCCAAAGACTTAACGATGACAAATTATCAAATTTCTCCGTGAAATATGACACCACCCTATGTCTGAACATTTTCAGCTCTGAAATATGCCAACCTGAATACTATGGAGACCTCCCACCATTGCTGTGTACAGCACCAGTCAAGGTTGGTACCCTCCTTTCCGTGTCGAAGCCGGGAGTATATTCAGAACAGTTGTATCATCTTGATGTGACCGACCGGGTTCGGTAAAGCTTCTGAGTGAGTTTTCGCCTTTTCGGATCTTTTCTGCAGTTCCAGTATGCCAATTTCAAGAATGAAGCCTACAACAGAAGTGGCAATGGCTCCTTGAGGCTGCAGCTAATCAACCAGAGATCAGACTTCTCATTTGCACTCTTTTCAGGAGGCTTTTCTACTGTAGGGTTTCATCATATCGTCCCGTTTTCGCGCAGTTTTCGCGAAGCCAAAACTTTTCTCCTGACAAAATTCTCACACTGTTTTGATAGATCTTAGGGTCTTAGGTGATCTCTAGGTCTAGGATTAGCAGGGGTAGAACTTAGGGTTACCTTTGGGTTGCTTGACACAGAGAGGACGCCATGGTGCGGTACTGTGGCGTCGTTGAAGTCCGGCGACCGAAATGGAGGTGAGGGAGGTTTCCCATCGCTTCGGCATGGCTTAGATCGGTAGCCAGATGTGTGGAACTAGGTGTATGAACCAACCCGGGCTCAGACGCCAAGCTTCCCATTTTATATGCCGCGCGACAGGGGCCCTCAACAACTTCAGTTGGGGCGCCTCCGATCAAGGCGCCTGAAGACCAGGAGGGGGTTAGGGTATGGCGAGTCTTAGGGGGAGGAGAGGGACTCAGCCCTCCCTCTCCTCCCGAGAGATCTAATCCTAACATTCTCCCCCTAGATCTCATCTTAATTCTTATCTTAACTTAACTTTACCTCTATCTCATTATAAATCAATGCATAGAGCATGATGTATCACAGTAGTCAGTTACGTACTATGTGACTCAACAGCTACAATACACCTCTCTACTCTGAAATAGTTTCTAAACTTATTTTGGGCCCTTATAAATCCATAGATCATAGGCTTTCCTTAAACCCATGTCGACTAAGTGTTCTCTGAACACAGTGGGAGGTAAGCCTTTTATGAGCGGATCCGCAAGCGTTCGCTTGGTACTTATATGCTCTACTTATTGTTTGATCTTGGATTCTCTCCTCAACAATATAACACTTAACTTAGATGTGTTTGGCAGCAACACACTTCTTGTTGTTATAGGAGAAATATACTGTTGACTCATTGTTACAATATAACTTAAGTGGTTTTAAAATGTTGTCGACCACTCTTAAAACCGGAATTAATTTCTTAGAAACATAGTGCCTGTCCGACGGCCTCACAACTTGCCACAAACTTGGCATACATCGTGGTAGATGCCATCATAGTTTGTTTGGAGCTTTTCCACGACACAGCTCCCTTTGCGAGTGTGAATACACAACTTAATGTGGACTACTTAGCATTCACTCATCTCGCAAGGTCTTAATTTGTATAACCCGCAATCGCTAGGTTATTTAATCTTTCATACATTAGCATGAGGTCGTTGTGCCTTATATAAATCTCAAGGCTTTCTTAATTTAATCCAGTGATCTATTTCTGGATTTTCTGATATCTGCCAAGCATTCCGGCGGTATAAACTTAGTCAGGGCGAGTACATAATTGAGCATACATTGGCTTCCGACAACAGAAACATATGGAACCAATCTAATTTGATCGATCTCATATTGGTTCCTGGGATACTAAAAGTACCCAACTTATCACCCTTGACTATCGGATCAGGCGATAGCTTATACGCATGCATACTATATACTTTATCAGTATATCTTCTAGTATGCCGTATGTCATGATCTTAATACCCCCTTAATGGTAATCTTAGAGAAACTCTAGTCCTAACATATAGGAAATTTCTCCAAGGTTCTTAATGTCAAAATGAGAGGACAAGATTTCTTAGTTTCTGATATTAGATGGACATTACCACTTGAGAGCGGGATGTCATCCATATGCTAAACTGGGAAAATAAATTCCCCATTCTTAAACTTAGACAAACAGAATTGTCCTCTTCATTATTCTTAAAACCCAAAATTTTCTAATAGTCTAATTAAATTTCAGATACCCTTACTTAAAACTTATTTAAGTCCATTGGACTTAGATAAAACGGTATCTTAAAATTTCCTTTCATATAGACATTCTCATTTAAAACTTATTGAAGGTGTCGTCTTTATATCAATCTGATGCAGTTCTAAGTCATAATGTGCCTTAATGATTCTTAAAGAATCCTTAAATAAGACATACAAAAATGTCTCATTTAATCTGCTTCTTATCTAAGTTGGCACATTATTTACTAAGTTAGAGAGTTGTTCTTTTACTTCTTCATTAGCATCATCTAGAAATGCAGATTCCTGAATAACAGGAGCCTCATGTACAATACAATAGATGCCGCTAATGAAGGTCCAAACTAAAGTGTTGGACAAAAGAACACTACCACATGTACATAGAAAAATTGCTCTTGAATCATAGGAGTGGATTCACTAACCCACTTCTCTTCAAAATTAATTTCTCTAAGTACCGTGCTCCCCCTGATTAAAACATCTTCTATAAAATGCATATCTCGTTTCTACAAACTTACCATGTCTGTTAGGACATTATAAAACGAGATTACTTAGACTTATCTTTACAGTCAATAAAATTGACAACTTACTGTCTTAGGACTTTAACTTATTAGTATTTGGGTTAAAATATAGCCTTAGCAGGACGACATACCCTTAATCTAAAATAGCTTAGAAAAATGGTTATCGTCTTGTCCATAATTCTTATGGTGCTTTTAGGCATAGACTTATTAAGGATCCAATTAAAATTATGAATGGTGGTTTGAATGCCTCTATCCACAAATTAATCGGTACAGTGGAATAACTTACCATACTACTTACTATGTCCACTGGAGTGCGGGTGCACCTTATAGCCACTCTATTTTGCTAAGGTACACCCGATATGAAATATCGGGCTATTTGGCCATTTTCTATAGAACCTTGCAAAAGAGTTCGAGAAACGGCCATACGGGGTATATTGACCGTAGCACGGTCAGATCTTACTCTTTTAAACTTTAGATCATGCTGATATAAGAATCAGTCTTAAAAACATCTTAAATTTATCCAGAGCAACTGATGATCTGATCGCTCTTGGATTGGATAAATGTTAATCAATTAATTCTAAATCACCGTTGGGCAGAATTAGAATCAATTGAACTTAAATATAATAACATTATCACCAACGTTGGTCAGGAGATAAAAATTACTACAATCATTAAACTTAATTTCGCGTCTTACTTAATTTATTTGACGTATTTATCTTAATGTAATATATGCTAGAAACTTAGTCTAAAGAAACTAATGCGGAAGAATTGACTAAACGTTCAATCCTCCCCCTCGAAATATGGCCCATAAGATAGTGCCATAATTTCGAAAATACGTCATCAATTCTTTTGCTCTTATCATTATTCTAAGATGATAAAATCATCTTGAAAAATATAAATAAAGTTTGTCATGCTCAAAAGCAAGACTAAAGACTTTATTTCTAAGTGCGAAAATTCATCTATTACCATTCTTGTTCATCCATTTTGGGAACTCCACATATTCCTTCATGTGGCGTTCCTCCTTACATGTCTGTACATGCCCTTCAGGACATCATGTTCCTTTATGTGAGCTTATAAGAGGAGTCCTTAGCATCATTAGAACAAGTCTTATAATGCTTCTTCCCCTTTATTCGTGTTGCACATTATGACCTAAATCATTGTGTGCTTTCTTAATCCTTATACATAGTTTGAAAACAGCATCTACAAACTCCAACACTCTCGCTGTAAGTTGTAGTTGATCACAAAATGATCAGAAAACTTAGTGTGACGTCATAATTGGACGATAATATCGTCCTCGAGCTCCTTATTCATGGGTTTCAGCTTTGAAAACCATGTCGCAAAACTTACTAAACTTTTCTTAATAAGCGTGCTAGCATACGCCTTAGAAAAGTCACCTTCAGATACTCTTAGCAGTATCATGACGTGGGGTAGAACCCCTAATTTGCTCCATAAAGGAGCTCTTAATCATAATACATTTTGTGTTTCCACTGATTTCCTTTAGTACTATATGTCTTATTTTATTCTTATTTCGGCGAAGTCATGTAACCTTATGACAAAAGCCTCTTGGCTTTCATCTTCTCAGATCACGGGCTTCGCACGCTTAGTTAGACAATCAAGCATTAAAGCAAGATTTATGTCCTATAGCACAATCGCTAACTTAATATCTCATCTTCGGGAACCGTAGTTCTCACCATTGAGAGACTCAATGCCGGAGATATGACTTAGCAAATTTCTAATAAGGAACATTATCAAAAATATATTATAACAGATATAATATGATACATGAAAATTTAACGTTGGTCAAAATTAACATGTGATATACTTAATACTTAAAAGGCGAATTAATTCTACATCACCGTTGGGCAGAAATAGAATCAATTCAACTAAACCACAGTAATTTCATCACCAACGTTGGTCAGGAGATAAAATTACTATGTTAGCAAAATACAACATTTATAATGCCAAATTAAATTATCTCGTTGGTTCAAATTTAATTGACAGAATAAATGCTACTTAATTGATAGGATGAACATGGTACTAATTTTAAAACAGTGTATTCGCAGCGGAAGACTTAAAACTAATTAATACACTGCTTAAAACAGTAATGAGAATTCTGAATTTAACTTAAACAAAATTCATAATGGATATTCTTCAATTAAATGTAGTCCTTGGACTAAATTTAATAAATATCACAAAAATACTAAAAGTGCTTTAAAAATTCAGAACACAAAATTACTGAGTAATTTTTAAAAGTGTATGCACAGCGGAAGACTTAATCTTAATTAATACACTGATTGAAACAGTAATAAAATTCTGAAAATTTAAACTTAATCAAAATCTAAAGGAATATTTCTCAATTAAATATAGTCCTTAGACTAAATTTAATAAAGAAAACATCATAAAAGTACCTAAAAATGCTGCAAAATTCAGAATGAATTTTCTGAGTCTGTACAAACTTATACAAAATTTTCCCCGCAGATAACTTATTTTTTCTTAATTTTTGGGCATTTTTCTGAATTTTCAGATAATACTTAATTGGAAAATCAATTTCTTAATTCTAAAAATTCAGAAATCAATTCCGGCCCAAATCTCTGATTTAGCCTGGCCCGAAACAAAAAATTGGTCCGGCCCACAGCTTCCACGCGCGCGCCAGCGCACCCAGGCCGCAACCTGGGCCTGGGCCGCGAATGCGTGTCCCCGCCTGGGCCGCATTCAGTCCACCAAGTCCTGACCGTCGGATCTGATCCGACGGCCAGGCGCTGAAGTCGGCGGGATAAAAACGCAGCCCCCTGCCAGGCGGCGAAAAAACCTAACCCTAAAAACATTCCCCCCCCCCGACCGAGCGCAGCGGCGCAGAGCAGCGGCGGCGCGCGGCGCACGGCGGCGCGAGCAGAGCGGGCGACGGCCGGCAGCCGGCGGCCGTGCCAGCAGCGGCGCGAGATGGGTGGCTGAGCGGCGGAGGGCACCGTCGTAGGCCCGCTCGCCGGTGCGCGCGCTCACCCGAGGGTGAGCGGCACACCGTCGAGCCGGTTCGCGGCGGTGAGTACCCGGCCGGCGTCGCGCACTCCGGCGAGCGGCGGCGCGGCGAGGGGCACGGTAAGAACCCCGCGCCCTTACTTTCGTCTAAGACTAGGGTTAGGGTTTTCACCCTAACCCTAAGTTTCGGATCTGAGCCCCCTTTTCCTTTTTTTTTTTTGTTTCTTCTCCGGCCGAACAGAGGGCTTTTGAGCTCGGTTAGGGTTAGGGTTTCGCCCCAACCCTAATCCTTCTACTGTTTCCTTAGGATTTCTTCTGATTCCCGAGCCATTCACTTAATTTTTTTTTTGATGGGGATTCTTAGGGTTCACAGAGGGGGGACTGATTGATTTCGGGCAAACATGAGGGCTTACAGAGAGCTTAGGGGGGTCCTTAGTGTGGTGGTGGCGTCGGCTCAAGGGAGCTCGACGCCACCCAAAACCCTAACTAGCCTAGATCACTAGCAAAGGCTCTGATACCATTGATAGATCTTAGGGTCTTAGGTGATCTCTAGGTCTAGGATTAGCAGGGGTAGAACTTAGGGTTACCTTTGGGTTGCTTGACACAGAGAGGACGCCATGGTGCGGTACTGTGGCGTCGTTGAAGTCCGGCGACCGAAATGGAGGTGAGGGAGGTTTCCCATCGCTTCGGCATGGCTTAGATCGGTAGCCAGATGTGTGGAACTAGGTGTATGAACCAACCCGGGCTCAGACGCCAAGCTTCCCATTTTATATGCCGCGCGACAGGGGCCCTCAACAACTTCAGTTGGGGCGCCTCCGATCAAGGCGCCTGAAGACCAGGAGGGGGTTAGGGTATGGCGAGTCTTAGGGGGAGGAGAGGGACTCAGCCCTCCCTCTCCTCCCGAGAGATCTAATCCTAACATGTTTATGCAGCCAAAACTGATTGCTGTCTCAAACAAAGTTTCATTTCAGAATCCAAAGGCCCCTGTCTACCCTCGGTTGGCACAAGGGAAATCTTGGAATGAAGTGAGCACACCAATCTCCTTGCTTACTTCTTACATTTCTTCTACATTCCCGCCGACAGAAATTTTACCATTCTTGAGGAACTACCAAAATTAACACTTAGGAATGGCAATTTTACCCACGGGTACCTGACCCGACGAGCGTGGGTTTGGGTTCAATTTTGTGTCCGTGGGTTCACGGGTTTGGGTACCCATTTAATTTTAGGTCAGATTCGGGTTTAGATTTAAAACCGTGGGTTTCGCGGGTTTACCCGATTACTTAAAATTATATAGAGTTCATCTCATTTCCTATATATTTCCCGTGATAATGTTATGTTGATATATGTTAAGTGATTTCATCATTTCAAATTATGTGTTGGTGATGTGATAATCTTCTAATTGTTGTGAATTTTTAATTATATTTATGTTGTAATATAATTCATGTAGAGTATAAACTGAACCCATAGATTATCCGTCGGGTACAGGGTACCCGACAAGTTCAGGTTCGGGTTTAGTTTTGAACCCATGGGTTTCACGGGTTCGGGTTTGCATGGGTCTCGCAGGTTTGCTTCGCGGGTATGTTTTCATCAAACCCGCGGGTTTCAAACCCGTTGCCATCCTTATAATAACACTGTATCTCCTCAGATACCGTAAAATCGCTCTCCCGCCGAGATGTTGACTGCTTTGATAGCTTGTGAATATCCATGTGTGATGTGTGATGCTGTTGGTATCACAAAACCTAGATGACAGTCACATGGACAAGTGGATACAGCATCAAGGAAGCCATGCCATTTGTTGAATGGGGTCATGAGGGAGGAAGCCAGGTGCATCTTTCTCCAGCTGGGACGTTGACATTCAGCAGGAACAGCATGTGTGGTGAGTTTAGGTTTATCATGTCAGCTGGAATTTCTCCTTTTTGGGAAAGGAAATGATCAGAGTTGACATTTTGCACCTCCTTCCTTGTGTGTTCCTACTACTGCTTGCTGCATGCCCTGCAGGTTCTCCTGCAAGAACAGTCGGATGGCGTGATCCCGGTTATATCCATACAAGTTTCTTGAAGGAATTGTGGCCTGATTCCTTGTACGTGATCTATCTACTACCTCCGTTTTATATTATAAGTCGTATGAATTTTTTAAAGATTTTTTAAGGTTAAATCTTTTAACTCTGATCAAGTTTAAAGAAAATATAGTAGCATCTAAAATATATAATAAATATCATATTTACTATTAAGATATGTTTAGGATGGATTTAATAAAACTAATTTGATGTTATCGTCGGTAGTAAATTTTTTTAATAAAATTGGTTAAAATTAGAGATGTTTGACTTATGAAAAAGTTGAGTATAGTTCTATCCTTCTATACAATCTCCTTTAGGACATGTATATTCGACCTACTCAAAGCTGAAGCTAATTTCTCGAGTAGCTCAGCTCAACCAAACATTTTCGACCTACTCCAGATCACACACGGATCTAGATTACACATGAATCCAGAGCTCTAATCTAGATTTGAAGATCTGGAGTTCTACCAAACAGACCCCGTAGAGGTTGATAGTCCGAGTATTTAGATGGTGAGAATCCTACGAAGCTAATATTTTCCAACTTCTGGATTCTAGCTCATTTCTAGATTTTACAGCTACCGATTCTCACAATCTGAGTCTAGAATCTATACCGTTTGTTTCAATTCAGCTTCAGATTCTACAAGTAGCCGCAAGTGTCATAAGCTAAAACAAACAGATCCTTAGTTAGCATCGTTTCATCGCGATTTTTTTGAAATAATATTCTTTTTTAAAAAATCAAATTTGTATGTCAAATTCAAAAAATTGCAAAACTAATAGGCAGTCGGCATTTGAAGTGCCGACTGGACTTCAGTCGGCACTTCAAATGCCGACTGGTGCCGACTGTGCCACGTCAGCTCCAGTCAGCACTTCAAGTGCCGATTGCCTGTTTGTTTTGCAAATTTTTGAAATCGACATACAGATTTGATTTTTTTTGAAAAAATATTATTTTTTAAAAAAATTATTTCACCTCTTCATCAGCTCACAACTAGGCTACAACAATGGCATGAATGCATGATCTGTTCCTGTTCCTGGTTGGCCACTGTGCAGATACACTTACAGGCTTGGTCACAGACTACCAGACGGCACTCACATCTGGAGCAAGCCCTACAGCTTCCGAGCATCTCCTTACCCCGGACAAGATTCCCTCCAACGTGTTGTGATCTTCGGAGACCTGGGAAAGGTGTGCAGATCGAGTGTCTTGTTCATCTCACTAGCTTGGATTCAGCTGATCACATCACATTTCCATTGTTGTTTGAGCTGTCCAGGCCGAGATCGATGGCTCCGACGAGTACGGGAACTACGAGCAAGCATCACTGTACACCACCAACCAGATCATCAAGGAGCTGGACAGCATTGACATGGTGATCCACATCGGAGACATCTCATATGCAGACGGCTATCTCTCACAGTGGGATCAGTTCACCGCCCAGATCGAGCCCATTGCTTCTTCTGTTCCTTACATGATTGGCATGTAGGTCAACCTAGCTAGCTCATTTCTCTGAATCTTGCAACTAATGTGAATTAATTTGTGATCTTTTTTAATTTCTGGGTGCTTCAATTCAGTGGTAATCACGAGAGGGATTGGCCTGACACCGGGTCGTTCTATGGTCACAACGATTCTGGCGGCGAGTGTGGCGTCCCTACTCAGACACTCTTCTACCTCCCAGCTGAAAACCGAGCTAAATCCTGGTAATTTCTGGCTTTCTGCGTGCTAAATCCTGGTAAATTCTATGTGTAGCTGAAACAGATGATGAGATGAACTGCTAGCTGCATGTGTCGATCGTCGTCGTCGTCGTCAGGTACAAGACGGACTACGGGATGTTCAGATTCTGCGTGGCTAACAGCGAGGAGGACTGGAGGGCGGGGAGTGAGCAGTACAGGTTCATCGAGGAGTGCGTGTCGTCGGTGGACAGGTCGAAGCAGCCATGGCTGGTGTTCCTGGCGCACCGAGTTCTTGGCTACTCGTCCGGCAGCTGGTACGAGGTCATGATGGGGACGTACGGCGAGCCGATGGGGAGAGATGGGCTCGAGGAGCTCTGGCAAAAGTACAAGGTCGATCTCGCCGTCTTCGGCCACATACACAGCTACGAGCGCACCTGCCCCATCTATCAGGCAAGCGTGTGTTCATCTCAAACCTTTCCTGTTTATCCATATCTACAAATCATCATCAAAGCCTCAAGAGTCGAGAGAGATTTCGTTTCGTTTTGCGTTCGTGCGTGTAGAGCCGGTGCGTGCAGGACGGATCGGACCGCTACATCGGCCGCTTCAACGCGACGACGCACGTCGTCGTCGTCGTCGGCGGCGCCAGCCTCTCTCCCTTCCGGGACAGCATACCCTACTGGAGCTTCTCCCGGGACTACGACTTCGGATTCGGGAAGCTGACGGCGATGAACCACTCCACGCTGCTGTTCGAGTACAAGAAGAGCCGAGGCGGCGACGTCCACGACCGCTTCACCATCTCCCGCGATTACCGCGACATCTTGGCATGCTCGATCGATAACTGTCCCAGAACCACCTTGGCGGTATGACCGTCAACGATTCGGATTAGTTTCAACTATTATTACCGTAAATGGCCATACATGTATATGTATGTATTGTTACCATGAAATACTAGTGTGTGTGGTTCATGCAGATATGTATGTTCTGCGGTGTGATATTGTTTGATACTATCTCTGTTTTTTATTGTAGGTTGTTTAGTTTTTTTAAGTTAAATTTCTTCAGCTTTGAGTGAGTTTAAATAAAATTATATTAACATTTAATGTATCAGATAAATACAATGTTAAAATATATTTAATGATCGATTTAATGAACACTATCACAGAAACGTACATTAGTGACGGACATGTCCCAGTCACCCTTATCGCGTCAGTAAATCCCTATCATTAATGACGGATAAATACCCGTCACGCTAAAGGGTCGCTCTAGTTCCCCTCCGCGGCTGGCATGCCCCCCTTTTCACTAAAGGTCATTTTAGTGACGAGGAGGACTTTACACCTGTCACTAATGTGTTTGTTACTGACGAGTGATTATTATCACCCGTCACTAATAATATGGTTATTTTCAAAAAAATAATAATAAATTTTTAGGCTGCATCCTGAATCACGGTTAGGATTTAGAAGCCAACATATACAACATCCAAAGCACATCATAAACAATTCATCACAGAGGATTCATTACCAAATCAATATCACATACATTAACTACATACTCGGTATCTCGAAGAAAATGGCTAATGATATCCAGTGCTTGGATAGTATCCTATCACTATCCAAGCTTCCACCACCACCACCATGGATAGCTTGAACAGAAGCCCAGTGGGTAGTAGCAGGAGCACTATGTGGCAGCGTCCGGTAAGGAGCACCACCGTGAATAGTCATGCCAACTTCGAGTGCGTTTTCTTGAACAAATTGGCTAAGGCCATCAATTATCTCGAAAAAATTGGCTAAAAGTAGTAGGTCAGTTTACCCTATAACAATAAAATGAAAACAAAGTTAGCAACGACCGACGGTGCATTCGGACGGGGAAGAGGAAGAATGTGACGCCTCGATTTAAACAAATCGAGACATTATTGAATTTCATAAGAAAAACAATAATACAAGAGGTTCATCATGCGACAACGTACATACGACAATACCCATGGTACGCAGACCATATTTATTACAACATTATTTTAAGGAAAACAGTAATAAAATAATTAAACAGCGGCATGACGAACGTCTTCCTCAGGATCTTTCTTCTCGACTGGGTCGCTACTCCAGACCGTCTTCAAAGTAAGCATCCTCTGTGGGGTCCAACGGGTATGAGTACAAAAAGTACTCAACAAGCCACCGCAAATGCAAATAATAATGCAGGATAATAAACAAGGAAGGATAATGGCTAACATTGCAGTATAAAGCAGTTGCAGTTATGACATTTAGTGTAATCATATTTTAATCATGCGGAAAGTAAACATGAGCATCATCGACATCAACTAACTCGAGGAGTACGTTTTACCTCCTCGCACAACGGTCCTTACATGCCAATCCATCATGCACATTCATATTCAAAGTAATCTAACTGGGGGATGTCACGCAACCCGCCCTTGACCGTGGGCTCGGCTTTTCGAAAAGATTTAAGACTCTGATCAGAGATGTACTACTGTACCCACAAGGCACGCACTCATCTCAACGAGATGACCCATTTCACGGGAACTCGTGCCAAAACCTCAATATGAGATGTTCCAAGCGATAACCACCCGCTCTAGGTTTCGCCGGCGCGCCGGGCCGCATCCCGGCTAACGTCGCACCCCCTTTTGCGCCACATTGGTACAAGTCACCCGCAGGTGCAACTTGACCCATCTCCAAATGGTGGCCTCGGTTTGGAACAACCCATACCTTAGTTAGGACTTACCCACTAGACTTGTGGTTAGTACGTAAGTGTATTGCAACGGATCCCTCAGACCGGTCCTTATAGTGCCCCGGGTGCGACTGACCAATGCCCTAGCTTGCACCCGGAACCCACCATGCATACACTCACAACCATGACTCATCACCAACAGAATTTCCAAGGATAAGAAGTAACGGGATCATATAATAGAACCATTTTGCTACGACTCATTTTTATCCTATAGCGGCCGTGTCAATACTTTGGACACTAACTAATATCATTGATCATATGGTGACAAGGAGGTTAGGCGAGATAGCATGGCTTGGGTTGCACAGCAAGGTCGGGGGATCCTAAATAAATATAAAGTAAGGGTTCATTTGACTAATGCATATACATAACCTATGTGTTTTAGCGATAGTCAATTCAGACATGGGTTCAATATGTTCAAAAGAATGGTTTGGTGACTTGCCTTGTTCAGCAAAGGGAGAGGGAGGGACTTCGGGGAAGTACTCCGGCTCCTCGGCGACGTCGTAGTCTTTTTAATATAAAGTAAAATAAAAAGAACACAACATCCAATCAAACAGTATAACATTACATTATAAACACATAAGTTAAAGTTGGTTTGATTATAAATAAAATAAATTCAATGGTTAAAGTTCTGAAATTTATTTCACCATTAATTTAAAATGAATCAAAATGAATTATTGTTTTTCATAAAAGGGTTTTTAAGTGTGAATAATACTACATTAAGTTTTCTAATCAATTTAATATGAATGATTCAGAGAAAACTCAGTGGTTCTAGTGTTTAAACAGAAAGGAACAATTATATAAATTTTCTGGAGTTTAAATATTTAAATTTGCATTTTAATCCTAAGGGCATTTGAATACTTATTTAAATAAACATGAAAATGTCAAAGTAAACCTACTGTTTTTATTGCATAAACATGTAGAGAATAATTTTATGAATTTTCTGAAATTAGAATGGTAATGTTTAGAGTTCAAATGCATTAGATATGAATTTTACAAGTTTAAAAGCATTTAAACCCCTCGGGTCCACGGTGAGCCAGGCCCACGGTGAACCCGCGCACTGTGCGCGTGCGCCGGCTCGATCTGGACCGTCGGATCTGGATCCGGTGGCCAGGCGCGAGGCGGGAGGGTTAAGTGACAACGGACGGCCAGGATTAAAACGCGCGAAGAGGTACCACGTGGACGCACGAGATCGCGCGTCGGGTTAAATGGAAATCAACGCGCGAGATTAAAACGTAACGCTTTGACTAGATCCGACGGTGCGGATTAGATCGCGTACGTGGACTCACGCGCGTCGTCCGATTGCGATCGTGCGGCCAGGATTGAATCCGGCACGACACGCGCTAAGGGGGTTATACCCCCCTTCGTCTCCGGCGACGGCGGGGCTCGGGTGCGGTGGCGATGGCGCCTACGAGGGGGCTAGGCCCTAGCTCTATGCGAAAACGGAAAGAGGAGGCCAAGGCGGTCACGATGGTACCTTAGGCGGGGCGAGGGGTCGACGGAGCGAGGCCGGCGATGAGGGTAGACGGCGGAGTGGTTCGGGCTCCTCGTCGGCGATGGTGTTCCGGCGGGGTTCGACGTCGGCGGAGGGGTGGCCGAGGTCGGGGTCGTTCTCGCGGTCACGTTGGTGGCGGAGGCACGGGCGGAGGTGGTCCGGTGCGACGGCGAGCGGTGGCCGGAGGCGAACCAGAGGGTGTGCGCTAGAAGGCGAATTGCGGGTGCTCTGTTCGTTCTCGAGGCGATTAAGCGTGGGGGTCGGACGCGGCTCAGGCTGGGGGCTTAAATAGGACACCGGAGAGGGCTCGCATGCAAGGAAACCGGCCGAGGGCCTTTACTCGCCGGTGATGGCTCGGCCATGCATGGAGCTGCGTTCCCGGGGGTTTAAACGCGCCAATTAACGCGATTAAACGGGCAGGGGGGCTCGGGGTGCATTAAACCGGCGGCAAATGAATGCGGGAGGGGCCAGCGAGGCGGATCCGAGGCGGGGTCGTCGGCCGGCGGGATTTGGGGGCGATGGCGGGAGGTAGACGACGGGTCTGACAGGCGGGGGCCACTGGCCAGCGGGCGCGAGCGGGCGAGGGTGGCGACTGACGGGTGGGGCCGAGGTGTCGGGTGCGCGCGCGAGGGGAGGGTTTCGGCGCCGACAGGTGGGGTCCATTTGTCAGCCAGAGGCGAGCGCGGTAACGGGCTGCGCCGGCCGGGAGAGGGAGAAGGGAGGGAAGGAGCCCATTACTGTTCAAATACTTTTCTGAATAAAAATAATTCCAGAAAATAGATTAAAATATTAGGGTTACTTCCAAGGCTGGTAAAAATTTATAAAAATTCCCAAAATTATATTTTGGTCTTAGGATCATATACAAAAAGTTTCACCTCCCAATTTGGTCATCTACTCTATGTTGTAGTTCAAAAGGGTATAAAAGGGAATTAAAAGTATTTTCTGAAATAAAAATTCCCAGAAATTGAACTTAATAATATATTTATTGTTTTGAAAATTTGGGGTGTTACAAACCTATCCCCCTTACAAGAATCTCGTCCTCGAGATTGGAACGCTATTCGAATAGCTCGAGGTATTGGGCTTTCAGCTCGTCTTCTTTTTCCCAAGTGGCTTCTTCGGCGGGATGGTTGTTCCATTGGACTTTGCAGAAGCGGACGACGCGACTTCTGGTTACTCTCTCCTTGGTTTCCAAGATCTTGACGGGTCTCTCTATGTAGGTCAAGTCTTCTTGGACATTGAGCTGCTGAAGGTCGGCTTGCTCGGTGGGTACACGGAGGCACTTCTTCAGCTGAGAGACATGGAACACATCATGAACTCCTGCCAAGGATGGAGGCAGTTCAAGTTGATATGCCACTTCTCCTTGTCGACGGAGGATCTGGAAAGGTCCGACGTAGCGGGGTGCTAGTTTGCCTTTCATGTTGAACCTTTGAGTGCCACGGAGGGGAGTGACCCGGAGGTAGACATAATCGCCCTCCTCAAAGGCTAGGTCTCTTCGGCGGTTGTCGGCATAGCTCTTTTGTCTAGATTGGGCTGCCTTCAATCGGTCTCTTATGATCTTAACTTTCTCTTCAGCTTCTCTCAATAAGTCAGTCCCAAACAGTTGTGATTCTCCGGTTTGATCCCAGAGCAACGGCGTTCTGCACTTACGACCATAGAGTGCTTCGAACGGGGACATTTGCCGGCTGGCTTGATAGCTGTTGTTGTAGGAGAACTCTGCATAAGGTAAGTTCTTGTCCCACATTCCGCCAAAGTCTAGAGCACAAGCTCTAAGCATATCCTCCAATATCTGGTTGACCCTTTCGGTCTGACCGTCGGTTTGTGGATGATAGGCGGTGCTAAAATTCAGCCGGGTGCCGAGTTCCTCTTGAAGGTTCTTCCAAAACTTGGAGGTAAACTGACTCCCGCGGTCAGATACAATCTTCTTGGGAACTCCGTGGAGGCACACGATCCGGGTCATATACAACTCAGCCAACTTGGCGACGGTGTAAGTTGTCTTGACCGGAACGAAGTGAGCTACCTTGGTGAGTCGATCGACGATCACCCAGATAGAATCATGACCAGCTTGGGTCCTGGGCAGTCCCGTGATGAAGTCCATTCCTATCTCTTCCCACTTCCATTCAGGGACTTTGAGGGGTTGAAGCAGTCCGGCAGGTCTCTGATGCTTTGCCTTGACTCGCCGGCATGTGTCGCACTTGGCCACATACTCAGCTATCTCTCTCTTCATGCTGACCCACCAATATTTTTCCTTCAGGTCTTGGTACATCTTTGTACTCCCGGGATGGATGGAGTATAGAGTATCGTGGGCTTCTTGAAGGATGAGAGTCTTCAACTCAGGTAGGTTGGGTACGCATACTCGGTTTCCGAACCAGATGGTACCATGTTCATCCTCGGAGAATCCGGGGGCTTTACCCTTCCTCATGTTCTGCTGGATCTCCAGGATGTCCGGGTCTTCCTTCTGCTTCTCTCGGATCTGGTCTATTAAGACAGGCCGAGACTCCAAGGCAGCGTGGTACTCTCGAGTGGTGATCCCTAGGTTTAGCCTTTCCATCTCTTTATAAAGTAGAGGAGCCTGGTCTTGAATCATGATGGCATTGCAGTACCCTTTTCGACTAAGGGCGTCTGCCACCACGTTCGCTTTGCCCGGATGATAATGGATGCCCAAGTCATAATCCTTGATCAGTTCCAACCATCTCCTTTGCCTGAGGTTTAGATCTGGTTGGGTGAATATATACTTGAGGCTCTTGTGGTCGGTGAAGACCTCACACCGATTTCCCACAAGGTAATGTCTCCATATCTTCAAGGCATGAACCACGGCTGCTAGTTTCAGGTCGTGGGTTGGGTAGTTCAGCTCATGCGGTCTCAATTGCCGGGAGGCGTAGGATATCACTTTCCCTTCTTGCATTAAGACGCATCCCAATCCTTGACGAGAGGCATCACAGTAGACGTGGAAGTCTTTCCGGATGTCTGGCAGAGTCAGAATGGGGGCTGATACTAGCTTCTTTTTGAGAGTCTGGAAGCTCTCTTCGCAGTCGGGGGTCCAATCAAACTTCACCTCTTTCTGCAGAAGTTTGGTCATAGGCTTGGCGATCTTGGAAAAATTCTCGATGAACCGGCGGTAGTATCCGGCCAATCCGAGAAAACTCCTGATCTCGGTCACGGTCGTTGGCTGTAGCCAGTTGGTTACCGCTTCGACGGTGGTTGGGTCCACTGCTATTCCTCCGGCAGATATGACATGGCCAAGGAACTTCACCTCAGACGACCAAAACTCGCATTTGCTGTACTTGGCATACAATTGCTGCTCCCTTAGCTTTCCGAGGGTCAGACGGAGGTGTGTTTCGTGTTCTTCCTTGGTCTTGGAGTAAACGAGAATATCGTCGATGAATACCACGATGAACTTGTCCAAGAACTCCATGAATACATTGTTCATCATGTTCATGAAAAAGGCCGGGGCATTCGTGAGTCCGAACGACATCACAGTGTACTCGTAGAGTCCATAGCGGGAGGTGAAGGCAGTCTTGGGTATATCTTCCTCCCTGATCCTCAACTGGTGATAACCTGACCTGAGGTCAATCTTGGAAAACACCGAGGATCCTTTCAGCTGATCGAACAGGTCGTCGATCCGAGGCAATGGGTATTTGTTCTTGATGGTTACGTCGTTCAGGGCTCTATAGTCCACGCACATCCTCTTGGTCTTGTCCTTCTTCATGGCAAATATAACCGGTGCACCCCAAGGTGAGGTACTCGGTCGGATGTAACCTTTCTGCTCTAGGTCTTCGATGTTGCTCTTGACTTCGGCTAGTTCATTGGCGGCCATTCGGTATGGACGCTTGGAGATTGGAGTGGTCCCCGGGACAAGCTCGATTCTGAATTCGATGTCCCGCTTGGGAGGCATTCCGGGCAGATCTTCGGGGAAAACATCTGCAAACTCCTTGACTATTGGCACCTCTTCAAGAGCTATTGAGCGAAGGGATGCTCCGAGTGGTTTGCGACTGGCCATCCGGAAGGTGACGGTTACGCCTTCAGGACTGGTCACCGTGACGGACTTATTGGCACAGTCGATCACTCCCTTGTGCTTCATCAACCAATCCATACCTAGTATAAGGTCGAGTCCGGTGCATTGGATGAGGACAGGCTCGGCCCGAAACAGCACTCCTTGGATGTCAAGTTGAACCTTAGGGCTGTAGAAGCGAGCTGAGGTCCTATTGCCGGGGGTGGCAATCACCATGGGAATGGGTAGAGGGAGCACGTCCAGATTGTTCGTTTTCACAAAATCTTCCGAGACGAAGGAGTGGGTTGCGCCAGAGTCAAATAATATGACGGCCGGTACGGAATTCATAGTAAACGTACCGAGTACGACTTCAGGAGCCTCCTGAGCTTCCTCCGCGCTGATGTGGTTGACGCGGGCGCGAATCGCCTGGTTGGGTGCTGCGCCTTGGTTCTGCTTGGGGTGAGGACACTGGTGCGAATAGTGCCCTTCCTTGCGGCAGTTGAAGCAGACGACTGGCCTTCCTTGGCGATCCCTCAAGATCGGGGCCTTGGCGGCCGGTGCCGGCTGAGCGGCCGGAGCTGGTGGAGCGGGGCGAGGATGCCCGGCGTTGGATCCACCGGCTGCGTGAGGTGGCCTGAAGGCGGGCCGAGGATGGTAGGCAGGCGCTGGTGGCGGAGGGACGAAGCGGGGCCTCTGAGAGTTCGCCTGCTGATGCTTGAAGGCGATCATCTTCCTCTTCTTGAGGTCCAGCTTGTTCTGCTCAGTCTCTTGGATGAGCGCTTTGTTGACCAGCCGCTGGAAGTCGGCGAAGTCGGCGGCGACGAGCTGGATGGACAGCTCATCCTTAAGTCCCCTGAGGAACTTGGCTTGGCGGAGGGCGTCGGTGCGCACTTCCTCCAGTGCGTAGCGGGCGAGGCGGTTGAACTCATGGAGGTACTCCATGACAGTCCGGTTGCCTTGCTGCAGGTCGCGGAACTCCTGCTGCTTCACCGCGATGACACCGGCGGGGACGTGAGCGGCACGAAAGGCGATGGTGAACTCCGCCCAAGTCACCATGTGGCCCTCTGGCTGGGACGCACGGTAGTTGTCCCACCATTCAGCGGCGGTACCCTGGAGCTGGTGAGTGGCGAAGGCCACTCGCTCCCGGTCTATGCAGGGGAGGAGGTCGAGCTTCTTCTCGATGGTGCGAAGCCAATCTCCGGCCTCCATCGGGTTGGTTGTGCTCGAGAAGATGGGCGGGCGCACGCGCAAAAACTCGGAGAGTTGCGGAGCGGCCGCGGGTGCTGGTGCGCGAGGGGCGGGCTCCCCGTTCTACAGACGGTCCAACTGAGCCTGTTGGTGCTGCATCTGGGTGAGGAGGGCGGTGATCAGATGGTTCTGATTCGCCATCATCTCCGCCAAGGTGGGGTGGTTGGCGGAAGGCGACCCGGATTGGCGCGGGCCCGTTGCACCCCAGTTGGGCACAACACCCTCAGGTGCATCTCGGCTTCCTCCTGCTCCGTTGTTGGAGCCGGTGTTCTGGTGGTCGGCCATCTTCTGAATATCCATAGTGATAAAGCAAAAGATGACGAAACAATAATACAACCAAAAATACCATATAATATTCAAGCACATAAGTATATAGAGTGGTATAAATGTTCATTACAATCAAGTTCTTATTCCATCTACAACCCAACTCGTTGCAGACGGCACCACATACAAAATTAAGATCTTTATTAAAATTCGCGTCTCCTAACGCCTACTCGCCACCGGAGGCGGTCTCCGTGCTCTCGGAACCACGAGTGCGCGGCTCCAGAGGGATGGTGGGCTCGAGAAAATTCTCGATGATGGAGTCGGAGACGAGGCCGGGGCGTGGTGTAGGGGCGCTGGTGGAGAGCCTGGCGGGGGAGGGTCGTGGCGGAATCCTCTTGGGGCGAGGGAGGGGCTCACGGATGGGCTTCTTCTTCCTTGGAAGAAGAGGAACCATCTCCGCGATGTCCTTCTGCAGCTGCATGATCTTGCACTGCAGCTCGCCGTTCTGCTGGATCAGGTTCTTCGTTTCTTCACGAAGAAACGCAACCGCCTCATGGTGCTCGTCGGCGTCGAGCACCGCCTCGGTGTGGAGATCATCCATAGCCTGCAGAAGACGCGACTGCCGGGCCATGACCGGATCACGCACGGAGTGAACTCCGAGGTAGATGCTACGGTGGGCTCCGGGAGTACGCTTCGGCACAAGCCGAAAGGATGAGTTCTGAAGACGATCGTCGTAGATCATCCTCAGCTCCATGAGGGCCTGGAGGGCGACTCGTTGGCACGCGACATCGAAAGTCGAGCCTCCAAGTGCGGTGGTGTAGGGCGGCAGGTGTTCTCCGGAGCCATGGACGGTGAGGGAGACGTCACAAGGCCCGACGAACTCGTCGGGGTATACTCCTTGAAATTCGGGCTCGAAGAGGAACCCGAGGAAGGTGAGCATCATACGGAGCTCCCGGACGAAGCCCTCGTAGTGGCGGCAGTAGCTGTGGACTTGGTAGACTGGCATCTACAAAACAACAAGTTGAATAAAAGTGAGGAGAAGAACAAAGTTTATGAAGTAGATTTTCAAGAAATAATTTCCTATGGCTAATGGCTAGGCGGGTCTGTTTGGCTTCCTACAGTCAAGTCGGCTCTGATACCATCTTGTGATGCCTCGATTTAAACAAATCGAGACATTATTGAATTTCATAAGAAAAACAATAATACAAGAGGTTCATCATGCGACAACGTACATACGACAATACCCATGGTACGCAGACCATATTTATTACAACATTGTTTTAAGGAAAACAGTAATAAAATAATTAAACAGCGGCATGACGAACGTCTTCCTCAGGATCTTTCTTCTCGACTGAGTCGCTACTCCAGACCGTCTTCAAAGTAAGCATCCTCTGTGGGGTCCAACGGGTATGAGTACAAAAAGTACTCAACAAGCCACCGCAAATGCAAATAATAATGCAGGATAATAAACAAGGAAGGATAATGGCTAACATTGCAGTATAAAGCAGTTGCAGTTATGGCATTTAGTGTAATCATATTTTAATCATGCGGAAAGTAAACATGAGCATCATCGACATCAACTAACTCGAGGAGTACGTTTTACCTCCTCGCACAACGGTCCTTACATGTCAATCCATCATGCACATTCATATTCAAAGTAATCTAACTGGGGGATGTCACGCAACCCGCCCTTGACCGTGGGCTCGGCTTTTCGAAAAGATTTAAGACTCTGATCAGAGATGTACTACTGTACCCACAAGGCACGCACTCATCTCAACGAGATGACCCATTTCACGGGAACTCGTGCCAAAACCTCAATATGAGATGTTCCAAGCGATAACCACCCGCTCTAGGTTTCGCCGGCGCGCCGGGCCGCATCCCGGCTAACGTCGCACCCCCTTTTGCGCCACATTGGTACAAGTCACCCGCAGGTGCAACTTGACCCATCTCCAAATGGTGGCCTCGGTTTGGAACAACCCATACCTTAGTTAGGACTTACCCACTAGACTTGTGGTTAGTACGTAAGTGTATTGCAACGGATCCCTCAGACCGGTCCTTATAGTGCCCCAGGTGCGACTGACCAATGCCCTAGCTTGCACCCGGAACCCACCATGCATACACTCACAACCATGACTCATCACCAAC
This sequence comes from Zizania palustris, assembly GCA_019279435.1. Taxonomy (NCBI): domain Eukaryota; kingdom Viridiplantae; phylum Streptophyta; class Magnoliopsida; order Poales; family Poaceae; genus Zizania; species Zizania palustris. The sequence continues at coordinate 37,158,157 of JAAALK010000289.1, read as the reverse complement.
AGAATTTCCAAGGATAAGAAGTAACGGGGATCATATAATAGAACCATTTTGCTACGACTCATTTTTATCCTATAGCGGCCGTGTCAATACTTTGGACACTAACTAATATCATTGATCATATGGTGACAAGGAGGTTAGGCGAGATAGCATGGCTTGGGTTGCACAGCAAGGTTGGGGGATCCTAAATAAATATAAAGTAAGGGTTCATTTGACTAATGCATATACATAACCTATGTGTTTTAGCGATAGTCAATTCAGACATGGGTTCAATATGTTCAAAAGAATGGTTTGGTGACTTGCCTTGTTCAGCAAAGGGAGAGGGAGGGACTTCGGGGAAGTACTCCGGCTCCTCGGCGACGTCGTAGTCTTTTTAATATAAAGTAAAATAAAAAGAACACAACATCCAATCAAACAGTATAACATTACATTATAAACACATAAGTTAAAGTTGGTTTGATTATAAATAAAATAAATTCAATGGTTAAAGTTCTGAAATTTATTTCACCATCAATTTAAAATGAATCAAAATGAATTATTGTTTTTCATAAAAGGGTTTTTAAGTGTGAATAATACTACATTAAGTTTTCTAATCAATTTAATATGAATGATTCAGAGAAAACTCAGTGGTTCTAGTGTTTAAACAGAAAGGAACAATTATATAAATTTTCTGGAGTTTAAATATTTAAATTTGCATTTTAATCCTAAGGGCATTTGAATACTTATTTAAATAAACATGAAAATGTCAAAGTAAACCTACTGTTTTTATTGCATAAACATGTAGAGAATAATTTTATGAATTTTCTGAAATTAGAATGGTAATTTTTAGAGTTCAAATGCATTAGATATGAATTTTACAAGTTTAAAAGCATTTCTGGAATTTATTTTCAAATTTTAAACCCCTCGGGTCCACGGTGAGCTAGGCCCACGGTGAACCCGCGCACTGTGCGCGTGCGCCGGCTCGATCTGGACCGTCGGATCTGGATCCGGTGGCCAGGCGCGAGGCGGGAGGGTTAAGTGACAACGGACGGCCAGGATTAAAACGCGCGAAGGGGTACCACGTGGATGCACGAGATCGCGCGTCGGGTTAAATGGAAATCAACGCGCGAGATTAAAACGTAACGCTTTGACCAGATCCGACGGTGCGGATTAGATCGCGTACGTGGACTCACGCGCGTCGTCCGATTGCGATCGTGCGGCCAGGATTGAATCCGGCACGACACGCGCTAAGGGGGTTATACCCCCCTTCGTCTCCGGCGACGGCGGGGCTCGGGTGCGGTGGCGATGGCGCCTACGAGGGGGCTAGGCCCTAGCTCTATGCGAAAACGGAAAGAGGAGGCCAAGGCGGTCACGATGGTACCTTAGGCGGGGCGAGGGGTCGACGGAGCGAGGCCGGCGACGAGGGTAGACGGCGGAGTGGTTCGGGCTCCTCATCGGCGATGGTGTTCCGGCGGGGTTCGACGTCGGCGGAGGGGTGGCCGAGGTCGGGGTCGTTCTCGCGGTCACGTTGGTGGCGGAGGCACGGGCGGAGGTGGTCCGGTGCGACGGCGAGCGGTGGCCGGAGGCGAACCAGAGGGTGTGCGCTAGAAGGCGAATTGCGGGTGCTCTGTTCGTTCTCGAGGCGATTAAGCGTGGGGGTCGGACGCGGCTCAGGCTGGGGGCTTAAATAGGACACCGGAGAGGGCTCGCATGCAAGGAAACCGGCCGAGGGCCTTTACTCGCCGGCGATGGCTCGGCCATGCATGGAGCTGCGTTCCCGGGGGTTTAAACGCGCCAATTAACGCGATTAAACGGGCAGGGGGGCTCGGGGTGCATTAAACCGGCGGCAAATGAATGCGGGAGGGGCCAGCGAGGCGGATCCGAGGCGGGGTCGTCGGCCGGCGGGATTTGGGGGCGATGGCGGGAGGTAGACGACGGGTCTGACAGGCGGGGGCCACTGGCCAGCGGGCGCGAGCGGGCGAGGGTGGCGACTGACGGGTGGGGCCGGGGTGTCGGGTGCGCGCGCGAGGGGAGGGTTTCGGCGCTGACAGGTGGGGTCCATTTGTCAGCCAGAGGCGAGCGCGGTAACGGGCTGGGCCGGCCGGGAGAGGGAGAAGGGAGGGAAGGAGCCCATTACTGTTCAAATACTTTTCTGAATAAAAATAATTCCAGAAAATAGATTAAAATATTAGGGTTACTTCCAAGGCTGGTAAAAATTTATAAAAATTCCCAAAATTATATTTTGGTCTTAGGATCATATACAAAAAGTTTCACCTCCCAATTTGGTCATCTACTCTATGTTGTAGTTCAAAAGGGTATAAAAGGAAATTAAAAGTATTTTCTGAAATAAAAATTCCCATAAATTGAACTTAATAATATATTTATTGTTTTGAAAATTTGGGGTGTTACAAAGAAGATGACAACCTTAGGAGGAGGACGAGGATGATGCAACCAAAGGTGGCGGCGAGTAGGGCGGCCACGAGCGTCGATGGTACATGTGGCCAGGAGCGGCGAAGAGCACGACGAAGGTAACGACGGCGACGAGAGTTAGGGTTAGGGTTAGGGGAAATGAAAGAATGATAATTCACTTCAGTTAAGCCTATTTATAGGCGGGAGAAGTCATCCGTGACGGGTGGTAATTACCATCCGTCGCTGATGATATAGGGGTCGTTAGTAACGAGTATAGCTAAAACCCGTCACTAATGATGTATAGATCACCTTTAGTGATGGGTAACATTGTTATCCGTCACTAAACGATTCATTAGTGACAGTTGATTATTATTACCCATCACTAATGTTATGGTCATTTTGAAAAAAATAATAATGGTAACAGTGTTGAAATGGATGGCACATGAATTTGGTAGCCAAGTTTCCAAAACACATCACAGACATATTTTTAGGTTGCAGCCTGAATTAAAGACATCTAAGACTAAATTAAACACATCACCACAGTCATCACAGGTAATTCATCACAAAAGATAATTCATCACAAAAGATAATTCATCCTAGGTTTGCAGTACATAACCTCAATGTCATTAGTACCAATGTTGAAATGGAAGGCACACACTGTCTCAACTTCTAACGAGTTGTCATTAAGAAATTGCCCAAAACCTTTAGTTAGATAGCACCGTCCATCCGTCCCTTTATGCACCTCAATTGGTACTACGTCATACACTACTGCTGCCACTTGGATCTCGGTGGTCTGGTGGTATAGGTGAGGTTAGATATACTTTTCACAATACTACCTTTAAAAATACTATAAAATAAAATTTAAACAAAGCTATTAGAGAATGCTATTTGTATAAACTAACTACATTTTCAAATAACTTATCACTGACTTCTTGTTGATGATCGTGTTATTTATTGTGCAGACATATAACCGAATCTCAGAGGATAAATCTGTCGAGATGTTTTGTAGGAGAGTCTTCCTTGCTGAAGTTACATCTATTGGATTACCAAAATAACAGATGTGCTTCAATTGGTCCCTTTGGTTGGTTTCAACCTCCCTGTCTATCCCCCTTCCTTTCATGTCTTCAATTGGTCCCTTTGGTTGGTTTCGACCTCCCTGTCTATCCCCCTCCCTTTCCTGTCTGTAACATTGCTAGGACCCTTCCTTGACATTATAAGAAACCATAATAAGAATATAAACAAAAGATGTCCATGTGTAGTAATATCGTCTCTTCTCTATGTATACCACTATCGTTGTTGTCCACTTTGATGACCGTTGGGGTCTTCTCATCACCAAAGTTAGTGTAAAATTTTGTCATAACAGTCAATGGGGCTTGTCTCATTGTTATTACCAAATAGTCCCCTTGTGTTAGGCCACATCTTCGGCTAAATTTAGCCCACCCTTTGTGGAGGCATATCGTACCGCCGCCACCATAGCTCACAACCTCAACCTCAGTGGTGCACTCATCTCTTATCATTATTTCGAGGATGTCACCAGCACGAATGTTATTAACCTCACAAAATCTTTTTGATAAATACTACAACAGTAACAGACGTGCTTCAGTTTGTTAACACATGAATAAACATGACATGAATTGTACAAAAACTATAACTAAACCTGGTGACGCCTGTCGTGAACTAGATGATTGATCTTTATTAAGCAACTATCAGGAACATAGGTTGGTACTTGTACATCGTTTGGAATCCTTGCCATAACCTAATTCACAAATTTCGGATAAATGATTTTATAAACTAAAATTTAATAGTAAGAATGAAGTAACTTGCGAGAATATTGAGAATGCAACCGAAGGCACGGAGGGCACATGCGACGGAGCGGCGAGAGCACAACTAATACGATGGCGGTGGCGCTGGGAGTATAGGGTTAGGGTTGCATGAAATGAAAGCGTGACGATTCAACTTCGGTGTCCTGCCTATTTATTAGTGGGAGTCATCAGTGACGGGTGATAAACTTCTTTAGTGACGAGTGAAAATATAACACGTTACTATAGGGAGAGATCTTTAGTGACGGGTCCAATTACGACCTGTCACTAATAATGTATTATTACTGATGTGTGTGAAATAGGTCGTCACCCAAAGTGTATTACTGACGCACGCCTTTTACTCGTCACTAAAGCTGTATCACTAAAGTCCGTTTTTTGTGGTAGTGGAAACATATTTGATGTTATAATTATTGGTACATTTTTTTTATAAAACTAATCAAAGTTGAAGAAGTTTGACTTTGGAAAAAGTCAAATAACTTACAATGTGTAAGTGAGGGAGTACTTGACTATGTAATTGACTATGTAATGAGTTATTAATGAGATTGGAGCCACAATTAACCAAGTTAGTTTGTTGCGAATTTCAACCCTACCAAAATTTGGCATTACCAAAGTTTGACAAGCGAACAAATGAGAAATTTTATAGTCTTTGAGGATGTACCGGTAGGTACCATATTTTCCAGTGTTAATTTTAGTACATCCTATCAAATGAAGTACCAGAAGATATCAAAATTAATATTAAAAAATGTGGCATCTCATGGTACATCCTCAAAAACTGTAAAATCACCCCGAACAAATATATTGGTAAGGCTTCAAACCAAACACTACAAATCAATCTTTCGAGACTATTCCAACAAAATCTAAATAAACACGGAATTTTCTTGATTGTGTACTTTGTTCTTCATGTTCTTGCTGGATAGGTTCAGCAAGTCAGCCAGCAATGAAAATATGAAATTCAGGCTCTGCTTTAGGAAAATCAAGATAAGAAAAGGAGGAAATTTATGAACCACTTCCCACTAGGAATATAAATACACCTCTGGATCTGCAATTGCAACCCAAAGACAAAAAAATCATGAGCTCCTGCACTTTTTCTCTCAAAGAAAAATATAAGAAAAAACAGAAAGCATGTTCCTAGAAAAACAATAAAAAGTAGAGAAAAAAAGATAAAGGCATAAACTTGTGGTTTGTATGACAAAATTACAATGAAATGTAAGGTTTGCAAAATTTTCTCTGCAACCTACCATTGCTTGTGGACCAAAGAAAATAACCAAACCCAATCTTGTGTTGTGAGGACAGGGGAAGTTCCATCTACATCAAGAAAAAGTGAAAACCAAACAAAAAAAGGTCAAGTTGGTTGGCATTTCCAAATGATGTTTTCACAAGGAAAATTCCATGGATACATCATCAATCAACATCCTAATTACTTATCCCCCTACCAAACATTCCCAGCCATCCATTCTTTAGTGCTTTATAAATCTAGTTTCTTTGTTTTTTTTTGAAATGCTAGCGAGAGAATCGCCGCAATGCATTAAGAGGAAGGGATCGAAGTTTAGAACGGAACAGTTATTTACACCTTGTTACAATATGAAAAAGAGAAAGAGAGCGGGTTATGGGGAGGAGAGCTTAGAGAGGGTGTCGACGTAGTGCTGAAAAACAAGAAGAATAATATAGAGAGCCTCGAGATCTAAGCGCCGTACCAATGAAGAATCATTTGCAATTGCTTTGGCAACCGAATCGACGAAGTCGAAGCAGTTTTTAAAAATACGACGATTTTTTCTTTCTAGACATTTCACATGTATAGACGATGAGCTCATTGAACAACTTGCATTTATTTTTGCCGACCGGCCGAGAAGCATTACATTGAGAAGATATACGATGAATATTCGATGTGTATTACATTGAGCCGGGAGCGGAATATTAAATATATTGGACTAGAGATAAAGGAAGAATCTAATATAAATCAATCATATCATTAATATCTCTTTAAGTAACCACATATACTCTAACACCAAACCTTATACACAGAGTTTACATGTATAAGAAAGTACTTGCTTAGATACATAATTTTTTTTTGAAAACTGAAGTGTTGAACATAAATAATCTGAGGAGATTTGGACCAAAACCATCAAAGATTTGGATCAGTTTGGTTGTCTTCAACTGATGCAAAGGGCAAGAATCTCTTTTGTCTGTCCCAGAAAACAGACCAATTCTTGGATACTGTACACAAAATAGGGACACTATAAATTGTTTTAGTCTTTTCAACTATTTGAAGAAAAGTATATTAACATCTATAATGTTAAACAAATGCATTATTAAGACATATTTTTATTGTGGATTTAATGAAAATAATTTGATATTAAAGTTAAAGAAATATGACTTATAAAAAAATGAGACGAATTATAATATAGAAGGGAATAATATCATATATATATATACATATTGTTTTTTAAAATACTTTTCTTCCAGAATATTTCTGCTAGCTCCCTGATTTGGACTAGAAATCCATATTTATTAATTAAAAAATAGCAAAGCAGATACTTGATATCTAGTCAAACCCAAATAAATCCCAATGCACTGATCCATGCCTTACTTTTATAAGAACAAATAATTAAGGGTTAGTTTTTCTATGTTATTACAATTTTTACGGTTTTTCTATGATAAGTACCGTCACAGTCATTGATAGTGGTAGGTAGAAAATTCTTTAAAAATGTAATGACATGTGAGTAATTTTTCTAAATCATTATCAAAGTAATATGTTAGTACTAACCCATTTTCTTTAGACATTTTTTTACTTTTAAAACAATTTAATCTGTGTTAACTATACCAAAAATTTCCCATAATTTTTCTGGCATTAATAAATCCCTGCACAAATCAGAAAAGAAATTCTTTTTAAAGCTGTCCATAAATACCACTTTATATAGTAATATATACTGTGGCCTTTATTGTGACCTGTATGCAGGACCGTTCCTGAGTTTTGTGAGGCTCGGGGCGGAATTATAAATAAGGGCCCTAATACCAAAGAACTATTTTGTACTATTATATATCAACTAACTAAAATAATATAATGTATCACAGAAAATTTTAAGAGGTAAAAAAAGAAATAAGATCATTACCTTAAATATATTATAGATCACCTTAAAAATGTCTTCTAACATTTCTTGATGCAAAATCATCAATGATGACTTCAATATTAATATCATCTAACAAGTTCTTCTCAATACATAAAGTTGCCAGCAAATTTAACATTTCTTGAGACATTGTAGACCTTAAATAATTCTTCAATAATTTTAGTTTTGAGAAGCTACTTTCAGCTGATGCCACGGTTATTGGTGTTGTACATAATATCCGATAAGCAACATATATATTGGGATAGCAATCCATTTCCCTCGAAGAAGAGTGGGTGAGCGGCTACGCGATCGTGTTCCGCGGACCGACCATTCATATTCCTCTGATTAAACTGTGGTGGCCGGGTGGGCCCTGGGAAGGTGGGGGCCCGGGTCGAGCGCACGGCTCGACCCCCCTAGGCACGGCCCTGCCTGTATGAACAGTAGTACTACATGGCTGTAAAATTACCTCAAAATACCAAGAAATTTGATTTTCCCATTTAAACCATTTGGATTCAGTTTTAAAATCACTCCAAAAATTGATTTTTTTTTCCGTATTGAGATAACCAACCAAAACCAAACCCCACAAATCTCAAATCCCATTGATGCTCTCCGCCTCGCCGGCGACGACGAGGCTCGCCGCCGAGGCAGGAGCATTGCGAGGCTGCTGTCTTTCCCTGTGGTGGTGAGAAAACTCGCCGTCCGGCGGTCTTGGTGCGGCGCGGACGGGACGGGCTGGTCGGCTGGATTGCCTCCTCCTCACGCGCACGGCCGGCGGCGACGAGTTTCCGAGGGGCGACGCGGCCGAGCTCCTTCCGGCGGCTGCCTCCGTCTCGGTTTTGAATCGAAGCGAAGGTACTACTCGTTCTTGTCTCGTAGCCGGCGTGGCCTCCATTGGAAATCAATCCGAAATTTGATTGATTTCTTCTTCTTTTTTTTTTCATCCAGTTTCTTCTGGATTTCTTTGGTTCCTGGCGAAGTGCTAACCAACAGCTTGTGTTTCCAAGCAAAATTTGGGGGTTTCCTTCAGCTGAACCCCACGTTAGGTCTGGTCCGACGCTGTTGTTATAGCTGTGGAGTGAGGAAATGCGGCTGCTTTTGCTGAAGAATTAGTGTGGCATTGCCAGGTTTCCAATGGATAAGCAAGGTAACCACAAGAGTGAGGAAGCTGGTAAGAATGCATTTCACAGGATGATTCTTGGTCAGCTTGTTGGGGACATTGGTTTTGAGGAGGAGAATGTGCCTTGCAATACTCCGAGAAGCTCCGATCATTCGCGGTTTGGTGGTTCAACAGGCAGAATTGTTGCTTCTACTAGTGGCAGTACTGGTGTCGGATTGGTTAGCTCCGGTGAGTATGTCAGAGATCCTGGATCCATACTGAGTTTGCAGCCTTGGATCTTTAGGAGAAGTGGCTCACAGAACAATGACGATAGGATACTTGCAAGTGGTAGTAGAGCAGTTGGTAAAGGCAAGAATTGGATGGATGCCTTTCGAGATGGTTCGGCTGTTGAGGTCTCACCAAGGAGCCCTGGTCTTGGTTCTGGCCCTGGAAGAGGTCGAGGTGCTCTTAGGAGCAGGCGGTCTCGCAGGCATTTGATTAAACCACTTGTGCCAATGGAGAACTCCTGCATTCAACAACTTTATAGTGAGGACTTTGAAATTGATGAATGCACATTTGCTCCAGTTCCCTCCCCAGCTTCTGCTAGGCCATTCATTGTAACAGATGGAAGGAGAATAATTAGTAGATCATGTTATGAACCAGTGCCTGTACCCTTTAATATCGGACTCAAGGAGGAGGAATGTCGAAACAGCTCAAAATTGCCAGAAAGTGTAATTGGGATCGCTCCTCTGCCTGAGCTGAAGAAATCGAAAAGAGAGAGGCAGGAATCTCACAATGCAGGTATGGTTTTGTATGCTTTCCATGGTAGTAACTAGTAAGTCATCAAAACCAACAGGTAATGTGAGTATCATGCTGCAATTATTGCAATACAATCATACCACACCACTCATGTTCCAAAAGTTTGCCTCCAACATGTTTTTCTGTCAGATAGAATCCTAGTTATAATTCATTGGATTAAAGTAAGTCAATAATAGTGTTCCTTGGACAGTTGATCCTCATATGCTCTAACATGTCACAGCAAGCATGCCTCCTGATTTTTTGTGTTCAACAGACTTAACACTTCGATTAGGTTTTGTTGTAATGATGAAGTGAAGCTATTTTTTAAATGAGGTTCTTGATTACATTTTTGCTTAAAATAAATAGAAACCATACAACCCTGAATATGGTACATATCAGAGTTTGGGCTATGATATTCAGTAGTTTTCTGAACACCCAGTCCTCTGCCATGTGTTTCCTGGCTTTACCACATAGGATAGGAAACATACATTTATCATCTGAGGATGTGCTCAACACTGACATCTCTTTTCAGTGCCTTATCTGTTGAACTTCTATTCCTTGTAATCACACTAATTCATTTGTGGTGTGCTTCACTCATGCCTACAACCTACTCTTCTCAAGTCAGTTTTCAATTGACATAGCTAGTGGGCCAGAGCCGCTACTCTCATCCCTAGTAGCCGCCGCTCCTACCCGGCTATCATCTTGGTGGTGTTTATCCTGTCATGGGTTCAACCCATACATCCATGTTTTAACAATGTTCTCAGTGGTTCAAGAAACATCGATGGTTGTTTTAAGAAATTGCTTCGTTTGTGCTCATTACTTTGCACTCTGGGAATGGGAAGCTCTTTAACTTGTTAGCTATTTTGGAAGAGATATCCTTCTGTTCTTATAGGTCAACATCAGCTCTGTTGGTATTCACCACTCTTGATAGCCTGTTTCTCAAACCTAAGTAAAGTTTACTAAGTATATGTAGCTTGTTTTGGATGTTGGTGTTTTCATATGAACGATATGCTTATTTATTGAGTTGTTGTCAACCTCTTTTGAAGTATGCCTCACATGCTAAATACATACATTTGATATGCAGGTTTACTTGATAGACTGATCATCTTCTCTACTGGGGTCACTATTGGTATTATATCATCCACTCTGTCAAACAATAATGAACGTGATACATTGAAGGGCACACTGAAACGAATGGAGAACTTGGTTCAAGATCTGCACGATGAGCTGGAGATGAAAGATGGTTTAACTGTAAAGGAATTGCCTGATGAAACGCATGTCAAACATGATGGTAAAATATCAAATATCAAATATCAAAATAAAAACATTCTTTTGCATGCACAAACTAAAAGGCTTGTATTGTTTTGTTAAATTTCTCTACTGATGATAGATGGCGAGAGCAAAGCTCATGTAGTTGATTCAGAGCCCATGAGCAAAATTGAAGCAGAACTTGAAGCTGAGCTCGTGAGATTGGAGTTAAATATGACTTCAAACTGCTTGGAAGAACAAACATTTGACTTCAGCGAGGTAACAATCTTGTACCGAAACATTATGCATTACACCTGAATCTGGCTAGTGCCTAGAAGCCTGCTAAGTAAAACTCCACATTTGTAGGTTGACCAGGATCTCATTGGACATGTTGTTCAGGGAGAACTGAAGATCGATATGGTTCATCATGACCTCACTGATTACAGCCGTGAGAGCGCCCATGGCAGGGACCGTAGAGAAAGCTCCCCAGATTGCAGACATGATGCAAACTATCCTGTCTCGCCTAGGGATCTCAGCCTCCGTCTCCACAAGGTAATCCAACAGAGGCTCGAAGAACGAATCAAGGAGCTTGAGACAGCACTTGCTCAGAGCGGGAAGCAGGCACAGTTGCAACTGATGGCGACCGAGCAGATCTTCTCTGAGAGAATCTTCTCAAACAGTGATTCTGGTTCTTCCAATCAGGAAAGTCCAGTGTATATACAAGAAACTGGCTCCTTGGCTGAACTATTCTGTCTAAACCTATCTGGAGATGCCCTAGAAGCTTATGACGAAGCTTATGAGGAGTTCACCAGAATTGCTGACTCCCCTTGCACAACAAGTACCAACGGGAAGCCTCAGGTTCATGAAGATTACTCGGTGGACCGGAGCTTGATTTGGGGCATGGAGGATGCTAGTGCTAGAAAGCTGACAAAGGTGCCCACTTGGGAGCAAATTTTGAAGAACAGTGAACCTAACAAAGCTCATGAGAGTGATGAGGATGATGAAGATGACTCTGAAGATGATGACCAAGATAGTAAGATGCTCATCCAACAGATTGTAGAGAGAACTAAACAAGGCTCACCTGCACTAATACATGCTCAAAGGATGTTGTTTTCTGTGGATGATTAGGTTATTGGACTATATAGACATATAGTATATGTCGTTTCATTTGAATTAGAATTAAGTGTCAATTGATTGTTTAGGAAAATGCATAAATATTATTCTTTTTTACCATCTTTTGGTGAAGTCTTTTTTGATGTGTGTTCTATGCTCCTTCCTGCTCTGATTGTTTTCAGAATGCTTTTTTCCTTACTCCATAGTTGTGGTTAGCGATGAGGGTACTTGTTAACTTGAAGGAAACTATGTGGAATATTGCATCCAATTACACATGGATACAAAATCTACGGATGGAACTGGTGCATAAAAAAATTCATTGATGTAGCTTGCGCATAAATGTAAGAATGGTTGGGGAGTGATAAACAAAAGATTTATAAAGAAATATTAAAATATGTATAAATGATATTACAAATAGTATATAACATAACTGATTTCACACTCAAGGAATATTGCATCACATTACATGTGGATGCAAAATCTACGGATAGAACCAGGGCACAAAAATCAATGTTTAATAGAATTCATTATTGTAGCTTGTGCATAAATGTAAGAATGAAGAATGGTCGAGTAGTCCTAAACAAAAGATTTGTAAATAAATATTAAAATAAATATAAATGATATTACATATTTACGATATAAGATGTGTGTCGATATGAGCTCTCTAAAATTTATTAGAACTGATCTAATCTAGATTTATTCGAGTGGGTTAAATCTAACTCCAAGAAATATTGGACATATTGAGTGTATTGATCTAAATTATATATATTCTTTATTTTAAACTAAAAACTAGAAAAATAACTACTTTCTAGGTACAACATGAGTATTGAAAGAGACAATGTGGATATAAAACATGAGTAACTAGTTATTTTCATTGCTAACTTTAGAGTATATTCCGCTCATCCTCATTCTAGTGTATGAGTTTCCCACTGCATCAGATCATCTAATTACACTACATCATTGAGAAAACCACGCAACTTCAACCATAAACCTGAATTCAAATATGTCAGTTGAGTACACATGCTATTTGAATACATTAGATTTAAATACATTAGATTTAAATACGAAATTGTTGGAATACTTTATCTAAGAATTTTATTAATTGATGTTTTATAAAGAATTTTGATCGATACAAACAAAAAAGGATTCTTACTATTGCCATTGTTTTTCACCAATATCCCATTTATGCTGAAAGGAGACTGATGAATAAATAGATATGACTAGAAGCTCATCACATTGCATTGCACTCCCAAGAAAAGAATTACTCTCTGCATACAAATCATCTTCTTTTGAAGCAAATCCTTGAAGTCACGCATGAACTATGTAACTGTCATCATAGACATGTCCTTGGCATGCATTTTTGAGTGGTGGTGTTTACAACCTCTTAGACTCAGATCGCTGCCATTGGTAGCGATCCTAATCTGTCCGATCAAAGTTCGACGATTGAGGTTGGCATAGAAAATATAGCCCGATGACTATCTCATTATGCTAATAAGACCCTTATGTTATGTCACTCTCAAGAAAAGTAGCACTCTCTGCATACAAATCATCTTCTTTTGAAGCAAATCCTTGAAGTCATGCAAGAACTATGTAACTGCCATCAAAGACACGTGACCTTGGCATGTATTTTTGAGTGGTGTTTACAACCTCTTAGACTCAAATCGCTGCCATTGGTAGCGATCCTAATCTGTCCGATCAAAGTTCAGTAGTTGAGGTTGGTAGAGAAAATATAGCCCGATGACTATCTCATTATGCTAATAAGACCCCTATGTTATGTCGATTACCTCAATACACCTCACTCTTTATGATTTCATCCAATGGTAGTTATCATTAACCATCCAATCAATATTGTAAGGATGGATGAAGAGTTAGATATCTTGCAACTTTTTCGTATGAACCCTTAATAAACTATAATATTACTCCCTTACACCCTTTCAGAAATGGAGCATGAACCATTGCAGTGATCTTGAGCCGTTTGATCAGCTACGTGTGTCTCACGTGGAGGAAAAAACTGGCACTTTTTTTGTGACAAACCCTCATAGTTATATCTCAACGATGAACACGCTTGTCGTCCCCAATGATGGCATGATTCTCTAGATTTTGATTTTGATTCTTTGGTAAATTGATTTTGTGGTGAATCATAATTAGTTGGAAAATCGTTTGGTTAGATGACTACATTATGATTAATGTAAGAGAGTATGTTGATATGAAATGACTAGTTTGCCCCTGACCTTTTGGGGTTCCTTTAGCAGTTTTTCAGCTTTTAGCAAGAAAAATATATGTCACAAATTACCGAATTATGTAATTTTAAACATATAGAAATAATTTGTTCGCATTCCATGACAAACCAAAGCACCAATTTCAGTTATAATCTCAAGAAATATGGGATCAATTAAACCAATTTTTTATTTTCTACAAGTATATGTGGTTCTAAGATGAAATAGTGTGGCTACAGATTGTGACATCGTCATGCTGAGCTAACATGATGATGCCTCCATTTAGGCAACTAAAGCAAGATGTAATAAAAAATACAGCTAACCGATAGATTGTACATTTATGATTGTTTGTATAAGAGTTTGTGATAAAAGAAATTAAATGCAACTAGTACATGATTTCTCATTACCATAAACTGCACAGATTTAAAATGCACACGAAAAAGCTTAAAATATTTACAAAAACTTATAAGATACTCTCTGGTTCAAAGAAATCAAGCGCAAATGTGCTAGGAACTATCCATGTTTGTCAATCAGTGTACACAGAATATAAGATTGATTTTTACTCATATGTGACACAAAAAGTTCAGCATCTGATTCTTTTTTTCTGCCCCCAAACACTTCAAACAACATGAGACATTCATCTGCACACTCTCAATGTCTAAACCATCTAAATACATATCCAATACAGGAAGAAAAATCATATGACCATGCATAGATGCTAATGTTTCGTGTCCAAGTTCCCCAGCCATCATACTGAACTGCAGGCTCCTCGTTTGAGGAACCACCACTCTCCTTCCTAAGCTTATTTCGTATTTTCTCTAGGTATAAGATTGTCTACAATTTACCATAAGTCTACAAACAAAAATTTTGGTGCATACATAGAAATGCTTGCAAATACCTACGGTATGTCTTCATGAATATACACTAGAAAATCATTACGAATGTTTGGAACACAAAAAGCTTTATCAAAAGGACAAAGAACTGCATATTCATGAGCAATAAAAAGGACGGAGAACACATGGAACAATGACTCATAACCCATACTTACTTGCGACAGGAGCTTCGGGTGTTGGGTAAAATGGCGATGGAGCGGAGATGGCGGTGGTGCGGGGTGATGGGGGCAATGATGTGGGTGTCAATGGGAGGATGATGATTGGGAGTTGGCAAGAGGGGGCAGCGATGAGGGACTCGATGGGTGGGGGGTGATGGTGAGTACAGTGGGATGGAGAGAAGAAGAAGCAACTCGCATGAGCTAGTACACAAGGAGATATAGTAGGATTAGAGGTATACCCCGATGGAAAGCGGGTAAATTTTTTTAAACTCTATGAGCATTTCGCAAAACAGAACGTGATATTAAATAGAGAATAGGATATTTCACTGATTCATCTTTCATTCACAAAAATCAGAACTGATTCTTACTTATTCACATAAGAATTTGCAAAAAAAATTGTTTGGTAGGGATTCTCCTGATTTAGCTGAGAATAACTTGAAGAATCCCTAGCAAACATAGACTTAATCTCTTCTGTATCAAATCATCTAATTGCATTAGACCGTTTAGAAAACCATGAAATTTAAACCATAAACACCTGAATTTAGAAATGTCTGTTGACTACACATGTCATTTTAATACATTATATTTAAATATGAAATTATTGGAATCTTTTATATAGCAATTTCTTTAATTGATATAGTAGAACTTTGATCAAATAAACCAAAAAGAATTCTTACTAATAGCTATTGTTTCCCACCAATATCACATTTGTGCTGAAGTAGAGACCGAATAGATAGATATGAATGGAAGTTCATCACATTGCATTTCACTCAGCACTCTTAGCATACATATCATCTTCTTTTAAAGTAAATCCTTAAAGTCATGCAAGAACCATGTAACTGTCATCAAAGACATGTGACTTTGGCATGCATTTAAGTGGTGTTTACAGCCTCTTGGACTCAATCGCTGCTATTGGTAGCGATCCCGATCCATCTGATCAAAATTGGGAGGCAGAGATTGGCAGGGAAATATATCCTGACAATTTGCTAATTATGCTAATAAGATCCTATGTTATGTTGAATTGCCGATTATCTCAATGCACCTCCCTCTCTATGATGCATCCAATGGTAATGATCGTGAACCATCTGATCAATATAATATTACCCCCTTATGCCCTTTCGGAGATGGATCGTAAACTAGTGCAGCGATCTTGAGCCGTTTGATCGACCTCGGATGGAGGGAAAATCTGGAACTTTTTTTGTGACGGGCCGTCGTAGTTATATATCACCGATGAGCACACCAATCATCCCCAATGACAGTGGCTGGAGCACTATCGCCTCATCGATGGGAAGCAGACCCCACCACACGTGTGGATGGAGGAGTTGAGACATTCTCCTTCCTTTTCCTAATGAATGCCACTGCTCCGCCGCTGGTGATTTGATGATTTGACTTTGGAACATTAAAAAGTTCAGACCATGCATGATAGATTGATTTGCAATGTTAGTTCTCATTTAATTTTGTTGATCCGTTATGTAGTTGTGAATTGTGATCATCACATACTAATGTTTCACCGGTCTTGTCAATATAAATTAATGTTGTGTTAAATAGTGGTGACCCGTTTTTGCAAACCCTAGACCGTACACATTATTTTTCATTTTGGCTTTACCTTTTTTTAATAACCCTTTTTGGATTTACGTTATTCCGATGGTTTAGAGAAATCTGTCGACATCGAATTATAATACAAAATTTCCACACAAAAGTGTGGCGATTATGACCAACAATAAAAGTATTTATATCTACCAACTAAATTTGGCCCTTAATAAAATAAATAGGCATGTTTGGTGACACAATTAGTTTTACACTCAAATGCATAACGATGTCAACGGTGTGGAAGGATAGATCTACACCAAAGATGAAGCCATATATAATTGAGAAAGCCGGAAAGGGAAGGTAAAATCTACATCTACAGTAGCAATTACAATTAAGGAGTTTGCTTTTCTCCAATGTCATGTTGTACCCATCTTGATTGAACACAAAGTATGAATGCGGAAGTCCATCCCATACTGCATTGCACCTTTTGTTTTGAACCTAAGTACTTGAAATAACTCATGAAGAACCACATAGTTGTCATTCAAGATGTGCATATTTATCAACAGTAAGTGTCGCCAAACTGTAGTAACCGATTTTCGACTATCTTGTTGGCCCGGGTTAGCGGTAACCAACTGGTAGCCGGTTTTAGCGGAACTGATACATTCAGCGAGCTGAGGTAACCATGATGCTCCAAGTTTCTCTCTTTTTCGGCTCCTTCCTTCCTTCTAATCATCAGCCCTGAACTTCTAGTGTGTATGGAGAGATTCATGCCAAACACATTTCATGCATGTATCATGAGTTCAAAACAAATATTGTTACAGTGCATATAGTTCATGTAGGTGAGTAGTTTGATGCTGAAAAAATTAAGCACATATGATAAAGTGTGATTTGGCAAAAGCCACATGATATAAGTCGGTCGACGCAAGCTGAAGAACAATGATCAATTTCCATATTTTGATTTTTCAAACTAACGATTTAATATACAAATAATCCAATATAACGATAATCATGAAGTACATAAAAACATTTAGCCCCTACACAAAAGAAAACAACAATGGAATAGACGAACTAGCATGTATTCACATAGGAAATGCATGTAACACAACAGGGGAGGCATAGTATGTCCATTTTGCCCAAACCACTTTTAAAACAAATATTTTAGAATTTAAACCAAATGATTTAGAGACAATATTAGTCAATACTAAATAACCTCTCTTGGTCGTTCGGGGCCAAACCTCCACACTTGGAGCCAACAAATTATCATCATTTATGAAAATTGTCCATGGACACAACTATTCCATTATATTATGAAAATTGTCTCAGGTGAACAGTTATACTACATGATTCTAAGAATAAGTGTGAGCGCTGACAAAAAAGTGAAAATTAACAAGAAACACAGTTCTCTCGATCTCCATTGCTGTCATGTCAGCTCCTCTTTAGACGGCCATTAGGTCACCAAAGTTGCTCATCACCAAGATGGACACAACAAACAGACCACCAGCTTTCATAAGCTTCTGTAGACCCACAAGAAGAAATCAAGAACAAAAATTTAATTAGCATCAATAGAGTTTTCTACCAACAAGAGATAGCCACAAGACTAGGTTAACTCCCTCTGACCATTAATATATATGATGTTTTTAACACTATCATATATTAATATATGTGCATTTTTTGCAATAGGGTGTAGTGTTGAGCAAGGTCATCTTGTTTGGATACCTTTTGGGTGATTTGTTTTGCCCTTGCTCCTATCGTACCGGTCTTTTCAGAAAAGGCTTTCAAGGATTTTCAATGTATCTTATTCATAGATTATGACCAAGTGACATCAATTGGCTATCATTTTTTTTGGATTACAAACCATTATAGTTTCTTTCTCTCCAAACTCAATCTAGTTGATTTACCATCTTGAATTTGAGGAATTTTGTTAGACACACACACATATATAATTATATATGGTAATCTCATATATGTTAGGTATGTATATGGAGATGTCTATATAGGTTAATTCTATATATGGATAGCTTGTTTTCCTTTTTCATATATTTCCTTTTTATTCTCTCTATACATGTATTTATGTATGTATGTATGTATGTATATAAATATATATATATTGGGTCTTTTACTTTCATATCAATACAATCAAGTCATGTTCATAACAAAATCTAGCTCCAAGAAATATTGGACCTAATGAGTGTATTTAGATAAATCATATATTGTTTTATTTTAAACTAAAAAATAAAAAATAACTACTTTCTAACTACAATATGAATATTGGAGGCTCGAAACTAGAGATGTACAAATATGACAATGTCGATATGAGGAATCAACTACTTATTTTCATTGCTGACTTCAACATATGTGCTAGAAGAAAATTCCATGCAAGTAGGCTCAGTGTGCCTCACATGTAGCCCACCCGCAGATGGGTGTCATGTGGTGTGATGAGACATCAGACAACAACGTAATCAGCTCTTAGCATCGGCTCGCATACAACTCCTTACTTCAGCATGGCTTGTAGTGCTTCCACACATGATTCGGTTCATGGCTTGGCTCACCCATCGATGATATAAGGCATGAGCGCTCGTCCTGTGACAACCATTAATCCATTCTTCTTATCCCAATCAAGAAAATCTAGTGAATTAATCAATCATGGCTGCTCCACGCTCTCCACCCAGTAACGTATTCTACCCGGGTGATCACCAGCTGATCACCAGCTACCTATGCCCTAGGGTTACTAGAGAGACCTTTGATGAGCACTTCATCTACCTCCATTTCTACCATAGAAAGCTCCAAAATAAACTTGCAAGTTGCAATTATTATAGTTGTTAAGTAACATATGTTGTTTGTTCAGATATTATGGTAAAAATTTATCATAAAAAACAATAATGATATTATGGCTTGCAAGTTGCTTGTCACTGAGCTCTCATTGATGGTCGTTTTCCCATGCTAGGGTCATTTGAGAAAGGCAACGTCTACTACTTTTTAAACCCTATGAACTAGCATAAGGCCACCCATGGTTTTTTACATATGCACCACTGTTGGACCAAAACGGCGACCAGAGGGGGGTGAATGAGAGCTTTTAAAATTTCAAACTAAAAATAGCCTTCTGTTTTAAATCTGTCTTTTGCGGAACAGGCTTCGAACACACCCTTCGAAGTTCTGGTTTGGAGGTATTTCTCAGCTCCGAAACCAGGCTTCACACGAAGCAAAAGTTCAAAGTCAAGAAGACTTTGCTCCACTCACAACTCCGAAAATTCAGCTCTGCTAAGTCAGTGCAGGCTCCGCACACTGGGTGCCTTCGAGTAGACTTCGCACTTCACCCTTCGCAAGAGCAGACTTCCCTCAGAGGACTTCGACCAAACACTCAGCGCTAGCAACTGGTACTAGACTTCGTACTTCGAAGGTCTAAATGCACACAGAACACACTTCGCCGAGGATTTCGACAAGGGAAGAAAACGAGCTTCGATTCAACCCAAGGACAATGCTTCGCTAGTAATCAGAGAGGTCTAGCCTCCAGTTTACATAGAGCGAACAGACATTGAAAAACACACACTCAACCCAGAAGAAGATGGTGCACAGAGAAATCAAAACATGCAGTGCAAAGTAGGCATACAAGTTCAAACAATAAATGAAAATCGAATCAAAGTTTCATTGCTTGAACGGGGAACACAAAATGAACTCACAGACTTAATACAAGAGTATGTGGTGGCTAGCACAGGAGCTCAAAAATGGCTGCTCAAAGTGTTACTGTGGCCTAGCTAGCCTCCACTATTTATAGGCACTATTCAGCCCTGTGAATAGACTACTTTACCCCTAGGGTTTACAATGATTTTGAGAAACCAAGTGTTGGTTTTGGTGCTTGTGATGAGTGATTGACAGGCTTTTACCCTCGGGTTCGAAGGGGTACCTCCGAAGGGGGTTCGGAGGTTGGACCTCCGAAGGGTGTTCGGAGGTGGTTTCGCCGAAGGGTTCGGTGGTTTGGTTGCTGCAGCTGTTGCAGCGGAGTGTGATTGTCGGAGGGGTCCGACAGTACACGATGACTGGGTTTGTACCGAAGGCTTCGGTACTTTGGGTGGTACACCGGAGTGTGTAGCGGAGGTTGCTCATCCGGAGAGGTCTCCGGAGTACTGGATACACTTGTCTGCTTGTCTGTGGTGC
This sequence comes from Zizania palustris, assembly GCA_019279435.1. Classification (NCBI taxonomy): domain Eukaryota; kingdom Viridiplantae; phylum Streptophyta; class Magnoliopsida; order Poales; family Poaceae; genus Zizania; species Zizania palustris. The sequence continues at coordinate 37,137,644 of JAAALK010000289.1, read as the reverse complement.
GCAGGGACTTCGGAGGCGACGGACAGGTTCGTAGCAGGTGAACCTGGGTCAAGCGGGAGGCTTGATGCTAGGGGAGCAGGGAGCTCCGTCACGGTGGCTGCGAAGGGGTCTGGGTCGGTCCTCGGGTCGAGGCGTGCCAGGTGAAGGCAGTAAGTGCGGAGCGTGGCTCCGGGTGAAGGTACTCCGAGACAAAGTACTCAGAGGCGAGGCACTTCGAAGGTACTCCGGAAGGAGTGACTTCGGAGTTTGGCGGATCAAGTCCTCTGCGGAGGCAAGGTGTTCGAAGTGTGCTCCGGAGGGAGACACTCGAAGGTACCCAACGAAGGTCTCAGAAGTCGAGGTGCATCGAAGGCATGGTCCGGGTGAGGCTCGGGGAGAGACACTGCGACGAAGGGCTCATGGAATGCTTCGTGCGGAGGCCTTGGATGAAGAAGGGACTTCGAAGGGTGGTACTCCGAAGGTGGGGCTTCGGAGTGTGGTTGTCTTGTGGTACTTCGGCCTGCATGGCTTCGGTACACGGACTGACGGAGTTCGAGCTAGGGTGAAGCTGCGAAGCCGTGGTGGTCCACTCCGGAGGTGTTGGTGCGAAGGCCCAAGGGCTTTGACGGCTTCGTCTCAAAACCGTTATTGTATCGAAGGCTGACTTCGGTGAAGCGAAGGCCATCTGGCTCAAGGCTTCTCACCGAAGCTACCGCACCCCTCGCGTGCGAAGGGGTGCTTCAGAAAGGTCAAAGGCTGCAAGTCTGACAGTGCTTGCTCTGCAAAAAGCTGGCGCTGTCCCCTCTGCAAAAGCTGACAGAGAAGCCTCCAATAAAGTTGACTACCTTTTGTACCCCTCAGTTCTGTAGAGACAAAACCAATGTAAACCCTAGGGGTAAAGTAGTCAATTTCTTTGGGTGAATAGTGGCTATAAATATGGGGGCCTGGTAGGTAACATTTAACACTTTGAGCATTTACTGTTGAGCTCCTGTACTAGCCCCACACACGTTGTATTCATCTAGAGAATTCATTTTCAGTGTTCCTTGTTCAAGCAGCGAAGCCCTGCTTCTGTGTTCATTTTCCTGCTTGAGCTTGTTGCATACCTCGCTAGCTTTAGTGCACCGAAGCCTGTCTAGGCGAAGTGTGTTTTGTGTGAAGTGTGCTTTTCAATGTGTGTTCGCTCTGTGTAACAGGAGGCGAGACCTCGCTGCTTACTAGCGAAGCCCTGTTTGAAGCCCGTGTTTTTATCGTGCCTAAGACCCTAGCGAAGTCTGATAGTGTGTGTTTAGACCTTCGTGTACGAAGCCCAGCACCAGTTGCTGCTGCCAAGTACTTGGTCGAAGTCCTCAGAGGGTTGTCCACTCTTGCGAAGGGTGAAGTGCGAAGCCTGCTCGAAGCACCCTGTGTGCGGAGCCTGCACTGACTTAGCAGAGTAGAATTTCGAGGATTGTGAGTGGAGCGAAGTCTTCTTGGCTTCGAACTTTTACTCCTGCGAAGCCTGTGTTCGGAGTTGTCAAAACACCTCCGAACCAGAACTTCGAATGTAGTGTTCGAAGCCTGTTCCGCAGAAGACAGGATTAAAACAGAAGGCTAGTTTTTAGCTCGAAATTTTAAAAGCTCCCATTCACCCCCCCTCTGGTCGCCATTTCCGGTCCAACAGATTTGGTATCATCAGAACAGGGGGTACAGCTGGTAGTATACTTTATTTGGAGGCTTCTTTTGTCAGCTTCGCAGAGGAGACAACATCAGCTTTTGCAGAGCAGACACGGTCAGCCTTTGCAGTCTTGGAGTCTTCTGAAGCCCCCCTTCGCACGCGAGGGGTGTGGTAGCTTCGGTGAGAAGCCTTGCACCCAACGACCTTCGCTTCACCAAAGTCAGCCTTCGATACAATGATGGTTTTGAGTCGAAGCCGTCAAAGCCCTTGAGCCTTTGCACCAACACCTCCGGAGTGGACCACCACAGCTTCGCAGCTTCTCCCAGCTCGAACTCCGTCAGTCCGTATACCGAAGCCATGCATGGCCGAAGTACCTCAAGTCAGCCACACTCCGAAGCCTCACCTTCGGAGTACCACCCTTCGATGTCCCTTCCTCATCCAAGGCCTTCGCATGAAGCATTCCATGAGCACTTCGTCGCAGTGTCTCTCCCCGAGCACACTCCTCGACGAACCTCACCCGGACCATGCCTTCAATGCACCTCGACTTCTGAGACCTTCGTCGGGTATACCTTCGAGTGCCTCCCTCCGGAGCACACTTCAAATGCCTTGCCTCATTGCTGAGGACTTTGTCCACCATACTCCGAAGTCACTCCGTTCGGAGTACCCTTCGAAGTGCCTCGCCTCCGAGGACTTCGTCTCGGAGTACCTTCAACCGGAGCCACACTCCGCACTCTCTGCCTTCGCCTGGCGCACCTTGACCCGAGGACCAACCTCGACCCCTCACAGCCTTCGTGACCGAACTCCTCGCTCGCCTGGCATCAAGCCTCCCGCTTGACCCAAGTTCACCTGCTGTGAACCATCCGTCGCCTCCGAAGTCACCTGCGCACAACAAACAGACAGACAAGTGTATCCAGTACCCCGGAGACCTCTCCGGGTAAACAACCTCCGATACACACTCTGGTGTACCGACCAAAGTACCGAGACCTTCGGTATGACCAAGTCAATGTGTACTGTAGGTCCCCTCTGATAGGCACACTCTGCTGCAACAGCTATAGCAAACAGACCCACCGAACCCTTCGGTGAAACAACCTCCGAACCCCTTCGGAGGGACTCCTTCGAATCAAAGGATAAACTTTGTCAATCACTCATCACAGACTCTAAAACCATACCTTGGTTTCTCAACCACCCATCCTGTCCATAGTGTATTAGTCTCAAACTATATCATATCATCTAATTACACTATATTTTTTAGAAAACCATGCAATTTTAATGATGAACCTAAATTCAAAGCTATCAGTTGACTACACATACCATTTGAATACACTAGATTTAAATATGAATTGATTGGAATCTTTTATCTGATAATTTCATTAATTGATATAAGATTAAGAACTTTGATTAACGCAAAAAAATTTCTTACTATTGCCATTGTTTTCCACCAATATCCTATTTGTGCCGAAGATATGAATGGAAGCTCATCACACTACATTTCACTCCTAAGAAAACTAGCACTCTCAGCATACATATAATCTTCTTTTGAAGCAAATCCTTAAAGTCATGCAAGAATTATGTAACTGCCATCAAAGACATGTGACCATGGCAATATGGTATGTATTTTTGAGTGGCATCCTACTGATGCTAATTGGTCCGACCAAAGTTGGGAAGCGAAATATAGTGTGATGACTTGCTCATTATGCTAATAAGACCCATATGTTATGTTGCTTACCTCAATACACCTCACTCTATGATTGAATCCAATAGTAGTGAAATCATCATAATCAGATCAGGCATTATGATTTTCGTCCATATAAATCATAATCATAATATGTTCATCAATTTCGTTGAGACGTTATGTGGTTGTGATCCAACATAGTTTGTAAAATCATCATAATCAGATCAGATATCATGATTTTCGTCCATCTCATCAATCAGTTCGGTGATAAGTGATTACCGGTCAATATAAATCGATCGATTACCATGGTAAATGGTCCATAAACTGTTAGCTGGTGTCTAGTTGAGGAGCCATATTGAAGATCATAGGCCTTATGGCTCTAGAAGTGATGAGTGATTGTCAATGGAAGTCAACGAGAAAAGAGAGAGAGGAGATAAAGAGGAGAAGAGACATGTCGTGTCTTGGTCCGCATGTGACTCAGGTACATAAGTGACGAGCGACTGTTGGGCAGAGGGGCTGCGGAGTCGAGCCAGCCCAATCCAGGTACATGGGCCAGAAATGGTAGGGGATCCGCTGGTATGTTGACCGGGTTTGACCCAGGTAAACTAGCAGCGAGCGATTGCCGGGCTAAGGTAGCCGTGGAATCGGATCGGCCCAATCCGGGTACCCGGTGCAAGGACATTGGACGCTTTGTCGGTTTCGGTGTAAAATCGATGCACCAATCCATACTATTGATCTAAGATCAGACCGTCCTGAAACAAAGTCGTAGCTGCTACAAAAGCTTCGCATCAGAACAATCTACCTTTAATAAGGATTTTACTATTTTGCCCTTTGGGCTCGCGTTTGTATTTCAGATTCTGTACCCTAGGGGTAGTTGCATCATTTTCAGTTTTTGAATTTCCTATAAAAGGGCATGTGTAACCTAGGGTTTCACCAACTCAATTGAATATAGAAATCTGAGTTCAAAATTTGGTCTCTCACCCACCAAGCCAGGCACAATCTTCTTCCTTTTTTCTCTGGATTAGCCATTGTCGGCCAGAGTTTTTGCCCACCGATTTGCCCACCTGCGCGTGAGGGCCATCGCAAGAGGTTTCAACCCCCTGCCATTTTTCTTCTTGACGAGAGTTTGCGAGAGGCGGTTGCGCGAGGAAGCAGCAATCGACGCTTGCAATTTTCCCTCTGATCCAGGAGCGGCGCGTGGAGCCTATTGCTCGGTGAGCTGGGCGCGTGTGGGAATCGGTACGCAAGCGGGGCGTCGTAGTGCGCAACGTAGAGGGCGGAGGAGGCGGCTCGTAGCGCTAGCTGGCGCTAGCACCAGGCGTTCGGCGTGTGGAGTCCAAACGCGAAGCAACGGAAGAACACTACTACATTCATAAGACAGTCTACAAGTGTACGGTAATTTCAGTACCTCATTTCATACATCTACAGTATTCTTACTTGAATGCTCTGAATAACTTGAGAAATATTTGTGAGGATTATGTGTTTGATGATATGCTTGTGAGACTTGTGTATGAGTAATTTGTGATCAAATGCTTGTGATTTGATTGTGATCTGAGAATGCCATCTTTAATGAATATTTGTCTGAACTGTGATATTCATGTATCGTCTGATGAACTGTTGTATGAACTGTGACTCCTATTAGTCTTCCTTTAAGCACTTTGGTGGTGTATTTTTGATTAGGACATTGGTCGTTTTTAGGCTAGATTGTTTTTTGTACTTGAGATTTATTTATTTTCGCTGGTTGTCTTTTGAGGGGCGTTGGGTGTTGGGAGAAGTTCATTGATTCGAAAGAATTTTTTAGGCGCTCATTCAGCCCCCTCTGGTCGCTACTCTCGGTCCTACACAATTCTACAAATAACTCAACTTAGGTATAAACCTTGATATTTCATGTTCATATTCATCCTTATGGAACTACACCTCTAGGGAAGGGGAAATCATAGCAAGACTAAATATCACCTACCATACTCAACAAGTTGTACACAAAATGCATGTAACACAACAGGGATACAAAGGAGGCAAATTATGGCTATTTTGCACAAACCACATTTAAAACAAATATTTTAGAATTTAAACCAATTGATTTGGAGACAATATTAGTCAACACTAAACAACCTCTCTTGGTTGTTTAGGGCCAAACCTCCACACCTGAAGCCAACAAATTATCATCATTTATCACCATTTCCATTTATGAGCAGCCAGAAACTAATCACGAAAACATTGCTCCGTTGTCGTTGACCATAGGCACAACTATCTCTACCCTATTATTTAGGGTCAAAAAAGGTGGTTGAAGAAAATTAGGAATAACTTACTTACTCAAATGCTTTTCGTAAATCAGGAAACTTGGGTAGAAAAAATACTTTTCTTACTAGTGTTGTTACTGCTTGTAGTGTTTAGCTTGTCCTCTATATCACCTTATATCACTTCATTGCTCGGTGATTTTTATTAGAGTGGCTTACTCATATGCATGTTTTGCAATAGGGTGTAGTGTCAAGCAGGGTCATCTTGCTTGGATACATTTTTCCCTTGCTCCTATCATACCCGTCTTTTCAAAAAAGGCTTTCAATGATTTTCAATGTATCTTACTCTCAGATTATTATCCGATGGCATCAATTGGCGATTAGCTTTTTGGCTTACAAGACATTATAGTTTCTTTCTCTCCAATCTCAATCTAGTTGATTTACCATCTTGAGTTTGAAGAATTATGTCATATATATATATATATATATATATACGGTAGCGCTATTCTACACTACGTGTGTAGAATAGCTATTCTACACTGACTACTTTCAGTAGTGGATTTTCTCAGTAGAATAGCAATTGAGTACTACTTTTTTCAGTAGTAGATTTCTCGGTAGAATAGTTATGCTACACCTGTGGTCTATGATAGCATTTGTATATATATATGGTCTTTAACTTCATATCAATACAATCATGTCATATTCATAACAAAATCTAGCTCTAAGAAATATTTGACCTAATAAGTGTATTTAGATAAATCATATATTTTAAATTCTAAACTAAAAATTAACTACTTTCCAACTACAACATGAATATTGGAGGCTCGGATTTAGAGATGTACAAATATAACAATGTGGATATGAAGCATCAGTAACCACTTATTTTCATTGCTGACTTTAACATATGTGCTAGAAAAAATTCCATGCAAGCGGCCTGTAGTGTGCCTCGCCTGTAGCCCACCCGTAGATGAGTGTCACGTGGTGTGAAGATACATCAGACAGTAGCGTAGTCAGCTCTCAGCACCGGCTCACATGCAGCTTCTCACTTCAGCATGGTTTGCAGTGCTTCCACACATGATTCAACTCATGGCTTGGCTCATCCATCGATGATATAAGTCATGAACACTCGTCCTGCCGCAACCATTAATTCATCTCTTCTTTCTCCATCAAGCAAATCTAGCAAATAAATCGATTATGGTTGTTCCATCCCCTCCACCTGGCAATGTATTCCGCCCGGGTGATCACCAATTAATCACTAGCTACCTACGCTCAGGTCCCAGGGTTGCTAGATAGCCTTTTGACGACCATTTCATCTACCTCGATTCCTACCATAGAAAGACCTAAAATAAACTTGCAAATTGCAATCAATATAGTTGTTCAAAGGTTATGGTAAAAATTTATCATAAAAACAATGAAGATATACATATTGGAAAATTTTCTATTTTTATTCATTTACATCACTGGTGTGTACTCGCTTGTCCCCGAGTTCTCATTGATAGCCGCCTGTCCATAATAGGCTCTTAGGATAAAGATAATTTCTACTACTTCTTAAACCCTATGAACTACCACAAAGGCACATGTGGTGGCGAGAGGAGGTATCATGATGTTTGCTGCAACCGGTACTCAGAGAATTGTGACAAAAACGTTCTTGATGCCCATGGTTGCCGTGTTGGTGAATCAAGAAGGCGTCACCATAGCAGAGCCGTTTGTGGAAGTGCTACGAGTTGTGTTGAAACGAGTAATGCACTATGAGTCGGTGTGAAGAGGTGTGTTGTGTTATTGTTTGATGTTGCTTCCCACCACGCATCACCCATTTGTGTGCGGACTACAGACAAAGCGTGTTGCATGCCATCTACATAGGATTTTTTCCATATACATAATATCCTTTTCATAGTGTATGCGTGATGAGTCTCACTTTGCATCATATTATCTAATTACACTACATTTTTTAAAAGACCATGCAACTTGAACAATGAATTTGAATTCAAATCTGTCAGTTGACTACACATATCATTTGAATACATTAGATTTAAATATGAATTGATTGGAATCTTTTGTCTGATAATTTCATTAATTGATACAGTATAAAGAACTTTGATTAACACGGAAAATAGATTCTTACTATTGCCATTGTTTTCCGCCAATATCTCATTTGTGCTGAAGATATGAATGGAAGCTCATCACATTGCATTTCACTCCCAAGAAACCTAGCACTCTCAGCATACATATAATCTTCTTTTGAAGCAAATCCTTAATGTCATGCAAGAATTATGTAACTGCCATCAAAGACATGTGACCATGGCAATATGGCATGTATTTTTGAGTGGCATTCTACTAATGCTAATCGGTTCGACCAAAGTTGGGTAGCGAAATATAGTGTAATGACTTGCTCATTATGCTAATAAGACCAATATGTTATATCGATTACCTTAATACACCTGATCACTCTACGATTGCATCCAATAGTAGTAAAATCATCGTAATCAGATCAAACATCATGATTTTCGTCCATAAAAATCATAATCATAATCTATTCAATTTCATTGAGATGTTAGGGTCTGTTTGTTTCAGCTTTAGATTATAAAAATCCAACTTATAAAAAAGCTAGGTTCCACTAGCTTACTAGATTGTTATAATATGTACTCCAAATTATAATAAGCTAACAGAATAAGTTATCATGTTTGTTCCAGCTTACGAAAAAAAATTGAATTGTTATAATCCAAAGCTGAAACAAATAGGGTCTTAAGCGGTTGTGATCCAACATAGTTTGTAAAATCATCGTAATCCGATGAGATATCATGATTTTCGTCCATCTCATCAATCAGTTCAGTGATAAGTGATTACCGGTCAATATAAATCGATCGATTACCATGGTAAATGGTCCATAAACTGCTAGTTGGTGTCTAGTTTTACAAATCTAGATCAAACAAGTTATTGTTCCTTTTGGCTTTACCTTATTTTGAATATTTTGATAGTTCACAAGACTAGCACCCTTGTGGAATTTATGACACCCAATTATAATGCGAAATTAAATTTACACACAAAAAACATACATTATGACCAATAATAAAGGCAATTACATCTACATAACTAAATTTGGCATTTAATAAAACATACACACATGTTTGGTGACACAACTAGTTTACTACTCAAATGTATAATTTTTTAGGCATGCCACAACCATGACACTGAAAGATGATATACACAAGTATGACATTTAACTGGTTCACCCCAACATATGGTATTCAATCTCTGCATAAATAAATCATGAAGAACCACCTAGTTGTCGGGGAAATATCCTGTGCAATCTGCAATCGTGCGATGTGGTGCATCCAATCAAGATCCAACGGTATATATGAAAAAAGTAAAAAAATACTAGATTTCATATGAAACCGTTGGACCTTGATTGGATGCACAGATCGCACGATTACATGATTGCACGGATATTTCCCCCTAGTTGTCCTTGTCCTTCAAGATATGTATATATATACTTTCATACCAAATCATGGTAATTACATTGGTATTCGATTATCCTATCGATTGATGGTTAAGTAAATTTATATTTTAGCTAAGGTAGCCATGATGCTCATAGTTTTCTCTCTTTCCCGGCTGCTGCAAATTTTGATTCTGAAATAAGTATATTTTAGCAAAAAAATCATATGATGCCTAACTGACCTCTTAGTGGCCACGAACTAAACCGGTTGGCACAAGCTGAAGAACAATGATCATTTGCAAGATTTTCAGTTTTCATGTCACACTCATAGATTCACAACCGATTTTCAGAGCAATTTGTGAATTAAATCCTTAAATCTCGTCCAAAAATCAACTAGGATATGATACACAAACTAATAATTGAATACCAAAAATCATGAAATACTTAAAAAAGCATTTAGCCCCTACACAAAAGAAAACAACAGTTGAATAGACGAACTAGCATGCATTGCACTCGAATTTTACAGATAACTCAACTTAGGTTTAAGCCTTGATATTTCATGTTCATCTTCATCCTTACGGAACTCCACCTCTAGGGAAGGAGAAATTATCATCATTTATCACCACTTCCATTTATGAGCAGCATGAAACTAATCACGAAAACATTGCTCGGCTGCTAATCTGCTATTGACCATGGGCACAACTATTCCATTATATTATGAAAATTGTCTCAGGTGAACAATTATACTACATGATTATAAGAACGAGTGCCAGCGCAGACAAAAAGGGGGAAATTAACAAGAAACACAGTTCTATTGATCTCCATTGTTGTCATTATGTCAGCTCCTCTTTAGATGGCCATCAGGTCACCAAAATTGCTCATCACCAAGATGGACACAGCAAACAGACCACCAGCTTGCATAAGTTTCTGTAAACCCACAAGAAAAAACCAAAAACAGAAATTTAATTAGCATCAATAAGTTTTCTACCAACAAGAGAGCCACAAGACTAGGTTAACTCCCTCTGACTATTAATATATATGATGTTTTTAACACTATCATACATTGATGATATGAAGATAGTATTATAATAACTTTAACCAAGTCTAACATAGTCACAACATTCATGCAAAGAATACTTTTAGGGCCAAAACACATGGTTGAAGAAAACTAGGAATAACCTACTTACTCAAATGCTTTCCGCAAATCTGAAAGCATGGGCAGAAAAAAAAATATATGCAAAACTACAAGATCCAGCCCGACAAAATCTACATAGAAGTTTGCATTGACCCAACGATCATCATGAAGATTCTACGCTAAATATAAATCAAAGATAGGATAACTAGCAAAAATACATTCAATGCCAGGCAGAATCCAAAAACAGGTCCCAAAGATTACTCAATGCCATGCACCGTTTACACCAATTCTTTTCTGATTGTAAATTTAGACAATTCTATGGTGGAGGAACATAATGGTAAAATGTGAAAATCTATTCATCATGAGCTGCATAAAGCCCTAAAGAGCACAGCATATGAAGATACATGGCCTAACAAGTAGACACGCTTGATTTGTTGAGCTAGGGAAGCAGCACACACCTATTTCAGACAAACTACTAAACTAAAAAGCTGATAATGATTATAACAGCTAGCCAAGAGATCACCTCAAAACCATTAATTTTATTTGATCGTGAAGAAGCAAAACACAGAGAACACCCCAGGAAGCCCACCCTATTACAGCAAACACAACTGCTCTGGTGCTCTGTTATACTGTATTACTGTTAGTAAACCAACTTCAAGCATCCATCGACGTGATATCCTGAACATTCTAGTTGCCACCTTCCCAACGAATTAGAGAAGCTATCGCAAGTTTCTACTAGGCAACGCAGCAAAACAGCATCTTGATCTCACACCATCCATTTTCAGACAGTAGATAATGCACATGCAAAACTGGTTGAGCCAGTGCGCCTCTTGCAACCAGTTGCACGACATGGGAAAGGCAGCTGTAAATTTGCGAGGGAGGGAGGGAGGGAGGGAGGTGATGCACTGACGTAGTTGAACGCCCACTTCTCCTCGTCGTTGACCTGCGAGTCCCACAGCGCCTTCAGCTTCTCCGCCGCCGCCGCCGCCGCCATCGCCGCCCCTCTCTATGCGCTCCGGCGAGTCGTGGGGTTCGCCGCTAGGGTTTCCGCTTCGCTTGCGCGAATCTCTCTCTCGAGAGAGAGCGGCTGCGTTGCGGGCTTTCACCTAAGCAGCAGCCTGGGCCTGTGGGCCGTGTAGAGTGGGCCCACTCCTTCATGGCCCATTGGGCTTTGAATGGGCCCACGTAATCGAATATGTTGGCCAAAAAATAATTGGAAAAACGAAAAACAATGGAAAATTAATTTTTACAAATTGCCTACGTGTTTGATTGCGGCGGCACATCGATGACATATTGACAAACCGTGAAAATTATAGTGGCACAGAAAAAATTAACCCGAAAAACAAACAAGTCCCACTAGGTAGTGTAGCATTTGTCTTTTGGAATCTTAGAGAATCACGACAATCCAGGAAACTTTCGAAAGCCGACGGAAGTTAGCCCTTTCCCGACGGAAGATAAAATAGCCAACGAAAATTTTCTGTTTTCTTGTAGTGAATATCTAATAACTGAGATAAATTTATTTTTATTAACTTATATATACTATTTTATTTATACATTATGTGGCTAAGTTTTGTAAAAAAATAGATTATTTAGTTAGCCCGCTATTCGTTTCTTGGTCTGGCCTACTCCATAAATAAATTGAAAAATTACTTACATGCTATTATAATTTTCAAAAATTACCTACCTACCACTGTTAGTGACTATGGTGGCCCCTATTTGTCAGTGACATACCGATAATATAAAGGCAAACCGTAAAAATTGTAATGATATAGAAAAAATTAACCCTAAAAAATTAATCTAATCTTCGTCACACATTCGAAGTGAGCCTTGTCTATAGCCCAAAAACTAGCTAAGAGGTGAGGGAATCTCTCGCTATTTAAGTTGGATTAATTCTATCCCACAATATCGGCTAGAGCAATTAAAGCTATGGTTTTGTCTAATTAGGGTTCTATAGTCATGTCGGCTAGTAGGGAAGTGTCACATATCTTCTAGTGGATCAGGCAGGCCACACATCATCTCTAACTCACCAAGTGGAGAGAGACCACGCTAGGAGCAGAAGATTATGCTCTTGTTATAATCTTGATTTCATCATCTATTTATTGTTAATTAAATATGATTATGTTTAGGGATGACAACAGGTCTGAAATCCATGGATTTGATGAAAACCCGCCCACGAAGTAAACCCATGAAACCAATGTAAACTCAAACTTGAACATGTTGAGTAACCGAAACCCGACAGGTAACCCGTGGGTTTAGTTTATACTCTACATAAATTACATTATAATATAAATATAAATACATAACAAATATGACATTATCACATTACCAATACATAGTTTGAAATGATGAAATCGCTAAACATAACAATATCATGAGAAAGGAATGGAAAATGAGCTAGACTTTATGTAATTTTAAGTAATAAGGTAAACTCATGTGTTTAAATCTAAACTTGCGCGTGACTCAAAAATAAACGGGTACCCAAAATCACGAAGCCGCGGGTATAAAATTGAACTCAAACCCATGCCCGTTGGATCAGGTACCCACGTGTACTCGCACCCACGACTAAAACTATCATACCTAATTATGCTCTTGATGTAATCTTGATTTCATCATCTATTTACTACTAGTTAAATATCATTATGCTCTTGATATAATCTTGATTTCATCATATATTTACTGTTAATTAAATGTATAGTGAACTACTAGATGATAATATGGATTTAAAAGCCTAAATCATTAGTTTTATGTATATGCTAGCTAGTACAGTGTATGTGTCCATACTTTCAAAATTCTTTTGTATCAATAATGTGCTTACATGTTTTAGTAGAGTAAATATCATATCTAATTGGATGCCTCAAATGGGTATGATATTCAACACTTTAGATGAAGCTTGGAATTTTTGGGAGTACTATGGAGGTCAGATTGGATTTAGTGTTAGAAAAAGTACTCGAATCTAGGTAAGTTTGATGGAATAATTACTTCATACAGATATGTTTATTACGAAGAGGGTCATAGGCAACAGATAAAAGATATCACTGTACTGAGCAACCTCGAGTTGAAACTAGGACCGTATATCATATTCGAATGAGCCTTACAATAGTTCGAGAAACATGAAAAAAAATAAAGTATTTGATCTTGTTCTTGAGCACAACCACATGCTTCGGTTGAAAGAGACATGCCACCTAATGCCATCACAACGAAAGATTTCTGGATTATAATATTTTGAAATCGACATAGCTGATGATGATGATTCAGGTATTAGACCCAAAGCTGCTCATGAATTGGCTAGTAATCTTAGGCCCTGTTTGTTTGAGCTTTCAGGCAGCTTCTGGCCCCCAAAAGTTGAAAGCTCAAACAAACAGCTAGCTTCTGGTGAGCTTCTTTCGTCCTTCAAAAGCTCTGGAAAGCTGTGTTTCAATGGAAAGCTGGAAAGCAGCAAAAAGTGAGCTTCTGGTGAGCTTTTGGGGTTAATTACCCACCTGCCACCGCTAAAGTGCCCTGAACCGTTTTTTTTCTATTTTCCTCCCATGAACCCCTATTCCCTCTTCTTCCCATCATATTCCTAAATGTCAGTATTTTTCAACATGGTTCAATTATGGTCTATAGAAGCTGGGTTGCCAAACAGATCTTAGCTTTCTGAAAACTAGCTTACAGAAAGCCAGCAATCCAGGATCAAAAGCTAAAAGCCAGCTTTTGGAAAGCAAAAGCTCAAACAAACAGGGCCTTAGATACACCCATCCGGATCACAAAAACTATTTGCGTTGTTCTAAGCGCCAAAGGGAGTTGATGTATGGTGGAGCAGGCAGTATGTTGAAATACTTCCAAGACAAAGTTACTGAAAATCCATCTTTCCATCATGTCTTACAATTAGATTGTAAAGAACAAATTACAAATATATTTTGTGCAGATGCTAAGATGATCATCGACTATGCTCATTTCGATGACATTGTATCTTTTGATACCACTTTTTGAGCAAATAAGGAATACAAAAGCAAACTATAATGATATATACAGATCATGAAAATGGTATATCGATGGATGCTACTACTTGCTACATGATATGCTCTCCTATATAAATTTTGTAAATATATATATATATATATTAATAAATGTAATATTAAATTAATATAATTATTTTTTAAAACTAGAAAGTCTTGACATAAAAAGTTTAAATCGTTTATAATTTTAAACGTGGGAATATTATTTACTACGTTGCGTGAAAAAACATTTTCCAATTAAAAAAATCTTTTGCAAAGTGCAAAAATCGTTGTCCCTAAAACGTAAATATACTCCTCCTCCGGGTCCTATATGCAAATTCGCACAACTACTTAAGTACCCTTGACGTCACTGACAAGTGGGTCCGGGGAGTCAGCGATGTGCGGCATAGCCCTCGTCCTCTCCGGTGGCCGCATAGTCGTCGTCCCGTCCGCCGCCGCCGCCGCCGCCGCCGGAATCCATCCAAGCGACGAGGTACGGTTCCAAACCTCCCAAACTCGAACGGAACACCTCCTTCTGATCTGCGTCCGTAGACCGTAGTGCTGTCAATCCAGTGTGACTTCAACAACCCTAAGCTCCGACTGATTTAGGCTGATACGTGCGTGCGCAGGGGAAGGGCGTGACGGTGGATGAGCTCAAGGAGGCCCTGCGGCGGCGCGGCCCGGACAGCCTTGGCTGCGAGAGGCTCCGCGTTTGCGCGGACGGCACGGTCCTAGGTTGGTAGCTTGTGTGGCTCACCATGCTTGGGAGTTTTTGGTTGCTTTGGGTGTCTCGTATTGTGACTGTGGTGCGTTGCAGGTGGTGATGGCTGTGGGGTTGGGGATGGAGGTGATGTAGGCGTTGCAGAGTTGTGTTTCATCGGTGCGACGCTGCAGCTCAGGGGAGCTGTGCCGGTTTCGCAGCCGATGGTCGGGCATTCAGGAAGTGTTCTAGTGTTTAACGGTAATGCTGTTAATCTGATCTATGTATATGCTATTTTTTCTCTGTTTCTATTTGTCAATCGATTTCTTTTTGTATGTGGCCCGTATACTATTGCGATGTTTATAGCTATGGCTTTCACAGGCCAGGAATTGTTATGTTCTATAGATAAAGTGGTGTTTCTTGTTGTTAAGTCATATTTATGGATCAATACATGTATCAATTTCCATATTCCGAAATCCAAAACTTCTCCTGATCGATCATTGAGAGACTGAGAGTCAAGGATCAATTGAATTTTTAGTAGCGTATTAATGTTGCTTTTATCTAAGCATTTGATGTGGTTACTTTACTTGAAATTAATGCTGATGCTGTTATTTTAATTAAGGTGAGATCTATGGAGGAATCCATGTTGCTGATGATCAGAACGACACTCAGTCACTTCTGGCATCACTGGAATCTTGTTGTTCTTGTGACTGCCACGTTCTTGTTAGAGATGAAACATGTTCCTGCTGTGGGAGTGTAGGAAAATCAGTTCCACAAATCCTTTCCACAATCAAAGGACCATGGGCTTTGATATATTGGCAGGCAGGTAATCGCGAAGTTTGTCCTGTTTGCAGTTTTTTGTAGGTTGAACTTTCTAATACCTGAATCACCTTAAACTCTCAGAAGGACTCAAAAACATTGTGGTTTGGCCGCGACGCATTCGGGAGAAGAAGCCTCTTAGTACATTGGCCCACACCTGATGATTCACGCTTTATATTGTCATCAGTATCACCCCGTTCATTTGCAATTAATACCTCTGGTAAGATATGTTTAATGTTCATGAGCCTGCCATATCAATGTGTTTGTATACATGCTTTTCCTTTTCAGTTTCTTGGACGTAGAGTAATTTATGATAATCTATGTACCTAATATTTCAGATTCTATCCATGATTTGGATAGCGATTACTACTATCTAATTGGTTGATAATAATGTCATGTGTACACTCTTCTTCACTCCTACAGCATCGACTGTTAACGGTTTGGGGTCAGGGGCAAACAATGAATTTTCTGACTCAACAAACATGAGCTACTGGGAAGAGCTTCCTTGTGGGATATACAACATCCAACTGAAAGACTTTGAAAAAAATGCCATGTGTATAAAGGAAGCATGCATCATCAAAGTTAGGAAACATGAATGGATGGATTCTTCGTTGGATAAATTAATACAGTGGAAGAGGAAATCAATAGTTCCTACTGTGGATGACTTGAGCTTCAGAAACCCAACTGAAGCTGACAAAAATATAGGTAAGGCCCTGCTGGGCTGGCAAGGAGATTGTTTTATCTTATTTTAGTATATCTCCAGCAATTCACATAAAACAGTAAAGTGCTAGAAATAATTACTCCTAAAGTTTTTTGAAGCAGTGCCTTTAAGGAAAGTTGCTAATACAGATACTTGTTTACAATTTTATTTCCGTTCAGCGTATAAAGTGCTGATTGTGTTACGGGAATCTGTAATGCTGCGAACCAATGTGAACAGACTCTTTGAGGTAAGCGATCATTGAGGCATTAAACCAAATCATAACTGCTTCTCTTTTGTATTTCTGAATCCTTTTATTTTTCCAACTCCAGTAGCCTAATTCTATATTGTGTGGACTCACTATGTTGCATTCCTTATTATACACTCCACTGATATTCCATTCTTATGGTCTTATGGACAGGGCGATCTGACTAAACTAAAAGATGATGAGTTAGCCCCAATAGCAATCCTTTTTTCTGGTGGCTTGGACTCCATGATACTAGCAGCATTATTAGACCAGTTCCTTGACTCCAAATGTAAGTTCAGCGGTTGCTTGTAGTGCACTGTGTTTACACTCTTAGCATTTCAATGCATTAGTCATGTTTCTTTTACTACATTGTGTTCAGTACTCTCAGCATTTTAAAATGTTAGTGCAAGAAAGTTGTTTATGCCACTCCATACACTTTGAACAGGGACAATTGATTTGTTGAATGTCAGTTTTGATGAGCAACTTGCACCAGATAGGATTTCTGCACTATCAGGGCTGAAGGAGCTTCAGAGAATCTCCCCAATCCGTAGGTGATTTCACTAATGAACATCTCACATCCTGAGCCCTGATTTCTTATATCTGGGACATAATGTATCTCTTTTCTACAGATGATGGTTCACACTTCACACATCAATGTCACATGATTCTGTTTAAAATAAATTCTGCACTTGATTTTTGACACTCTTACACTCTTATTATAGCCTGATGAGTTTTTTTGCCTGTTTCACTTCCTTCTCAAGCTTTCTTGCCAGTAGCCACTTGGTCATCAATGTGCATCGATAAGAATTGATATATATTATGTGTATTTACACTTCTGTCCCTTTTAACTAATAGCTCATCTATGTTCACCATCCATTTTGGCTCCACTAAGCTGTAATGCTGTGTTGCAATGCTTTGATTGAGAAAATTACTGATTTCCGTATCCTCTCATCATTAAGTTTTTCTCTACATTTATTTGTTTACCATTACCATCCTAGCCATCATTAGTCATGTAGGATTGTAGGCTTGTATCAGAAAGCCTGGGTAGTGCTAAATTGAGTTGGTTGCTTTCTTACTTGCAGATGGCGTCTTGTTGAGATTGACACTGCTTTGACCCACTTGAAAGAAGAAAGTGAACATGTGATGTCACTTATACACCCTTCAAATACCTACATGGTTTGTATCTTCCTTTCAGCTTTGATATGCTAATTTAACTGTTTTATAGTGTCTGCACTACCTACTAGAGAGAACAATTAGCATTGGATCTCTTGTGTTTTTGAGACCCGCAGATATCTCTTTTTTACTTGAAAATAATAGATTGTTGCCACTCTTTTATTCTTGTCCTGATGATAGATTTATGAAGTTAAAATTCTCAATCTTTTGTACAGGATTTGAACATTGGCATAGCTCTTTGGTTGGCTGCTAGTGGGGATGGTTGGGTGGATGGAAGTATATGCAACATGAAAGAAGGTAGCCGCTACAAGTACAAGTCAACTTCTAGAGTCCTTTTAGTTGGTTCTGGTGCTGATGAGCAGTGTGCTGGTTATGGAAGACATAGGACTAAATATAGACTTGGAGGGTATGTGCATGAACATCAATATTTGTCTATGGTTTATTGCATACGTGCATGTTAGGTTAATACCATGTGAGATATTCTTGCACTGCAATGGCAAGAATCGTGATTTTTGTGTGCCTCTATTTAGCTGGGTTTCACTTGATGAGGAGATGAGACTAGATGTGCAAAGAATCTGGAAAAGAAATATGGGAAGAGATGATAGGTGCATTTCTGACCATGGCAAGGAGGTAACTCTGTCATGCTTTATGAATTAGAATGTTCAACAATTTTTGTTTTGTGGTCTGATGTGTACTACTGTCCACTCCACAGGCCCGTTTCCCTTTTCTTGATGAGAATGTGATCAGAACATTGTTGGAAATTCCATTGTGGGAGATCGCAAAACTTGATGAACCTGTGGGAAAGGGGGACAAGAAGATCTTGAGAGAGGTTTGTACTTGTTATGAGTTAATCCTTATGGAAGCTGTTACAGTATAATTCTGGCATTCTCATGTTACGATGCATGGATTTTTTTAACACGGGACACCACACTGCATAATTCTCGTTTTGTTACTCAATATCTATGGGCAATGTTAATACATATATGTGATGATGTTGAAGGTTGCAAACCTACTGGGCTTAAAAGGGGCGGCTCTTCAACCAAAGCGAGCAATCCAGGTGAAAATCCTAACCAGTTACTTCCATAGACATAGTATTTAAAGAAAAAACATGGCAGCTGCTGGTGATCTTGACGCTACCTACATCTGATGCTTTATACAGTTTGGTTCAAGAATAGCAAGGGAATCAAACCGCAAGAACTTCGGTAGCAACCGTGCAGCGAACCAGGCATCCGCCGGCAGCGTGGAGATCCACCAACATACACTCTGAGAGAGGGTTCTCCGATCGCTGCACGATGGGCTCGATGATCATCAGAGGCTACTCCCTGCTCTTCTCCCACCGAACTGAACTGAAAGCTGACTAGTGAGCAGTGACAGCACACTGACACACCTGTGACACGCCGCCATTCCATGCCGAGATTGCGCCACCACCGCCATCAAAGCCAAGAGCCCAAGATGCCAAGCTTGCAAGGTTGAGCCCTGCATAGCACTGCCAGTTTATTGCTGATCAGAATCCTCTGCAGTTAACTTCATCTTCTCTGCAGCTAACTTCATCGTGGCTTTTATCATTGACATATGAGACCTAGCATATGTTATTGATAAAGTTACGGTGCTCAGAGTATTTATCTCATTTGGTTTATTGCAAGTTCGCTAGAGGGTGTGTGGTGTTTTGATTTTCAAGCATCATTTTCTTATGGAAAAAAGCACTTCTTACGTTCATTTTCATAAATTCACAGAAGTGTGCATATGTCGTCAAAGTTATACTTCCGTAAATTTATGAAAATTTATGAAAATGGATGTAAGATCTGCCTTTTCCTTTAAAAATGATACTACCTCCATTAACTTTTAAATGATAAATTGACTTTTATCTTTGACCATTCGTCTTATTTAAAAAATATTTTTAAATACAATTTATTTTGTTATAATTTGTTTTATTACTGAAAGTACTTTAAGTATAACTTATATTTTTTCATATTTACATTATTTTTTTGAATAAAACGAATGGTCAAACTTAATGAAGGTTGACTTAAAGTCAACGGCGTTGTTTAAAAGTTAATGGAGGAAGTATTTAACTTGGGCCTATTGGGCCGGATTAAACGAAGGCCCATACACATTGGCTGTCTGGAAAGAAAAGGCCAATCACACAGCGCCACGTGTCTATCCTCAACCCCACCACTACCGCCTCTATAAAGCATTCCCCTTTCGTCTCCATCTCGGCATCTCCACCTCCCCCCCTCCAGGCAGTCGCGTCGCGTGCTCCGATCCGGACCCAACCCTACCCCCCAACGGTCTCCTCCCCTCTCCTCTGCCTCCTCCCCGCGAACCCTAAACCCCCCACCTCCCCCTGTGTTTCCCGCCTGATCTCCCACCGCCTCTGCGCTCGCTGCATCCTCACCCGAGTAGTAGCCGACCGACGCGGGTTTGAATTCGAATCCAACCACCTGGGGAGCGCCACCTCGAGGTGGCTGCCCGATTGGAGGCGCGCTGCGGCTTCCAGGCGTCAGGCTCGGCGCGGATGGTGGCGCGACCGGCTTTGACGCTGAGCCCTAGCTCCGGATCTGGGACCGCCGCCGCCGCCACGCCGGCGACGTGCTCGGCGGTATGAGTGGTCGGGTTTGGGGAGGAGGAGAGGCGGAAGTATGAGTGGGGGCGGAAGAGGAAGCGGGAGCGGGGACGAGTTCGGGAGGGCGGTGGCGCGGGCGGCCGTGGCGCAGGCGCTGGAGGCGGCGGGGTTCGACTGCGCGCACCGCTCTGCGGTCGACGCGCTCGTTGACGTCGTCCTCCGCTACGTGGTACACTTAGGCAGGGCCGCGGCGTTCAACGCCAACCTCGCTGGCCGCGCGCTCGCCAACGAGTACGACATCATACAGGCCCTGGAGGAAATAGGCACCGATTTTGATGGATTTGTTGGCGCAGCTACTACCGACCGCTGCCTAGTTGGCTCAGGCGTTGTCAGGGAGCTGATGGATTGCGTTGAGTCCAGGCCTGAAGTGCCATTCGTGCGACCTCTACCGAGATTCCCAGTGCCGCGTGTGGATCCACAGCCAACCGCAAGCTTTGCGGTGGCTGGGAAGCAGTCTGGGATGAAGCACGTGCCAGAATGGCTCCCAGTGTTCCCGGATCCACACACGTACATAAGATCAGAGGTTTGGAATGAAGAGACAGCCAAGGCCAGGGTGGACAAGGTGGAGCAAGTGCGTCAGCGGAGAAAGGCTGAGAAATCGTTACTCAGCCTGCAGCAACGGCTGGCTCTTGCAGGTGCTGATGGATTTAGACCAGTGGTTACAGATGGTATTGCAGAGAAGGGGAATGAGATGCAGGCGGTTGGGAGCAGCAGAAATCCATTCCTTGAGCCAGCATTGCCACCTGGGGAGAAGGAGGTGTCTGAGGTTTCTATGCAACCAGAGCAGAGGAAATTATCTGTCCTTGACGCATTTGCACCGGTGATTCAGGCTGCAACCATGGACATTGATACTGGGACAGGTTTGGACAACAGACATAATCAAAAGAGTATTGTTCCCAAGGAGAGGGCTCCTGTGCACCTCAAAATTGGAATTGATAAGAAGCCGATCACAGCTGCGCTGAATTCGAAACCCCTGGATCTGAGGGAGGATCCATCTTTCCTGAAGGAGGAAATAAAGGATGACCGGAAGCGGAGGGCAGGGATGATACTAAGGGCATCAATGGAGAACCCACAGGAACTTGCCCAGCTTTAATGTGGTTGGTGGAAGAATTGAGGCACCTGGAATGGAGTTGCGTCATGTTGAGCTTGGGATAAGTGGATCTATCAACATTGTAAATTTTCTTTTTTTCTGGATCTTCAATTTGTGTATCGAGGTATGTTGAAATGTTCCACTTGTTATAACCAATTAGTGCTAGCTGTTAACTTTTTTAGAATTCCAGCAAATCCAACACATTTTGTAATAATCATGTTTTAACTTTCTTGTGGGCATCAAACAGTGAAACATGGTAACTAGGACATGCTACCTGTTTTATACTGCATATGAGGAGTTGAGGACAATGATGCACATATTTGGAGTTGTAGTTAAAAATATCAAGAATGGAGAATATGTGATTGATTTTCTATACATCCCTGGACATCTGTTCAATCGAAACTTGGAATTTATTTTGTTGCATGTATTAAACTCTCCATTTAGTAGCCGACTGATTTGAAACACGCTATGGTCAAGGGAATGAATTCTTACGGTTTCATATATTACATATACCTTGATTTGGTCGTAAACTAAATTATTACTCATGCCACCTTCATAAGATCCTTATTCAGTCTCACAGGTGTGGTCAAAGTGTCAAACAACTCAAACTTCAGTGAGGAACACAGGACAATTCTGTGCCTAGATGTAGATATCCGGCCACCTCTTATTGGTGCGACACCTGTATCTAGCTACTTCACTCTTTATAGCTAAGAAGCGTGGAAATGTGAGTGGCTACCTCTACTAAAATATCATCGCTATAGATCTTTGGCTGCAATTGTTGGTTAAGCATTATAGTGTCTAATGTGTTTCTAACGAACAATATATATCTATTTATGCTGTGCTATGTGCATAACTGCATATGCATTACAATGTCTAATTGAGCAGATTTTACCTCCTTAAAAGTGGATTCTCTTTCTCCATGACAACTGGCAACTATAGGACTGATATAATTACTTGTTCATGTTTCTTTCCCTGTATGCAGTGGGCAAGAAAATGTTCGTTACAGTAGAGTAGCTCGCAACAAACCAAATGAATTAATGGTAGATTGATGACCGCTCAACTGTTGAAAAGTTTTCGATAGCTAATAGCTTGCATGATCACAATGCTGCACCCCTTTCTTTGAACTGGAGGGAAACCTTAATGATTTCTTATATCTAAGTATGTTGTGCATCTGTCAGCAAATGCAAAACATGTGTTGTGTTTTGTTATTGTTGTTAGGTCTGTGGTGCGTGAAATCCAAGGCATGCATGCATTTGAAAAAAAAATCTTTCTAACTTTTAACTGATAATTAAGCTAAAATCATGTATTTTTTGTCATGCATGTGATATAGCTAAATTTATATATGAAAGTATTTTTATATGATATTAATTTTATAGCGGTTGATGATATATTATGGAAGAAATTAATGGTCAATTTTTTTTACATCACGCCAAAAACTTATGCGTTTTATAGTTCTATATTTTGGGGATTATAGCCCAGTAGGACTGAAAGGTTTTGTTGGGGACCCTCAACTATCTACTGCTTCACATCTTATTCAGAGCAAGTTAACTCTGAACAAAAGTTAATTTCTGACGAGATCGGTTGTGATTGACTGATT
Source organism: Zizania palustris (assembly GCA_019279435.1). Lineage (NCBI taxonomy): Eukaryota > Viridiplantae > Streptophyta > Magnoliopsida > Poales > Poaceae > Zizania > Zizania palustris. Next base: position 37,114,614 of record JAAALK010000289.1, on the reverse strand, counting down.
GTGCAGGTCAGTCATGTTACTGCTTTGATCTACATGATGTGACCTGTCCCATGCGAGCGAAGTTCCATCCAGGCACCGGAAGCACGAGACATTTCACATTTATTCGAAAAGACTTTGAGGCCCTGCTGCTTGCTTGCTTTCTCCGTCAAGCATGGCCGATTGGCCGGTCTACATCCAACGAATGATGCTCCTGATGTCCTCTGGTAATCCTCTTTGCCTGCCTCCTACCCTTATTAGGAAGATTGATAATGTACAAAACCTGACAATGCTGACTAGGACGGATTTGTGTGCTTAGCTTAGCGAGCGTTGGGATTCAGAGTTTCTTAGTATCGTGTGTTGGTACTGTTTGGATGTTTAAGCCCACGGTCACCGTTGAAAGAGCTGAAAGTTAAGCCCACTTCTGACAATAAACATTTCTTGCAAACATTTGAAGTTCACCTGCATGAGGCTACCTTCTAAGTTCTAATGTAGATTATAATGTAGATTATAAAATTTATTCCAGAAAGATTTAGTTTTAAGTTTTCCTTAAGTTAATGCGTGCATAATTAATGAGTTCTAGGTAACCATGTGACACTTTCAGTCAGCTTAACTTACCTGAAAATTGGAGTTCATAGGATTAATGAGGAATATGTAAGTCATTTATTAATAATATCAATATGTTTAAGAATTGATAAAAACATAAAGTCTATGCGGGACTGAGGGAATAGTCAGTTTTGCAAGCCACTTCTAAGTTCGCACATAGCACCTTGCTTTTTTCACCGACTTGTGTTTTAGGGTGTTTTCTTTAGATTCTAAAACTCACAGTAAAAATGTGAGCTATGAAAAAAACTGAAAAATTATTTAGTTGCAATAGTTGTGGATTTATGTTTTGGTGGCTTATAATGTTTGGTTACATTATTTATTATATTTAAATTATTATAATCATGAAATTTTGTAATGTTTATACTAAAATTATACATTTTTGAATTACACTAAAATGATATATTTTACTGAAATTTCACCTTTTTAAATTTTACATGAATTGGTATATTACAATAGTATGGTGGGTAATTTCCGTTCAACATGAATTGAGAAGCTGTGAAGGTTGGGGGGTCCTAGAAAAAAAAATGCGGCTTTTAAAAACTCGTTGACGATTTGTTTGGTTCAGTTTCTAGCTTTTTTTTTTAAGAAGCAGGTTGTAAAAAAACAATCGACACAGCCTTAGAGTGAACATGTCATGGTATATTGTATGATTGGTCACTATCGTCCATAGTTATGTTATTAGGTGTGCTTACACATCTTAGGTAGTCAACTGTGTTTCCTTCACGCCTCATTATATTAATTGCAATGCTTTTGTTACATTATTAGGCTATTCACAATAGGGTTTCATGGTATTAATTACCATGTCACATCAGATTTTTTGCTTACATGGCATTCAATTAATGAAGAAAGAGAAGGAAGTAGTGTCATCACTATGACATGGTGCTAACCCGTTTCCAAGACGGATGAAACGAAATGAAACAACCATTGAGAGCTAAATCGTTTCATCAGAGAGAGGTAAATCGTTTCATCAGAGAGAGGGTATTTCATAAGAGCTAGTTGCATTTAATTACACTGGTGAGCTTAGGAAATAGTGAAATGAAATTCTCCATTGAGAGAAGGTATTTCATTCAACTGTAAAGCTGACGTGGCATTCTAGAAAACAGTGCTATGAAACTCACCATTGTGAATAGCCTTAGTTTTCAACTGTGTTTCCTTCATGCCTCATTAATTGCAATGACTTTGTTACAGTATCAGTTTAGTTTTCCACTTTTCCATGCCACTTGCCACCCCCACCTGAGTCAACCTCATCGACGATAAATATTCGGAAGCAACTGACCAAACTGATAGAATAGTAGAATGTACTCATCTCAAAATATAAATGTGCCGAAGTTTTAACTGTAGAACTTTCACCATAGATTTTTATTGGAATATATATATATATATACACACACGGGAGCGCTATTCTACACCACGTGTATAGAATAACTATTCTACACCGATTACTTTCAGTAGTAGATTTTTTTAGTAAAATAGTAATTGAGAACTATTTTTTATCAGGAGTAGATTACTTGGTAGAATAGCTATTCTACACCCGTGATGTGGTGCATGATAGCATTTGTATATATATATACACATAAGAGCACTATTCTATACCACATGTGTAGAAAAGTTATTATACACCGGCCACTTTCAATAGTAGATTTTCTCAGTAGAATAGCAATTGCGTACTATTTTTTCAGCAGTAGATTTCTTAGTAGAATAGTTATTTTACACATGTGGTGTAGAATAACATTTGTATATATATAATCCAAAGCTATAAAATTAATAGTGTATAAAAGTATTTTTTATGTACGAATTTAACTGCGGTATATGCATAATAATAATTTTTCTTAATTATTAGCTAAAGAGTTAAAAAAGAATGACTTTTTAAATGTATGCACGCCTTTCACTATTAGATAAACTGGACAAATCTGTTAATTCCTTTCACATGCAATCAATCAGAAGATCAATTACATGCAAATGTGACATAATGTACCTCATTAGCTGTTAGTGTTTAATTTTTTTAAAAAAACTTTGTTTTATGTGCGGTATCAACTTTGAACGAGAGTAGTCTAACAAAATTTTATTATTGAGATACGATAGAGAGAGATAATCAAAAGTATTCCTGATGAGCATTTTCTAATGTAGATTTGGACAGGTGAATATAAAATCACGTCACACACGACTCATATTTCGACTTGCTATCCTCTTTGATGCAGACACCAAATTTGATCATAATTTACTTAAGTTTATCTAATAGTGCATCCCAAGTTTTAAAAAGAGAACATAAGGCTCATTCTGGTACAACTTTAGATCTAATATTTCATGGAGTTGGTTAAATCAAACTCTAAAAATTTTCGATCTGGAGCAATCTGATTAAGTATGATTTCAGAGTTGCAACTACATCGCACATGCGCTAAGTGTGCATTTCCTTTGTACACCAAATTGATTTCAGTAGACTTAAACGGTTGTATCTTTCGGCTAGTTGTTGGAAGGCTAAGAGCATCTACGATGGTCGTCTTAAATAGCTAGCTGATGTGGAGCTGAGAGAAGAATAAAAATAATAATTTATTTCACCATTAGTACTTGGTCTTATACATAATACACTCAGTTTCTTGGAATACGTGAAATCTTCTATCTATTAGTTCGTCGCTAGCTATTCTTTTTTCCTCACATTTTCTATCCACGTAGAAAAGAGAGTGAATCTAGCTAGTGAAATAGCTTACCATTGGAGCTCTAATAATTAGGTTTGCAAAATCAGGTTTGCAAAATCAAGTTAATCAGATAGTGGTTTCATGGGACGCTAACGTCACATCAATTGTTCATGCCTTGTATCTCACAAAATAACGAAAGAGAGAACAAAGGTAATTTCAGCGGGGGAAAATGACGATGATTTGCAGTTAGAAATTCTTAGGAGCTAGCTAGCTTGAGGAGACTAGTCGGTGGTTTTTAACTTCTGGATTCTAGTTTATTTTCAGATTCTATAGCTATCGATTCTCATAATCTGAGTCTAAAATCTGAACTGTTTATTTCCACGTCAGATTCTGGAAATAACTGGAGCTGTTAGGCTATTCACAATGGAAGTTTTATGGGGTATTTCATGGTATTAATTACCATGCTACATCAAATTTTTTACTTATATGACATTCAATTAATGAAGAAAGAGAAGGGAATAGTGTCATCACCATGACATGGTACTAACCCGTTTCCAAGACGGATGAAACGAAATGAAACAACTATTGAGAGCTAAATCGTTTCATCAGAGAGAGTATTTTATGAGAGCTAGTTACATTTAATTACACTGGTTAGCTTAGGAAATAGTGAAATGAAACTCTCCATTGAGAGAGTATTTCATTCAGTTGTAAAGCTGACGTGGCATTCTAGGAAACAGTTCTATAAAACCCACCATTGTGAATAGCCTTAGAAGCTGAAACAAACGAGTCCATTTTATAGAATAAAAGATGGGGATATTATTTCAAGTTCCTTACTGATCATACAGTTAGTAGTCAACTAGTCACTTATAATAATAATTGGATTGGATATGGGCCACTGATTATCAAATATCTCAATTTCAAGGTTTCTTACATACAGTTAGTAGTCAACTAGTTACTTATAATAATAATTGGATTGGATATGGGCCATCCAGCTAGTAGTCACTCTTATATAATAATAATAATTGGATTAATTTGATATGGACCACTGATTGTCCAATGAATGAGTTGGCTGGGATTGGAGGGCGAAATTGTTGACCAGTGGTAGCCACTTTGATTGACCAGCTCACACTTGCATCTTCCATCTCGAAAGTTGCTAAAAGCCACACTCCATTTGTACTGCCACAAGATCAGTGGATGTCTCACCGATCGATCCAACACCCCCACTATCACTCATACTATCACTATGTGTGATGTGTTCTTGTGTCTTGAACATTTCTCACTAGGCCCGACAGGTGATCCGGTTATACGTGTGATCACCAGCGCTCCTTTACCACCTCTACCTTTTTCTTTCGGGTTAATTTTCTCTGTTTCATTATAATTTTTTTACGGTTTGTTAATATGTCATCGGTGTGTTAATGATAAATAAGGATCATTATAATCACTGACAGTGGCATGTAGACAATTCTTAGAAATTCTAATGACACGTGAGTAATTTTTCCTATTGTTTTCGTGTGTTTGGTGTTATTTAGGAAGGTTGGATGTTTTTGTACGAATCTCTAGCTCCTTTAAACAATATGGTTTTTTTAAAAATATATATATACTCTCTATTTTATAATACTCCCTCCGTTGGACTAATAACAGTCGTTTTGGAGTTTAGCTGAGAGTGTATAAATATTAGTTGTCCCGTCAACCGAAGCGTTTATGGCAATAAAACACTGGGTTAGCTCCGAAACTCAGAAAAAATGGCACAAAAAATAGGGTGTGTGCGGTCACCAAAAATTGAATTTGGGTGGCACCACTAGAGTCAAGCCTCGATAACCAGTTGGAACAAACTATGTTCCGTACACTATCTTTACTAATATATTGTATTTAATAAAGACAAAAACAAGGAAAGTATACACAAATTAATCATTTCTTGGTATCTAAAATCATGTCTAAAACGACTTCCTTTTGGAAATCGGATGGAGTAGGTGGTTTGGGTTATCCCACAAAGTCACCATCACATTATATTTCCTTGTGAAATTTTAAATATTAGTTTTTTTATATTCTCGTGCTACTCAAATTATTCAGCTATTCAGATAAAGCTACCGAGAATTTCTAGTTACCGGAAGATAAACAAACATACCCTTAATGTATATATACTCTTTACTAGCCTACAAACAAAGTTAAACTGAAAAGGATTACAAGCTGAAACGGCGGCTCAACCCTTTTTTTCTTTGGTTTCCGTCTGAGCTTTGCGACTTTTGTCGTCAATTCAACGAACACAGCAGCAGCATCAGCTTAATTTCATAGTCTTTTTTGATTGATCCGTGTCAACAAAACGCTGACCTGCCAAGATTCACGATTCAGACACTCTGTTCATGTAATCATGTCTAAGAGCCGCTATATAATATACTAGTCAGAGGCCTGTGCTTTGCAACAGAATCTTATTTTATAATAATTTTTTTATTTCCGCGCAAAATACATAAATTAAAAGACTGAAATATAAATACAATTTTCTTTTTCTAATTTTTTATTTTCTTTTTTATTCTTTTTCCTTTTTTCTTTTTTCTTTTCCTCTTTTCTTCTCACGCAATGAAACCTGCTTGCGCGCATGCATGCACAGGGGCGTAGGGTGGTTGCACCGGTTTTTTTAGGGTATAAATTTTGATTGGTTTTTTATGGGAAGTGAGAGGCGCTGCACGGAGAACGGGAAAGGGAGCTGCGGACGGACGACCACTCCATGCTTTAATATAGTTAAGATATATATATATATATATGTATATGTATATGTATATACAAATGCTATCCTACACCAGAAGTGTAGAATAACTATTCTACCGAGAAATCTATTATTGAGAAAAAAGTAATACTCAATTGTTATTCTACTGAGAAAATCTACTACTAAAAGTAGTCGGTGTAGAATAGTTATTCTACACACGTAGTGTAGAATAGCGCTCCCGTATATATATATGTGTGTATATGTATATATATATATATATATATATGAGAGCGTTATTCTACACCACATGTGTATAATAGCTATTCTACACCGATCACGGGAGTACTATTTTCAGTAGTAGATTTTTTCAGTAGAATAACAATTGAGTATTATTTTTTTCTCAATAATAGATTTCTCGGTAGAATAGTTATTCTACACTTCTGGTGTAAGATAGCATTTGTATATATATACAATTGAGAAAAAAATGGTACAACATATTGATCGAGAAGCTAATGATTTTTATATTATAGATTATTTAGAGCATATAAAAATTGTGATAGTGACTATAGTGGTCGGGATCATAAACATAATCTAAACCTAATTTAGGTGGCGTTTGTTTTTAGGGACAAGGTGAGACGGGATGAGATGGTCCTGTTTTTTATGGTGTTTGTTTAGGAGTCAGGTGGACGGGATCGTTACACTAGAGAATATTCTTCTAATATTTGGGATGAGCTAGTTCCAAAAAAGGGCGGACGAGCTCGTTCCATCTCGTGTGCGGAGGCTACGAGGCATGGTCAGAGGTTCCAGGGCGAAGGCTCTATGCATGAGTCCCATTCGACCTTGTCTCTGATCCAAATAGAACCTTAGAATCTCTTTGTTTTAGTTGGAAATTCTTATTAGTTAGCTGGTTTGAGTATCTAGTCTGTTGGTCTGAGTAGCTGATTTGAGTATATGTCTAGTTTTAATACGTAGCAGATGTGAATATAGAAAAACTAATATTTTTAATTTCTAAATTATAATTTGTTTCTAGATTCTACGTCTACTAATACTCACAATCTAGATATATAATTTAGATTGCTCGTTTGAACTTCAAATTCTAAAAGTAGCAACAACTGACACAAGATAGATATAGAATTTAGATTATTTGTTTCAACTTCAAACTTTAAAAGTAGCAAACAACTGACATAAACTAAAACAAACATGTAGTTAATTATATTCCCTCCGGTAATAAATATATTTTAATTAAGCATGTGAACATAGTACGATTTCTGAGAAGAAACCACGTGGGGATGCAATTCTCTTTATAGATGACCTACACAGTGCCAGGTGATTGAACTGATTATATTAGTAGCTATTTGGTCGCATCGGATGTTTGGATGATATTTTGGAGTATTAAATGTAGACTATTTATAAGACTCATTTATGATCGGTGGATTATTCACGAGACGAATCTGATGAGTCTAATTACGCCATGATTTGACAATGTGATGCTACGGTGAACATTTGCTAAGCATGGATTAATTAGGCTTAATAAATTCGTCTCGCGAATAACCCTCCGATTCTGCGATTATTTTTATAATTAGTTCACGTTTAATCCTTTAAATCGATGTCCAAACATCCGTGAACCAAACGCAAGACAGAGATATAGAATTTAGATTATTTGTTTCAACTTCAAAATTTTTAAAGTAGCACATATGTACCTAATTACATTCCCTTGGGTAATAAATATACTTGAATTAGGCATGGGAACATAGTACGGTGTCACATGGGGATGCAATTCTCTTGGTAGATGCCCTATCATATCATATCATGCATGTCACTTACTATGATATCATGCCCTACACAATAGCTCTCATTCAGCTGATAGGAAACTTATGGGGAGTTTGGTTCCATGAACTAAAATTTAGTCCGTGTAATATTGGATGTTTGGAGATCAAATTAAAGGACTAAAATAAATTAATTATAAAAACAATTGTACAATTGGACGATAATTCGCGAGACGAATTTATTAAGCCTAATTAATTCATGATTAGCAAATGTTTACTGTAGCATCACATTGTCAAATCATGACGTAATTAAGCTCGTTAGATTCGTCTCGTAAATAATCTATGGATTATAAATGGGTTTTATAAACAGTCTACATTTAATATTCTAAAATAATATCTAAACATTTGATGTGACATGGAGTAAAATTTAGTCCCTCAAACCAAAGGTTTAACACTCAAAAACTTAACATATAAATAATTAAAATAATCTTGCTTATAGAAAAAATATGTTACAATAACTTGCTGAATTGTTATAATCTACGCTTTAAATTATAATAAACTGTCATGTTTGTTTTAACTTCTGAAAACAAGCTGGATCACTATATAATATAAAGCCAAAATAAATAGGTCCTAATCAACATTAAACATGCATACACATAATATATATATATATACACACACATACATAAAAATTAAACACACATACTTATAAATATTCAGATAGGGCAATAGCAAATCTAACCTAATTAGAGCATCCACAGTGTATAGTGTTCTTACATCAGTTCTATATGGACATGTGACAATTTTTTTCTTACTAAAAATACTATAATATATAGTATCTCTAAGATCTGTGCCTTTACTTTGCTTACTTATCACCATACTATCATTGTATGAAACTAGTACTAATATAGAAAATTTTCATTAATGTTCTTCGAGCAAAGACTTTTTCTCTATAATTTAGGGATTACATGCAAATATATATCTCAAATAGATACTCTATTTAGCTCTCTAAAATAAAGTGTTCCTAATATCCATGGAATGAATCCTCCCTCGTAGGGAACTGATATATCTTCCTAATGTATAATATCGAGATTTTTTTAGAAAAAACCATACATAAACAGAATAAAATCTACAATCACAAAACAATCCCCGAAAAATATAGGAACTTGATTCATAGAGTATCTTTTGGGATGCTCTTATAACTAGTTTGCAAATTGGCATTGATGTGGATTGGCCTTCTCCAATCATCCAATGGGATTGTTAGGTCATAAGTGCCATTTGGCACAGTATGGGGACAGTTGTGGGTCAACCAATGCTGCCCCACATGTCTGCCATTTCCATTGCTTGGGAATAATTAAACTCTCATGTGAAATTTCTTTCAAAATGGGGCTTACATCTGGCAATAACCTCTAATGTTTTCTTCATTAATATTTGGGGTCAAGGTCAAACAGTTGGTGCCAACCTCTCTGGATATGAATATGATATAGAGTTGACTTATTGAGGTGAGCATATCTCTAATGTTCTTGTTATTTTTGAATTGTTATTTAGAGCAATAGCAAGTATTTCTATTCAAATTGGATTCCTTTTTTTACTATATACTCCAATAACTTTTTTAAATATGGCTTGCAATCTATTCATATTTAAAGTAATCTATATTTTATCAATATATTTTAGCTAGAAATGACTATATTTAAGTGAGATGGGATCCGTGGAGATGCTCTTTGTGTATGTTTTGTGTTGATTGCTCAATTTTAGGGTGCGTTTGATTCTGCTTTTGAAATCTGCTTCCGTTGTGAAAAAGCAGAAGCTGAACTAAACGGGTTTACCAAAACTGCATCTGCTGTGAAAAATCAGTTTTTTCTAGTACAAATTTGGAAGCAGTCTAGACCCTACTTTTCTGGTTTTTAGTACATATTAAATAGTATGAATTCAAGATGTCTTAATTGATCTAATATTATTATGGTTTGTATTGCATTGCACAATTTCGTAAGATAATATGTGGTTGTTAGTTACTTTATAAGATGAACTATGAAATTTTTTAGTTATTTAGTTGCATCAATGTTGAATATTTCCTATTTATATATATGTATAGAATATTATAATAATGAAAATTATGTAAGTTATAAAAAACAGTGAGCTCACAGCAGTTTTTTTGTAGCACCTTCAACTAAGAGACTTTTAGCTTTTTCACAGTAGGCAGCTTACAACAGTTTTTTCACAGCGGACAGTTCATAGTAGCTTTTTCACAGCTCACAGGTAAACCAAATGCACCCTTAAACTTAGGTTTGACACTTTTAAAAATTGTAAAGTTGAATTTGAAACCTTGGAATTTAAAACAAACTATTTGACTCGACGAGTGAACTAAACAATTTTGGTGGAAATTTACGATGCTTGTTTACCGTCACAAGTATGGCATATTTTCGTGACATAGGCTCGAGAACCATAGAATTTTCAATAAAATAAAATAAAATAAATGCAAGGATCTTAAAAGGTATAAAAGCATCTCTTAAACACCACATATTTTTGGCGATTTGAGATCTTCTATCATTAGTATCATTGACCACGGAGGACAATCGCCTCCGCTCTATACCATTAGATCAAGATTCGATCTATACCATTAGATCAAGATTCGATAAGAGATTCGATAGATTCCGAAGAAAAACTTTTGGTGAGATTTAGGGGGCGTTTGACAAGATTTCAGCTCTAGTTTCTTTGTCTTGTGAAGCTAAAATCAAACCAAACACTTTTTTTGAGGAGTGGATTCCACTGGAAATACTAAAAAAATGAACTAAAGTGGTGAAACAGAGCTAAACAGCTTCAAGTGCTCCGCTCCAATTTCAGTATGAATTTCAGGATCGGATCAAGCCTGCAAGATCTGCATTGGATGGTAGGGATTGACCACACGTGACAACAGACATGATCGGAATCTATTTTTGTGACCTCAAACGATGTGACCATGCATTGATGAAGTGGTTTCCAGAATTCCACTAGTAATTGGAGAAAAAAAATTCTCATTTACATATCCATTTGGCACATCTCCATTTACAATAATGTCAAACATATATAAAAAATGTAATTGGCTTAAAAATGTTAGATCTTTCAGTTGAAAGTAATCAAATTAAATTAAATTAAATGTAACATGTGAAGCTATCTGATTTATTTTAAATTTAAAATAAAAAAAATTAAACAATTTGGTCAGCTTAAATAAAAGGTTGAATAATTTGGTCAGCATAAAATAAAATTTGAACAATTTGGTCATATCAGTCAACACTACACTCATCATGCCATCTGACTCTGCTTCTTTCTTTCTTCTTCTCCGTCCTACAAAAAAACCCAATCTTTACCATTCCAAGAATCCAATCTCCATCTCCGTCTCCATCTCCATCTTCCATCTTCGCTTCGGTGCGATGCGACGCCCTAAACCAAAGCTCGCCGTCCTCCTCCTTGCCTTCCTCCTCGCCGCCACTCTCGCCGCCTCGCAGGAGTTCACCTACGCCGGCTTCGGCGGCAGCGGCGGCGGGGGGCATCCGAACCTGACCTTCAACGGCGTCACGGAGCTCCGGCCGGATGGCATCCTGCGGCTCACCAACGAGACGTCCCGGCTTATCGGGCATGCGTTCTACCCGTCCCCAATGCGGCTGCTCGGCGGCGGCGCCGGCAAGAACGGCACCGCCGTGTCGTTCTCGACGGCGTTCGCGTTTGCCGTCGTGCCGGAGTATCCTAAGCTGGGTGGGCATGGCTTCGCGTTCGTTATCGCGCCCGACCCGCGCCTCCCCGGCGCGCTGCCCAGCCAGTACCTCGGCCTGCTCAGCGCCAAGGACGTCGGCAACGCCACCAACCACATCCTCGCCGTCGAGTTTGACACCGTGCAGGACTTCGAGTTCGGCGACATCAACGACAACCATGTCGGCGTCGACCTCAACAGCCTCGTCTCCAACGCCTCCGCTTCGGCGGCGCCCGTCAACATCAAGTCCGGCGACACCATCCTCGCCTGGGTTGACTACGACGGCGTCGCGAAGGTCCTCAACGTCTCCGTCGCCTCCTCGACGTCGTCGGACAAGCCGGCGGCGCCGCTCATCTCGTTCCCCGTCGACCTGTCGACGATATTCCTGGACCAGATGTACGTCGGCTTCTCGTCGTCGACGGGGCTCCTCGCGAGCTCGCACTACCTCATGGGCTGGAGCTTCAAGCTCGGCGGCGGCGCGGCGCCGGCGCTGGACCTGTCGTCCCTGCCGTCGCTGCCGCGCCCCGCCGGCGGCAAGAACAGGACGTCGCTGATCCTGGCGTTGACGTTCTCTGCGTTCGTGGCGCTGGTGGTGCTCGGCGCCGCCGCCGCCTATGCGGCCTACCGCTACAAGAACCGCGACGTGGTTGAGCCGTGGGAGCTGGACTACGGGCCCCACCGGTTCAAGTACCCGGAGCTGAAGAAGGCGACCCGCGGCTTCCGCGACCGCGAGCTCCTCGGCTCCGGCGGCTTCGGCAAGGTGTACCGCGGCGTGCTTCCCGGCACGCCGCGCACGGAGGTCGCCGTGAAGAGGGTCTCCCACGAGTCCCGGCAGGGGCTCCGCGAGTTCGTCGCCGAGATCGCCTCCATCGGGCGGCTCCGCCACCGCAACCTAGTCCAGCTCCAGGGCTGGTGCCGCCGCCGCGGCGACCTCCTCCTCGTCTACGACTACATGCCCAACGGCAGCCTGGACAAGCACCTCTTCGGCGACGACCTCTTGGCGGCGAGGCTGACGTGGTCCATCCGCTACAAGATCCTCCGCAACGTCGCGTCGGCGCTGCTCTACCTGCACGAGGAGTGGGAGCACGTCGTCCTCCACCGCGACGTCAAGGCTAGTAACGTGCTCCTCGACGGCGACATGTCAGGCCGGCTCGGCGACTTCGGTCTGGCCAAGCTGTACGAGCACGGCGCCAACCCGAGCACGACGAGGGTGGTCGGCACGCTCGGGTACCTCGCGCCGGAGCTGACGAGGACGGGGAAGGCGACCACGGCGGCGGACGTGTTCGCCTTCGGGGCGCTGGTGCTCGAGGTGGTCTCCGGCCGGCGGCCAATCGAGCCCCGCGCGGCGCCGGAGGAGCTCGTGCTGTCCGAGTGGGCGTGGGAGCGGTATGCCGCGGGCGAGATGGAGAAGGTGGTGGACGCGAGGCTCGGCGGCGTGTTCGACCTCCTGGAGTCAGCCGCCGCCGTTAAGGTCGGGCTGTGGTGCTCGCACCCGGCGCCGGCGCTGCGGCCGACGATGAGGGAGGTGGCGAGGTACCTGGACGGAGGGGACGCGGCGGAGGTCCCGGAGCCGCCGCCGCCGCCCCCGCCCCCGCCGTTCTGCTCCGGCGAGGTGGGGTTCGACGACTTCGTGCACTCGTACCCCTCGTCGTCGTTCGAGAGGGCGGCGGCGGCGGCGACGGCGGCAGACGGCGTGACCCAGACGTCGGTGGCCACGTTCCCGTACTCGTCGCTGTCGATGCGGTCATCCTACGTCAGCGTATGACCCCACCACCTGGGCCCGCTTGTCAGTACAGCGACGATGGGCCCACTGTCGGCAGCTGCGTCCAAGTGGGACCCGGGAGTCAGTGAAGCCTCTATTTTTGTTTAAATTTTGTTAAATTAGTAAGCTGAGTGAAACACGTGGCAGAATTTTACAATGGCCGGCGATGAATCGAGAAATTTACTAAGCAGAGTGAAGCCTCTGTTTTTGTTTAAATTTTGCTAAATTTCTAAGCCATACTCTTTATGGATGCAGCTGAAGGGCTCTTTCAAAACAGAGGAAATTTAGAAGAACTTAGCTGGAATTAAACCGATTTCTTCTGAGATTCCTGTGTTTGAAGGAGGCAACTAAAGATTTTGAGATTGAAATGTCCACTTTTCCTAGTCAACTTAAGATTTTGGTTTGAACTGATAGGTGCATCTAACTCAACATATACTACAGCCAGAGATCTCGAGTTCAAATCTTGGCTGGCACGCTTAAGCTATTGAATTGAACTGGTTGGCGTATGCAACTCAACAGAAATCACACTAATAGCTTTCTTCTACTCTTTTACACTTTTATCATACCAGGTATTACTTTCTACCTTTATTTTTAAAGATTTTAGATCTAAAATATATAACTAACAACTCCTTTCAATTTTTTAAAGATATCAAAAGATCCTCTCTACTTCTAGGAAAAGAGAAGAAATATGAAGTAGAGTATATCTATTATTGGTACAAGAGTAAACATATATGTAATCTTATATTGAACACTTGTTGAAAAGTAAGAGATGAAGATGGTAAATTTTATTGAAAATGATTTTTATACGATGGCATTAGGAATGGAGTTTTGGACATGATGTTCTAAAAAAAGGTTAACCGGTAATGTGCACTAGACTGAAAGCGTTAACCTGTCCATAAAAGCGGCCAGATTCTCTCCACCAAACTGATCACATCACTGACGGCAAAATCTGAAGAGCGAGCGCATCTTGAACTGTTTTAGGTCCAAGAGCAATACAGCTTGATCCTCTTCACAAGGAATTTGTGAAAAGGTGTTTCGTTTTCTAAAAAGATGGAGGATATGAAATATGCTATGCATATGTAAAGCCTGTTTGGTAGAGCTTTTGTTTGATAGAGCTTTGGAATCTGAAATCCACACTAAAATTAGAGTGAAGAACTAACGAGACATGCTCCACCATTTCAGTTCATTTTTCTAGAGCGCTCTCGGCAGAATCCATTTTTCAAGAAAAATATTTGGCTTAGCTCTAACTTCACGGGATAAAAAAGCTGGAGTTAAAACCTGCCAAACAAGACACCCATAGTTTGCATCATCTTAACCGCGTTGCAGTCGCCATGCATAATTGCAGAGCATTAAGCAAGCTTCTCAGAACAATTACAACGGACAGTGGCAGTGGCCTCACACTGGTCTCGTAAAAAACAGCATGCCAAGTAGGAGAGTTGCTAATAGTACGATTAATCAAACCATAGGTTGATTGATACATGTCTTTAACAGGCATGGTAGCTAGCCTCTTACAAACGCAGGGTGAAGTCGCATTTGCAGATGAGTTCATATGCACACTGGCATCACAAACATCCAGCTGTTCATACGGTGTTCGCGTCCATTACTGACAACATTACAGGAAGTGCACAGCTAGTTTACTGGCTCAAAAGTTTTGATTATTTGACAGATTTACCACGGTAGTTACCATTATAGTAAACTGCAGACAGAAGCAGCAGTGATCAGAGGTCTCTCTTCCTTCAGAGGATTTTGGCAGGATCCTTTCCGTGTCGGCGGGAGCGCTTGGGGTGTGACATCTTGCGCTCTGGAGAAAAGGCAATAGCAAAAGGGTTTTTAGATGAAAGTACAAAGGAATCCTTTTCTTGGATGGATAGTTTAGTTTAGGTGCATTGAGTGATCAGGGAAACATATGGCATACCCCCGATTTCGATGAGCCTCTCCAGGCGTGACACAACATGCTTGGCGTAGGTGCAGTTGTGAAGCTGGCTGTGGTGTGCCCTCAGGCGTCCGATAATCACCTTGCGCTGCCACTCGTCACAGGTCTCGATCACCTTCTGTACAACGTAATTACCATATTGGTCGTTCACCATATCCTGAATTATCCACAAAGAAACATTTAAAGATTGGGTTCACAAGAACAATGGATGTGATCAGTAGACAAGAACACTCAAGTACTAGTGTAAATGTGTAATGTTGGTACATTTCAGGAATCATAGTAGAGTGGCCATGAAGTTACACTCTATTAGTAGACTGGGTATTTGGATAACTTGGGTAAGCAGTTTCATTTCAAATTACTTTATGTCAATTTTAAATTATGTTCATCTCTATGTATACATCTAGTCACCTAAGTATAAGATATTCCGAAGGTTGATTATATAGTATATACCTGAAGAGCATCAGTTTCACCACTTGTGCTGAGGTCATTTGTGCTGAGGACCTCATTAATAACCATTTGTTTATCATCATAGCTACCAAAGATTAAGCACTTCTCAATGACATTAGAAGAAAACTTTGCTTGCTCATGGCCATAACTCTCCCAGCAAATCTCTTTATAACTGCAGATCGCATACGGGCTTTCCCGTGCTGCAAAATGTGCTGCAAAGATAAATCCAAACAATGAGGTAAATGGAAAGTAGATATGGCACACCAAAATGCAAAGAAACCACCATCCATTTGTGGAAAGTAATTGTTCACAAAATTCAGATCCTGCAAATCTGGTGCGCCAATGGATTCTTCAGCATCTTAGAACAAATATGCATAGTTGTAATGAATAGTGAACGACATCATGTGGATAATTTAAAGCAATGACTAACCTGCACAACATAGTTAGCGTATTGGTCTTTTGACAGATAGCAAACTTCATCTATAACCTCTTCTAGAAAAATGTCCTGGATTGATGGCTCATCAAAGTACTCCAGAATTCTCTGAAAAAAAAAGGAGAGGAGAAAAAATGTCAGGTGTGGGCAGGCTGGGCCACAGTGTGGAGTTGTCCTGTGGGCGGCACAAAATGAGCTGGGTACTGTTCACAGGCTGGGCCTAGCCCAAAACCCTAGCCCATGATAGAAAATCATATGGATTAGCTGACTTGATGTTATAAAATATTGCAAATCAACAAAAAAGGTAAATAATCAAATAACCTGGATGACACGACATCCATATGGATGGACTGATAACTCCACAACATGTCCATACATGCCGTCCAGAAAGAAATGTATGAATTGTGGTGGTATGTGCTCTATACATTTCTGGACGACATGGTTGGCATTTGGATCATGTATACATTTCATGATATCATTATTGAGCTCCTTGGCAATCAGTATCTTCTGATCTAGATCACCATATTCTACAGCCTGCATAAAAAAATCAAGGAGCACAAAAAGGAGTTGTAGGCATCAGCTAACCAAACATAACTCTTCACCCTTCAGTTCAGCAAGGAAAATAAAGAGCTTAATTGTGTGTTTTAAAAACATGTACAGACGATACAATAAAGGACAATTTAAACATAACGGCCATCCAGTTTAGTAGGATCTTGGTGTTGCCTATGGGCTGGGGTGTGTGTGGTTGTATCATGGATTATTTACCCTTTCTTCTTCTTAATATAATGATATGCTGTCACGTGCAGAATTATTTCCTGAAGATCTGAACCGGAGACACGGCCGGACTTGGCCCCTGGCCTTATCGGCACGGAGCAAATTGTCACGTGTAGAATTATTTCCTAAAGATCTGGACCGGAGACACGGCTGGACTTGACCCCTGGCCTCGGGCAGCGCGGCAGCCATAGTTGTTACGGCGACGCGGCGAAGCGTGGTGACCTACCACCTTCACAACTTTACACCGCTTATGGCGCGCGACGTGGCATCACCATAGACACATCAATGTGATGACCAATATAGAAAAATAGCTTATAGGATTTAAGGATTTAGAAAAATATATCAATATATAAGTACTAAATTGCAAATAAGAATAGCAATGTAACATTATAAAAATAGCAATACAATATCAAGTTACAATAATATTACTTTAGATACCTTTAAAATTATATTTAAAAGCTCAGTTAATTTGTTTTTACAAATTTGATGAAATAGGCCACTTAAAGCCCAATCCATTTAAAGCCCATTTTCTAACCCTAATTTTTCTCAACCTCTCCCATTTTCTCTCATCTCCCTTTCCCTCTAGCCGTCGCCGCCGCACAATCCCCTCCACTCCCCCCCTTTGTCTCTCACCTCCCTCAACCACTGCACACAGCAGGCCAGCACCCATCTTCCTCTCCTCTCCTCTCCTCTCCCTAATCTTCCACACCGGCGCTCTTGGCCACGCCACGTGCTGCTCGCGCCTGGTCGCGCCACACCCGGCCTCGACGCGCCACTCGCGACTAGCCGTGCTGTGCCCAGCCTCGCCGCGCTCGGCCTCACTACAACCCCACGCCATGCCACTCGCTTTCTCCTCTCTCCCTTCCATATGGCGGGCGCCACACGATGCCACAGCGGCGCCACGCGCCTGTGGCGCCCGCCACAGGCCCTCCGATATGGCGACATGTCAACGATATGGCGACGCCATAACAACTATGGCGACAACCTCCGCGTCAGAGAGGTAGGAATCCAATCCGGCCTATTTTAATCTAATCTTTGATACTTTATTTCTTTCTTCCTAGAGGCACATTTATAATACATCTAAATAACCTACTAGCTATTCTTAAGGAAATACAACTTAGGACTCTTAAGATCTAATCCCTAGAGATACTATTTCTAAATATAACCCTTATCCCTAACTCGTTCTACAGTACCGTGGGTACTGTTCCTATGGGCCTGGCCTGGCCCAATAACTCTAGCCCAATACCCATGACATGCAGATCTCCATCGATACCTGTGGTGATGCAGAAAGTGAACTGGACAACACTGCTCAAGAGCAAAAATCATCAAAAAAAATCCAAAGGTGTGAAATTCAACTGATCCCCCACAACAAAAAACAAAAAGTACCAGAGTACCAGACTGTGATTTAGATCTTTATATGAGAGGGATTGAGAGAAAATCAGATATGCAATAGTACAAAGTGGCATTAGAGATGAAATGCACATTACCCTCTGGACTACTCGACACCCATACAGTTGACAGCTTAAGCTCAAAGCACTTCTAAGAAAGCATGCGGTGATTTCCCTCCTTTGGAACGGGGCTCCAAGCTCAATCATCTGGTTGGAAGGGAAATGAAAATGAGTGTGTCAATTTTCTAGTGTATGTCTACATCTTCAAATGTTAAAGAGTTGAAAGCTATTGGAGTAAAACCTTTTGCACCACATAATTTCCAAAGACGTCAGTCACCAGTTCAACAACATGAGGCAGGATTTCTTTAAAGACTATGAATATCTCTTCAGGCGTCGCTGTTGGAAGCTTCTGCTGTATAAAGCGACTCCCACACTGATCAATGCTGCAAAAGAGCATAGAAAAGAATAGAAATTTGGCCATCAGGAAACATAATTATAACGTCTTGCATGTATGTGAATGATTCTTTAGCAGCAGATGGTATGCAACTTCAGAGTTCATCAAAGTCCACAGACCTGCATTCAAACACGTGGCCTTCTATATGAAAAAGCCGATGATTCCCTTTGTTTAAGCTGCTGAACTTCCCCTGGAGCAGCAGAGCATGGAGATCATTTTCTAGCCTTTTGGAATCATGCATGTGTGTAAAACCTGAAGTGTCAAGCCTTGGAGAACCAGAGTCTGGTGTTGGGCGACTCTGTGGACGTGACATCTCCCTTTCCATATCAACACCAAAGCATCGATCTAACATATTCATGACATGGGCTGGAACAGGAGAAGGATGATAAAATGAAAGGAAACATGCCTCATGAGCCCTTACTAATTGAAGAAATTCCTCAATTGGGTCCCTCCAGACAGAAGTCTCAGCATTGTTACGCAATGCCTGTGTTTCAGATGCCACTTTCTGACACTTCCTCTCGAGCTGCCTTTGAAGGTCTCTCTCAAGTTGCCTTTCAATCTGCAGCTTTCCATTCCACATGTTTGAATGTGTAGTTTCATCAAGGCCCATTTCTTGAACAAGCTGGGAACTCAGTTCTGCAGAATCTAAGTATTGTTTGTGGCTACGTCCTGTGGCTCGAGGTAGAGCAAACGTGGCATATGCTTCCCTTGCATGCGCTGCCATTCTTAGTGGCGACGTGGAGTTAGTATTGTATCCACCTGGTTGGTACATTGGAGAAAAAACAGGGCTTCCTGCAGACATGGAAGAAACAGGGCTTCCTGGGAGAGGACTGGCACCTCCTGATATCGTATTGAAAGGGCGAGCACCTATCATGATAGATTGCTCAGCTTGTTGTCCAACTCTAGTTGATGGGCTCCTGGAACCTGGTAAACATCTGCGAGCAGTGCTATTCAGTTGTGGGAATTCAGAGCTTTGCTGGTGTGGAAAAGATGATGTTCTTGGGAAGTCAGGGTATGTGCTGAAAGCGCGAGATGCAGTGTTTTCATGGAGACCAATTTGTCTCTGAAGATTTTTCTGGTTGAAATCAGCTTTTACCATCATTGCCCCACTCTGCAAGTTGATCCTTGGCAATGCACCAGAGGTGACATCAGTACTAGATCTGTAAGATGAGGTTGGTCTGAATAATTCCTTCTGAGAATTACCATCAGGTCCAGTCAGTAGGTTGTGATAATTGCTTTCATCGAGGTACCGGTGTGATGGTTGCCTTTCAACCTGAGGAACAAACTGCCTCTGTATATTGTTGGCGGTATACTGGTGACCAAAAGGTGAGTATGTTCCAGCAACATCACCATGCAGGGGATGTTGTGATGATTGCCTTACAAATTGAGAAGCAGACTGAATCTGCCTTCTGTTAGCTGCAGTCTGGTGACCCGAAGTGGAATATATTTCTGAAACATCAGCATGCACCCTATCACCAAGGGTGGGAGGTATGCACTCTGCGTCCCTGGTGGAAATGGCAGAGTGCCGAAGCAAGGATATACCTGGACTGATATTGTCACCGTGGTCCATTTGCTGAACACCAAAAGAACTGTCTGCCAGACAGGAGTTTTCCTGGTAATAGGGCTCTTCAACATGGGGTGTCATTGATGTGGATCTAGCTTTGATGGTTGGTTGCAACAAACGATGGGTGTGATGTGTCTTTGGATGGTATTCAGGATGTTCTCGCAACTGGCTCGCTACACTTGAAGACAAACTGGCTCTAGCACCATGTGAGACAGGAAACACTGGTTGGTAGGGCTCGGCAGAAAGAGCCTTCACCATGTTTTGCCCAACTTGCACTTTTTGTCGAACCCCTGTTACAGTTAAACCTCCAGCATCATCCCTGTTCAGTCCTGAGCCAAATCCAAAGTTCTGATAACCATCTATTTGCTTCTGAAGCTTCAGTTGGTTGAGTACAGTGTTTTCTTTAGTGCTGTTGGTTGGCAAGTTCATCTCTGAAAGAGTGTTATAGATGCTACCAGTATTGACTCCTTGAAATGAAGATGGGGTGACGAATTTATCATGGGGATCACTGAGCTCCGTCAGTTGATAAGGGCTTTTGCTTCCATGTAAAGCTCTATGTAATGGTGATGAATTGACCATATGTTGGGAAGATGAACTGCGGGAACTAACACCTTGGGACACAGGAAACACAGGGTGGTATGGTTGAGCAGAAAGTGCCTTCACCATAGATCCTTTAAGCTGCTTTCCTGATTTGGCTAACAGATTCCCTTTACCAGAATTCATTTGACCAGAATTGCAGCTTCCATAAATGGCTTTGTAGGATGGTTCTTTTAGAGTCTGACAAGCAGCTTGGATCTCTGTATTGAAGTTTCGAAAATGGTTGGCTGCTTCAGGCGGGGTATTGCAAGAAAAGGTCTTGCATGCAACCTCAATAGGCCTCTTTTCGTCTGGAGTAGATGTATATTCACCTGGGACATCCTGAGAAGGAAACAAAATTGGTTTTAGTAAAATAGAAAGAAATGGAATGCTGTAGGTCTTTGCATACATTGCATGCAAAATATCGATGTTAAATAAAGCAATCCCAGAACCCATATGGTTATTTGGCACGGGAGATGTGCTTCCTATTTGTGAAACATTACTTTGGAAGTTTGGACTCAGGGTTGCAATATAAACATGAAGGGGAAACAATCAATTCACAGATAGAAAGATGGGTAGACAAAAGCATCCGGACTTCAGAGCATAATCTAGTTCGGAGTTCTTGCACTATACAACGCTTACCGACTCGCCCTACAACACAGTGCAACATCCCTCGATAATATAGAAGATGAACCCCCCCCCCCCCTGAACGACTTCTACTTCGAGGAAGTCAATCTTTGACTTTAGCAGCTTAGATCTGCCTTGCATGCAAGGTAGTTATGGTGGTGTGACAAAGCACATCGACCTACCACCTTCACAACTTTACAGCGACTATGGCACGTGGCGTGACGACACCATAGACACATCGCCGTGACGAATATACTATGATATTAGAAAATTCAAAACTATCATCTCTTAAAAGTCATCAAAAGCAAACTATGAACAGTGACTTTTAAAAACCTAGGAGAAGAAAGGATTGCACGTGTTGCATTAGCCGAGTCAATGAGTCATAGAGAGCAAGGGCATGACACTTGCTTATCAACCAACTATTTTGATTTTGTAAAGGATAGTGGCAAATAATTCATAAAATTGGAGTCACTAAGAATAAGAATAAAAACAAATCAAATTATTTGAGCCAACCTTAGAAATATTGCAATGCTTATGCCACACAAATATGTTAGTCAATCAAGGCATTAGTGCAACATCTAGAAAATCTTCCCAAATGGTATGTTTAGGCTCAGTATATACTAATAAAAACATGACTTGCAGTATTTAATATATGTGAGGCACACGACATAGCACAATGACGCACACAACACAGCACAATGGCACAACACATAATAGCAGTAGCACACATAGGGGAGATAAGAGACATCACTAGCCGCCACCCATCCGTTCTCTTCCCTTCTCTTCCAGCCACCGCTATCGCCCAATCCTCGTCACCTCCCGCCGCAGCCTGCCATTGCCACCCACCGTAGCGCCACGAAGCCAAGGTGTGGACATGGGCACGGGCGTGGCTTGGAGCACTGCCCTTCAATTCTCTTTCTCTTTCCGATCCAACTGCCCATCATCATTTGCAGCCCACTGGATCTAGCCGCCACCGCTTTTGGCCAGGAGCTCTGCCTGCCATGGTGCTGCCACCTTTGACCTGGATCTGCCCACTGCCGCCTTTGGCTAGGAGCCGCCGCCTGCCATGCCCATCGAGGGTATCATGCAATGCCACAGGAGCACCACGGGCTTGTGGTGGTCGCCATGGGCCGGTTCCACTGTGGTACCCCTCTGGCGAATTTCTAAAAAATGCCACAGCGACATCGTTGCTATAGCGACGATATAAGTGACGCCATAACAACTATGCTTGCAAGGATCATCTCAATGAAGCCATGTTTTCCGATAGTTAGATCTAGAATTATACTACTTTTGAGTTTGCGCTACAACAAGGGTTCCAGAGTTACCCTGCAATTTTGTGACATTACAGAATGAACATTGCTAAGTAAAGTTTAGCTTCATTAATGGACCTATAGCATAGGTGCAGCATCAATTTGTTGATATACACAGTTGTAATGTGTGGTTCTTTCTTCGGTTGCATTATATCTTGGCGTACACAACATCTATGAGGTTGCAGAACAAGTAAGAAGAAGCAACTGGATCATCCACTGCGGCAATACAAAGTGTAGCATGAGCTAGGTCAATGCAAAGCCTGACCATGAATCCTGACTCTACGTTGATCTGAGAAAGCCCCCATGGTGTGTACGAGATCCTTATGGCATCAAGGAGTCATGCGAGATCAGTTACTGGAGCTTACAGAGACTACTATTAAGGAAGACAACAAAAATCATTTCAGTGTGTTGTGTGAGCACTTGTATGGTTTGACAATAAAATGGGTAGATGAGTATTCGAGGAAACAAAAAGTTATATTAAACCAAACCTAATGGTAAACCTCCGATACAATTTAACCGTAAGCAAGATGCCATTATCAACATACAACAATGCCCCTAGCTAGCTAGTTCCTACCAATTAGGATCATCAGAACAAGTTAATACTTAATAGCATGTGTAATAAACATATAATTGTATATTTGTAGTTTGTATGTATATAGTTTTTGGGTTGCAATGATCCTCCACAAACATACTTTGGGTGTGTTTCATTAAGCTTTTCTAACCAACTTCTCGATTAGAAAGTTGGAAGCTGAACCAAACAAGTATCGGATGAAACCAGCTTTTCCAACCGTAATATAAAGTACAAATTTCCCATCCTCTAAATTCCACAGCTTCATGGAATCACTGTTTCTTGTTGTTAAGCTTTATGCAATTACTCTACCGCAGATTCACAACTACTCCAATCAAACAATTTCACAGTTTTTCCACAACTCACATATTTTTTAGAATCTATAGCTCAACCAAACATACCCTTAACAAATACTGACATAAATTAAAGAAATAGGTAACAATTGTTACTAACCTTGATTAGAGAGAACATAATCACACCATTAAGGTGGATGTATATATATAGCCATGAGATGGGCCTAGATGACTTAGATGATATATGGGCCTTATATATGGGCCTTAACAACAATGATGTTGATGACTTCTTCTCATTGAAGATGGCCCTCACTAAAAATGCTAAAGTCAACGCCACGTTACCCGAGAATTTCGTTTTGGAGTAAAGTACACCACGGGACATCCAACTTGTTTAGTTGTCATCTAGGTCACTCTACTTTAAAATTGCACATCTAAGTCACTAATGTGAGTTAGGTGAGTCATTAGTCCTTAATTGTCCACTTAGACATACCTTGTCCACATTGAATGCCACCTATGACTTCAAAATTGCAAACAAACACTTCTAGAGAACCCCCTATGAAATTTCTTTTTACAGCACACTATTTCACTCATACCATATTCGTAGTTATTTTAGACTAGCTCTCCTACTTATCATCAAACCCTAGAGTTAGCGGTGGTGACTGTGGGTAACTACAGCACCATGAGCAGCAAGTGGACCACCACTACGGCGGTGTCACGGGTAAGAAGTGGGCTAGGCCCAAGCCCTCCAGCCCGTGAACATTGTCGGTCTCTCTTGTGCCGCCAGATTCTCAACTCGAGGACGAGCTGCGTTTTTTAGGGGGGGAGTGTCATGGCGGTACTGTTCACATGAACAGTACCGCGGTACTGTAGCAAATAGATTAGATTAGTTATAGTTATGTTTTCTGTTTTAGCAGATTAGGTTAGTTATAATTCTGTTTAGTAGATTAGATCAGAGGATCAGGTCTTGTGCCTATATAAACAGGACCTCAATAGGAGTTTAGGCGTCGAGTAGTTCAGTTGGCTATTGCCTTCTTGTATCCCTGCCTCTTCGCCACGTCGCCGCAACGGCGCCGCCGTGACGGAAGGGTCCAGGACCTCGACCATCTACCTATTTTAAATATAGTTTGAGACGATTAGTATCTACCAATTCCATGAAAATCCCTACCGGTGTGTCACGGTAGGAAGTGGGCCAGGCCCAGGCCTTCCAACCGTGAACAGTACCGAACAGTACCGCGGTACTGTAGCAGATTAGTTATAATCTTGATTTCTGTTTTAGCTGTTAGGATTAGTTTATCTCTATCTCTTTGTTAGTTTATCTCTATCTCTTTGTTAGTTTATCTTTATCTACAAGTTGTTAGCTATTTGTTAGAGATAAGAGGGGGTTAGTTAGCCTCTGTGCACTATATAAACAGAGGGCAGGGATGTGTTTGGGGGGGTTTTTTGAGTTAGGTTTGTAGCCACTTGTTCGGCTGAGGGCCTGGCTTGGCTCGGCTAGCAGCTGCGTCGCCACGGCGCCGCCGCATCGCCGAGGTCAGGGACCTCGGTCTGTTCCTTCCTTTCAATACAATTTACGTTCGGGAGTGCGTCCAATCTTGCCTTCCCCTGTGACCAGTGACACGGTGACAACTTGGTATCAGACGGCTCAAGTTCACCATATGCTGCGATGAATTCCCAATATGGCACTGGTTTGGGGAGCACCATCATGATATGCTGAAGGCTATTATGCAACACCTAGATGCCATCGAAAGGCGGCTAGATACCCTTGTAGCAGAAGCGGTTCCCCTGGATCTACAAGGGGAGAAGGGAAGGGAGACGCAACCACTGGCCAAGCCCTAGCCGAGCTCCCTCTACTGCAGGCCGCCTCTGCCTTCGCGTCTGCGACGCACCCCGTGACGTCGGAGTTAAAGCAGCAAAACCCGACGCCGGAGATCCGGCGCCTCGGCGTGCAGAAGCGACCGCTGGAGCGCTACGCCGCCAAGATTCGAGTCCCGCAGAAGACGACCCCGATCTGGTTGGGCACCTTCGACTCCACCAATGGGGTAGCCCGCGCCTACAACGTCGCCACCCAATCCCTCCGTGGGTCCACCGCAGACCCCTGCACGCCGCACCACTATCATCGGTCGTCGCTGCCCTGCACGACATGGCACCGCTGCTAGACACTACGTGGGTTGTTGCTTCCCTGCATGGAGCGGAGCTGCCGACCGGCGTGGCCACCGTCGTTGTCTGCATCTCCTCCGCGTCGTCGTCATCGTAGTGGTGGGTGACAGTGGGGACGATGACTCAGCAGCTTGAGGACGAGCTGCGTTTTTAGGGGGATGAAGTGTCACGGGTAGGAAGTGGGCTAGGCCCAAGCCCTCTAGCCCGTGAATAGTACTGCGGGTACTGTTCACGTGAACAATACCGCGGTATTGTAACAGATAAAATTATAGATCAGATTTTGGTTAGGAGTCTTAATGGCTAAGTATTGTAATCAGATTAGGATTGGTTTGTTAGTTGTTAGAAGTATTGTAATCAGATTAGAGTTGGATTGGTTTGTTAGTTGTTAAATCCGGGGACTTTGTACTATATAAACAGAGCCTGACCGAGGGTTTAGGTCGTCGAGTATTCAGTTGGGCTATTGCCTTCTTGTATCCCTGCCTCTTCGCTGCGTCGCCGCAACGGCGTTGCCGCAACAAAGAGGTCCAGGCCTTCGACCAACTACCCTTTTTTAAATATAGTTTGAGACGATTAGTACCTACCAATTCCGTGGAAATCCCTGCCGATGACAACTTGGTATTAGACGGCTCAGGTTCACCATTCGCTGCGATGAATTCCCAATCTGGCACCGGTTTGGGGAGCACCATCGATGACATACTGAAGGCTATTATGCAACGCCTAGATGCCATCGAAAGGAACTTAGATACCCGTGTAGCAGAAGTGGTTCCCTTGGATCTACAAGGGGAGGAGGGAAGGGAGATGCAGCCATTGGCCAAGCCCTATCCGAGCTTCCTCTACTGTGAGTCGCCTCTGCCTTCGCCTCCACGACACATCCCACGACGTTGGAGTTAAAGTAGTTGAAGCCAACACCGGAGTTCCAGCACCTCAACGTGTGGAAGCGGCCGCTAGGGCGCTACGCCGCCAAGATTCGAGTCCCGACGAAGACGACCCCGATCTGGTTGGGCACCTTTGACCCCACCAAGGAGGTGGCCTGTGCCTACAACGTCGCCGCCCAATCCCTCTGTGGGTCCACCGCAGACCCCTGCACGCCGCACCACTATCGTCGGTCGTCGTTACCCTGCACGGTGTGGCACCGCTGCTGGACACTGTGTGGGTTGCTGCTTCCCCGCATGGAGCGGTGTTGCCGGCCGGCGTGGTCTCCGTCATCGTCTGCATCTCCTCCGTGCCGTCGTCATCGCAGTGGTGGGCGACAGCGGGGACGACGACTCAGCAGCTCGAGGACGAGCTGCGTTTTTAGCGGGGGTGAAGTGTCACGGGTAGGAAGTGGGCTAGGCCCAAGCCCTCCAGCCCATGAAGTTCACATGAACAGTACCGCGGTACTATAACAGATAAAATTATAGATTGGATTTTGGTTAGGAGTCTTAATGACTAAGTATTGTAATCAGATTAGGATTGGTTTGTTAGTTGTTAGAAGTATTGTAATCAGATTAGAGTTGGATTGGTTTGTTAGTTGTTAGATCCGGGGACTCTGTAATATATAAACAGAGCCTGACCGAGGGTTTAGGTCGTCGAGTATTCAGTTTGGCTATTGCCTTCTTGTATCCCTAACTCTTCGCCGCGTCGCCACAACGGCGCCGCCGCGACGGAGAGGTCCAAGCCCTCGACCATCTACATCTTTTAAATATAGTTTGAGACGATTAGTACCTACCAATTCCGTGGAAACCCCTGCTGGTGACAGGCGGTCACTCCACAACCGTCACCATGACAAACGAGCTCCTCGCGGTCGCTCAGGTGTGGAACTACCTATCTTCCTTGCTCTCTATGTTGGGATGCACGAGTGGTGATTATGGGGCGTGGAGATCTCTACGGGGGAGCGGTTCTCCCGCATCAGGAAACGTCGGATGGCTGCCACCGCCAACGACATTTTCCGCACCTCCTATCGCTCGATGACCTCGAGTACCTAGCCGACTTGCTCATAAATGTGCCTAGATTGCTAGATGCATGGGATTGTGAACTGTACCATGCAAATTCAAGTAGATTAATGATTATTTGATTCAATGTTATTAGCTACATAATTGTTAGCTCTGAAAAGGAAATTTCGCAGGGGTTCTCAACAAGTGTTTGTTTGCAATTTTGAGTCATAGGTAGCATGCCATATGGACGAAGTATGCCTATGTGGACACTTAAGGCCTGTTTGGCATGGCTCCAACTCTAAACTTCAGCCTGAAGCTAGATGGAGCCAGCCAAACACGCCAACTTCATATTTTTGGGGAGCCATATAGCTTCATGGAGTTAGTGGTGGATCCCTATTGTATTTTTTTGGAGCACCTCTATTCGTGCTTCAAAACCAACAAATGTGAATTTAGCCATTATAGTTGTGGATAACTACCCACCATTGCAACTGATTACAAATATACCAATTTGTTTCTATTTTGCTAGAGAACATTCATCTGTAGTTTCCTCTGATCATCGATGCCTCTGCCCCATTCCTTTGCACCACACCACTGGATTGAGTCGGCCAGCCACTGATGCCTCCGCCCGTGGGAGTGCACCCCTGTCTCGGCTGCCAATGCGCACTCCGATAGATTGCATCCTTCCTCGTCGATGCGACCACTCCGCCCGACTCCTCCGCCCGCCCGCTGAATATCTCCTCCAAGCCGCCAGCGCCCCACTCTGCCTGACCACTCCACCCGACTGTTAGACTTCTTGGTCCGCCCACACGCGCTCACTTCACCCGACTACACCGCTCGCACTGCTAAACTTTTGTGCCTCCAAGGTAGAATCTCTCCCTCATACTGGACTGGTTATATGTGGTTGATTGGTTGTGTATCACCCAACGATGTTTATTCTGGTTTGGTCCCATAAAGCTTTCCACTATGCAATGCTTATTTCATTTGGTGAGCGAAAGTGTTTATCGTGAAATGCCATGGGCAACAATGGCAGTCCACTATAAATTTATTCTTTTCAGGAGCTAGATGCGCCTTTGCAGCCAAACACTCCTTCTAGACAGCTTCAACTCCACACAGAGCAAGCTCCATCTGAAGTTGTGAAGCAGAGCAGAAAAACCTAGGGTTGGAGCCATGCTAAACAGGCCCTTAAAGAAGGACTAATGACTAACTTAACTCATATTAGTAACTTAGATGTGTAGTTTTAAAGTAGAGTGACTAAACAAGTTGTATGACCTGTGGTGTATTTTACTCTTCATTTTAATTGCTTGCCACGGTTGAAGCTTTTCATTGCTGGAGAAGCCATTTTTGTGGGGGTAAAATAAAGGCTTATCATAAAAATTACTCTGCACAAGCTTTGGCTGGAGAAGACATGGCCTGGATGGCTGGATAGTTTGGAAAATCTTGACCACCACAAAATACATTGATAGAAAACCTCCATTAACATTGAAGTTGTCAGCCACAAACGGCAATAGCAAAAAATTCCATCTACGCAAACACGGACAAAATACTCGATCCTACGCAACGGAATCCAAGCTAGACCCTAGGGGGAGAGGGCAAAAGGAGCAAACCACGCGGCATCCAGCCGTGGCGGCCGGCGGAAACGAGCGGGAGTCCGCCGCCGGCCCATCCTCCCTTCCGTCTTCCGTCGACCGCGGCGCGACGCCGGCCGCCGGCCGCTTCCGCCGCGCGCGGCCATCGCCGCCGCCGCCGCCGCGCGTAGCACTCGAGTCCTCGTTTGGGTAATTTCTGCCCAAATGCTAACTAGTATTCCTAATTACAATTTGCACCCCGAATGTTTCGGGATATTTTCACTTAGAACCCTCTACTTGTAAATATTTACCAATAGATCCAAACATTTACCAATAGATCCAAACATTTACCAATAGATCCAAACATTTACCAATAGATCCAAATATTTACCAATACATGTTTATTACTAATTTATTACTAATTCAAAAGTGGGTTTTTTCATAATAAATCCAACTAATAATAGGATAAAAACTAGAATTAAACATTCAAAACACAAAAAATACAATTTAATGTACATAATTAATAGGCCCATAAAATACAAAATAGTCTAAGTATAAAAAACTCTGAAACAATGTCTCAGTTTATGGCCGGATTTATTTAATTTCATGCAAAAAAATTAAAATGTTTCAATGAGAAGCAAAAATGTTGTGAAATATATTTTTTTCAAGTTTTCAAAATCCATTTAATTGTCACCTACCGGATATATATGCCATACCAATATGCCATAAATTAAATGTGACAACGGTTACACATGCAAGATAAAAATAAAAAATAAAATTAATTAGCACACATTCATATATATATATATATATATATATACTATTCTACACAACGGGGTAGAGTAGCTATTCTACTGAAAAATCTACTACTAAAAAATAGTACTCAATTGTTATTCTACTGAAAAAATCTGCTACTAAAAATAGTACTCTGTGGTCGATGTAAAATAGTTATTAACGTGTATATATATACACACACACCATTAACTAGCAGCATATTATATAATAGCTACACGTTTAATCACACATATCAAAATTAAACAATCAATAGAAACACAGGTGATTCTATTAATTGGTTAATTAGCTAGCTAATTACTCTAGAACCGTAGTGAATTACCCTGCAAATAAATCACAGCAGAAAATTAAACTAAAAAAACAAAAAAATGTAATAAAGTAATTTGGGATTGTTCGATGCGGCCCAAGAAATGATGACGTCAAGCATGCATGCATGCAGCAGCAGCATGACGCACGCACGCATGGGTGGATGGATGCAGCGCTAGCTAGCGGTCGTCGTCGTCCTCACCTGCTGCAGCAGCAGCGACGACGAGCGCGAGCTCGCCGCCGGCGGAGGTGCCACCGCGGCGCCGGCGCCCGAGGAGGTCAGGTCGTCCCATCTCGCCTTGTCGTCGCTGTCGACCTGGTCGACGTCGCTCCCCACGAAGCCGAGCTCGCTCATCGTCTCCTCCATGGCGATCGATCTAGCTTAGCTTCTTGCTGCGATCTAGCTAGCTCGCATATGGGATCGGAGCAGCTAGCCCAAATGAGAGAGCTTTGCAAAATTAAAAAAAAAAGGATATCATTATTAGAATATAGAAATCAATTCCAGGAAATTAAAAAGTAGTAAGAAATGCTAGCTCCAAATAAAAAAAAGATGGAAACTTTGGTATATACAACATGGAGCACAGATGTGCAGCTGGAACTTTAATTATTAGGGACAAATACATTTGTGTTCTTATACGGGTAGTAATTAATCCCTTGCCAGAAATAATTAATCACCTGGAAATTTTTTTGCTTATGATTAAACAAGCGGCAGAACAAGATCGAGAATTAACTTGAACTTGGAATAATAAGCCGTGCGCGTTCTCGATCTGCTGCTAAAATCCCCAAAAAAACGAGCTGGATTTGATCTTCGATCGCAAGTTAATAGGAACTAAATCCCCTGGCAAAACAAAGAAACGATTAATTTTACTCAGAAAAAGAAAGATAAATATATCCTCACAGACGAAACCACAAAAAAAAAATTTACACCAGGAGAGACTAGCTAGAGAGCTAGACATGAATATTTTGCCAGAGAAACAACAAGATCGATATCATAGACAAAAAATCTAGCAAGAAGCAAGGAGGAAAAGCAACCGGTACGCGCTCCCCAAGATCAACAACCGTGCGTCCGCCGCCGCCGCCGCCTGGCTCGTCTCCCCCAACTCCGGCCGCCGGCCAAACGCCGCCGCCGACCGCGCCAAGAAATTAATCCGAGCGGTTTCCGCCGTCGAACACCTCTCCCAGAGGAGAAGCAGATCGATCGACCGACCGACCGACCGACCGATCTCCCTCTCCCGCAAGCGACGAGGCGAGCAAGCGGCAGAGCGTGCGAGGTGATGCGCAGTGGAAATGGCGATGAGCAGCAGGGTGACGCCGCTAGCGAGCGTTTTAATAAGGCCGAGGGGAGAGGGCTGCGGGGGGAGCGCGAACCGTCCGATCTGCATCGGACGGACCAGATCGTCTGCAGCGGTCTCCGCCCATTTTGCGAGGACAACCCTGGGGAATTCGGATATTTGGGAGATGCGTGCTCCAGCATTTAATGTTAGAGATAGAAATTATTATTATTATTATTATTATTATTATTATTATTATTATTATATCAGTTTTTAAAATGGATGGAGTTTGGTGGTAGATATACTTGGATACGTATATCATATGTTTCATCTTTAAATGTTTTTTCATATAAATTATTTATGTTAAAAAAATTATAGTATTAGTTTATGGTCTCGATAACTCTACGACGATGTTTTTAATGTTGTTTGGTTAAGAGACGAGTGAAATGAGATTACCCTAAGGGGTTGTTCTCCTCAAATTTAGGGTGAGCTCATGATAAAAACGATTAAATGAGCTCATCTCATCTCACGTGTGCGCGCATAGACGAGACAAAAGTATTGCATAGGCGACATCGGTCAAGGTCATGTGGTGGTGACATACGAGCTTGATTAATAAAATGACTACTCAACTAAAACAAGGTGCGCGACAAATTAAACTATCTCAAGCAAATACATACTCTCACCACAAACTTGATGAAATAACTATGCAACTAAGACTTTATATGTTTTTAACCAAAAACATAAGACTTATTATAACATCTTATAAAGTAAGTACCGACCTATTTCGTACCACCGTGTCTTCGAACCAAACGAACTCTACACGCATCTATAGATATATGTGCATAGACGGAGGACCCAAAAATAATCTCATTGCTATCAATCTCATGTATTCAATTCGTGGATATGCAAATATCTTGGAGATATATTCACATCTCAAAAATATTATTTTGCAACACATCTTTAGCTAAACGTTTACTTTAATTTCAGCCTCTTTGGAGGGAGAGAATGGGTTAGTGTCTCTGTAGCTTTGTTTTTTGCCCCTCCTCACTGACGTGTGGACCCGCCGTGCATTGGCCCACCATGTCAGCGAGTGGCACGCACCCTTTGTTCCGTGCGACTTGTACCGCATGACGACAACTCGCACAATACACGCAGGAAATCAGAACGGTTACTCGGTTACACTCTGAGTACTGACATGTGGGTCCCACCGCGAGCTGGTCATGCTCTCCCAAATTAGCAACCGCAGGAACGACCGTTTTACCTCTTTTGGCTGTTTTTTTGTGAGTAAAGCCTTGATAAAGGCTTGTCTCTTCTTCTTTGTTAACTGTGTTTGTTTTAGTATATAAGTTATTTTAATATTTTTCAAATTCATCTATGATTATGATTAATGGATTTGGACATGTACGTATTCAGATTTATTAATCTATACATAAATTAAAAAAACTAAAATAACTTATATTCTAAAACAAAACATATATGATCGAATTTTTATCCAATAAGTATGTATAAATAAGTATAGCTAAGAATTTAGCGGTGCCGGTTTAACTGTCTATATATATTTGAATTTTGATAAGGTGGATTTATAGCAAAAGTTGTGTTGTGTTGGGAGAAATAATCTCATCAGTCCTGTTATTAGGAGGACCACTTTGAATAATAAGTTTTGGGATATACAAGATGTGAAGTCTTCTGCCAAAGATGTGGTACTTTGAAGGAATGAGCCAGAAACCCCTATATTGGCTCCGAAACTGGCGCATAAAGAGAAACCTGGAGCCCTTAATCATCTTGGTGGCCCCGCCACCTAGACGCCTCCCAGAGGCCCCGGCTTCGAAGGAGCGCCGCAAAACAGGACACAACGTTTGTTTTATCTAAGTGTTAACACGTGTACTTACCATTTTACCTCTATGGTATTTTGTGAATAGAGTTCACTGTAACAGTTGTAGCTAAAAGATAGAACAATATTTCTCTATTGGATCTATGTCTATAAATACTTTCCCTTCTACTGTAATACGACAGACATGATTTCACATAATCAGAGACACTTCGAACTAACATAAGGCTATTATCCTATTCGGAGGCCGGGTTCAGTCATAGTCAATCCTTCCTTTCAATCAGTCCTTCGAGGCTATTCAAATATGTTAACGTAATATTTTACACCAACGTATTGGATTTCCGAGTTACAAATCTGGATCATCAGCTAATGTATTTGTATTAATTTATTACAGTTTTAAATAATTTAGATCATTAAATTTAAATCTCATGGACAATTTGTGACATATTTACAAGTATACCCACTATACCGACCGCTATGCCCCCAGAGCCGTGGATTTCTCTCGTACGGCGCGTGGTAAAGGGAAACCCAATGGCAAGTGGGTCCCAGCGCTGTCAGGGCCCACATGTCATTGTGTAGTGTAGAGAGGGTGTCACGCACCCGCAAAGTGCTCGAATGTGTGGGCCCCCACCTCAGGTGCTAGCTCCCCCGCGTGACTCGGGTCGGTCCACGCTTGCGCGCGTGTTCGATTGCGGATTTGCGAAGTGTTCGAGGACTTATCTGCAAAAGAGTTACTTGTAGGTGGCCAAATAGACCGGGCCTAGTGGACGGCACTAGTTCCGGCCCTAAAAAGCACGGTACTAGTATGGTCCGACATTATGGGGTTAGTGCTAGTGTCAGTTAGGTCCAGCACGACTTTTTTAGCTAGCACGATGGCGATTCGACATCGTGTTAGGCGTTTGATCTGCACTACTTTGTATCTGTAAATTTTAATTTTGTGAATTCTATTGTAAATTTTGAAATTTGAATTTTAAAATTGTCAGATTGTTATATGGTTCTGCTATAAAATTTCTTGTATGTTGTGAAATTTTGTATCTGTAGTGGCTGTGCTGGCACTAGCCCATTAGACCAATAGTGTCGTAGTGCCGTGCATGGGCCATGAGCTCGGCACATAGTGCCGGCACGGCATGGCACAGATAAAATGTAGTGCCTATCCGTACCGTGTTTAATCGGGCCGTGCCAATTCGGACTAGTGTCGGGTTAGTGCCGGGCCGTCCATTTGGCCGCCTCTGCTTGTAGTACAATAAATATTTCTGTGGATTAACTAATTGAACTTTCAAAGAATACCCGGGTTATTTGCAAAAGATTAAAGATGTATATCCTTTGGTTTTCGACCGAACAAATTTCGCATTCTATAGAAATTTTGATTACAAACGACTCAATTTTTGCGATGACAAGAAAATTTCCAATATTCTAAATCAAGTCTATTACCGGTCTCTCTCTTTATTTCAACTTAATTTCAACTTAAAGATTATAACAATTCAACTTGTTTTTATAAATTCAAATAAACAAATCAGTAAGCTAGTTTAACCCAATTTTTATCTATAAGTTGAATTGTTATAATCTCAAACTAAAACAAACATATAACGTATACTCTCACATACACACGATAATAATCTCGTTTATTACTGGTGCTACGGTGCAACTACCTTACGTTAAATCAAAAATCAAAGAGTATTTAAATAATTTCTTTTGCATATATCACTACTACAAAGCGATACTGTAGCGGCGGGCAAAACCGACCTATAGTGGCGGGCATCCAGTCCGCCACTGCTCTAACGTCACTGCTATCCCTGGTTAGCAGTGGTGGGCAGAGTGTCCGCCACCGCTGTGTCAACAGTAGTGGCGGGCGCTGACCTCATCTGCCCGCCACTACTATTGATAACAGCAGTGGCGGGCAGATGAGGTCAGCGCGCCCGCCACCACTGTGTCAACAGCAATAACGGGCGCGCTGACCTCATCTGCCCGCCCATTACTACGGGCGCGCTGACATCATATTCCCGCCACTGCTGTGTATAACCCATAACAAAGAATGTTGTGATCCATAATTCACAGTCCCACAAACCAAAACACAAAAATTATATGCTTCACACAACCATCCACATACACAGCAGCAAAACATCCACATATCCACATACACAACCACAAGAGTAACACATCAACACAACAACCATCCATCTCATCAATTTACAAAAATTTACAAAGTTTACATAATATGCTTCACACAGCCATCTACATACACAGCAACAACAACAACAACAACACATCTCATCAATTTACAAATTTACATTTCATCACACATCAAGTCTAAAAAGTTTACATCTATCAAAATTTCAAAATTAACCATTGTTTCACAAATACATGCTCATGCGGTTTATGTTTTCTTGGAAGGCCAACTCATATCTTGGTTTGCCTTTTCATTTTTCCGCCCCAATCATACAGAGTTGGATGCTTGGCCACTTCACTCTCAGGATCGAACAATGCTCCAAGCTCATGAAGAATCTCATGCATTGTGAAGCGGCACATCCTTGATATGATTTCGTACATTTGTGATTCTGAGAGTTGGCTCTTCTGGGCAACGGTTGATGGACCTGACGTCTGCATACGTAATATATAAGTACATACGCTGCAAGTTATATTAGATTAACACACAAGAAATCAACTTACTTCTTTAGTATCCTCAGATACTGTCCGCCCAAACTTTCCTAAGTTATTGCTCATGAAATCATAAGTATAATAGCCGCAATGCACGGAACTAAGAGATTGTTTGTAACACTTCAAAATAGACAAAGTTAGAACGATATATAGTTTGGCTTTATCAATTGAATTAAGAAATTTAAAAATATAATATTACCGGATAGTTGATTCTGATAAGAATATCTTTCGGCCTCTGTGGATCATGTGGGCCACCTAACTTTTCCACGTAGTATTTGTATGCACTCTGAATAACATTTAATATATCTTGATATTCTTTTTTGGGTTTGTCGAGCGAGTCGAGCACATAAACCCTTGAGCTCTTTGGGTATATCAGAAGTGCAATCCAATGATCACTATCGAAAGAAGTAATATATGACTATGTTCATTTCATAATCGATAAAACATGATTAAGTGGATATAGTGGGTATACTTACTTAAAGTTATATGCCCCACTTATCATTTCTCTGTCCTTCCATTGATCCATGCGCTGCGCAATATACAACGCGGCACAACTCCTTTTCTTCTTCTTAAGTGTCTCTTCGTCTTTATTGAACATCTTTCTTTGAAATTTTTTCTTACCCGCAGTCCAGTACTTGCTATCGTTCTGGTTTAGTGTCGAGTTCAACGCACTTTGGCTTATGAATGACGGGTTCAAGTACCCATACATATTAGACTCGTAACAAATTGAATTACAACTGCATACGTTTTTGAAACAATAGTCAATATAAGACATTATTTATTTTTGCTTTGTGTTGACAAAGTATAAAGTACTTACATGCACCAGAGCATCATGCTTGTGATGTCGGTTCGCTTCAGACGAAACATCCGATGGAAGTCGTCGAAAAATAGTGCAAGCTTAAACTCTGGGCAGTTGAATATTTCTTGTGGAACCTTCAGTTCTATTTGTATTACTTCTAACGAAGACGCTTCGAGGTACCAGTCATGAAATGTTTTCATCATCCAAGGCATACTTTTAAGTACTCCTTGGGGTAATAATGGTTTGCCTGATTCGTATTCGATATAATCCTCGTCTCCGTAGGTCCATTTATCAATAGAAAGTGAGCCCGCGTGCTTTTGTACTGGAGCCTTTATGGGAGCCGCTTCGGGCGTAGAACGTGTTTGCCCCACAGTAGTAAAAAATTTATGCATCTCAGATTTCGGCGCAGAACACTGCCCAGATTGAACAGTTATCTTGTGGATTGCTGTCTTTAGGCATGCATCTTGTTTTTTAGGCTCGGCAACTAGCACTGGCACTTTTGTTATGGGCTTGGCCACCGACACTTGAGGATCAGCCAGAACTGGCACTTGAGGCTCAGCCTAAACTAGCACTGGCATTTGATCTGGCTCTGGCACATTTGTGTTGGTCTCATCAGTGGGCTCAAGCACTGGCACTGGCTTTGTCACTTGAGGATCAGAAGTCACTTTCGATTCTATCACTTCTGCCACTTTATCGGGCACTGGCTCTTCCTTTGCCTCTTCCTCTATCTTACGCTTATCAACAGGTGATAAAGATCCTATATTTTGCACATCCTGAGATGAAAGATATGTGGGGATTGTGATGAGATAATAGGCGATTTACTCTGAGAACTTGTCTGCAGTAATTTGATATCTCGGCTCGCCCATAGGACAAAGTTATTCAGAGCATCTCCGATTGTCTCAATCCCCTCATCAGGCATTGGAAGATCCAAGAGGTCATTAATAAATCTGTCGTTGGTGATCTCATTGACCTGAACCTTGGTATAGTCAGCAGGAATAGGCTGATTGTGAAATAAATCCTTAGGCATAGCAATGCCTCGTGCAGCCTCTTTGGAATGCTCTTTGCGCCCTATCGGTACATACAAGCTGCATGGTGTGTCCTCTTTAATATAATTTACAGGAAATTTGTCTTGTACTGAGCCAACACTGCTTGGTACGTCGAGTCGTACCTCTGGCACAATTATTTGTCTCACTGCAGCTTGCATTATGTTTGGATTCTCGTTAATAAATTCAAAAAAGTGTCGCTCCCACTCTGCACGGCGCTCTGCGGCGTCGTCTGTGCATGCTTGACGCTTCTTGTATGTGGCACCCTCCAGTTTCTTGAAAGTATTTTTCCAGGGTGCTATAGAAGAGACACCTCGGGTGCGCCCTCGACGTTCCTCGTTTCCGAGAGCAGATGTAAGATGGTCATTACATCCATCGGGCTTGAAATTTCCAGTCTTCTCCAACTCAGCGATTTCCTGTCCTTTCTGGAATACTTCACTAGTCCGTGAGTCAGAGAGCATATATTGGCCCTCGGGTGTTTTTTAGCTCGACCTAGGAGCCATCTCTTAGTGCGCTGATCAGCACCTGAAAACTGTTCAGGTAACCCGCCGCATGGTCCTCCTCCTCCTTTCTACTCCACTCATCCTCCTTGGCCTTATATCCACCTGACCCAAGTTTATGTGGGAACTTATTCTTCTTATTAAGTTCTTTGAACATGATGCTCTTTTGTTTGGCTTCTTCCGAGCAATGCTGCATTTTGAATTCGTTCTATTCATTTGGCGTTATAAAGCCGTAGTCGTTGAGTGGCGACTCATCTTTCTGAAGGTATTGTGTGTTCAGTTTAGTCCTAAATGTACGGAGAGCCTTCCCGATAGTCTTCAATGTGGCAGCTTTAGCGTCTTCTAAGCGGTCTTCCGGGAATTTATAATGCGTTTTATATGCTGCCACAATTCGTTCTTTGTAGCTTCAGGGACAATCTTCCAATTTTTCCAAACTATCTTACATCGCTCCCTGGCGAGACATCCACAGTCGTTACGCCACTTCGCTGTGATTTCTTTTGGCTTCTTTGGAGCCCCATCAACATGCACTTCTTCAACCTCATAGATAGCTGTATGCAGCTTGTTCTTCTCCCATTTCCCTCTCCTCTTCGCATTTGCAGAGGATGTTGTGGCAGCGGGCTCAACATCTGCTTGCTCAGCTGACTCAATAGCTGGGACAATAGTTGTTCTTTTCTCGACTTGGAATAATCAACGCTTGCTTCCTCGCTTTGGACGATCCTACGATGATAGACAATGTGAGCTTCAGGAATGTAATCCTCGGTTAGAAGCTGCTCTGACTTGTTACTAACGTAATAATTACCTCCGCTTGAGCTTCAGGAATGTAATCCTCATCGACGTCTTCTCTCGTTCTCTTCTTTCTAGGCTCCATTGGATGTTCATTCTCCGGAGAGTGGTACGAAGATTCGCTATCGGAGGATCCTTCAGATGAACCCTCTTTATTTGTTTTTGCGGGAGACTCGTAGATGAGCTCCTCGATGGAACGTCCTTCTTCCGCCATAGATAAACTATTCATAGTTAAGAGGCTAATGTATCAGAATTTTGGTTATGCAAAAAAGGTCTGCTATCATATTTTCATAGTTAAGAGGCTATTACTTCCGAATCCACTATACTAATCCTAAAGTTAGGATATTGTGTTGTTCTCTCTCTAGTGTTGTTGAGGCCTCAACATATTTTGTGTTGTTTTTCAAAATGTTCATGGCTGCCATGGAACCGTGTGCACATCCATTCCCTGTCAGCAACACGAGAAAGAAGAAGCTGTTGACGGGAATGGATGTGTCACACGGCTTGATGACATACATGAGATAACTCAATAACAATTTGCATCATAGGCCACTAAAAGGAATTACGAAATTTAATGTTGGTCTTCAACCGGATGCATGAACTTGAGGATTAGTATAGTAGCCTTAGAAGTAATAACAGTAGTAAACTGATCACAGTGTTGTTGAGGCCTCAGCATATTTTGTGTTGTTTTTCAAAATGTTCATGGCTGTCATGGAACCGTGTGCACATCTATTCCCTGTCAGCAACACGAGAAAGAAGAAGTTGTTGACGGGAATGGACGTGTCACACGGCTTGATGACATACATGAGATAACTCAATAACAATTTGCATCATAGGCCTCTAAAAGTAATTGTAAAATCTAATGTTGGTCTTCAACCGGATGCATGAACTTGAGGATTAGTATATATAGTAGCCTTAAAAATAATAGCAGTAGTAAACTGATCACAGTGTTGTTGAGGCCTCAACATATTTTGTGTTGTTTTTCAAAATGTTCATGGATGCCATGGAACCATGAGCACATCCATTCCCTGTCAGCAACACGAGAAAGAAGAAATTGTTGACGGGAATGGATGTGTCTCACGGCTTGATGACATACATGAGATAACTCAATAACAATTTGCATCATAGGCCTCTAAAAGTAATTGTAGAATCTAATGTTGGCCTTCAGCCGGATGAACTTGAGGATTAATATAGTAGCCTTAGAAGTAATAACAGTAGTAAACTGATCACAGTGTTGTTGAGGCCTCAACATATTTTGTGTTGTTTTTTAAAATGTTCATGGCTGCCATGGAACCGTGTGCACATCCATTCCCTGTCAGCAACACGAGAAAGAAGAAGCTGTTGACGGGAATGGATGTGTCACACGGCTTGATGAC
This sequence comes from Zizania palustris, assembly GCA_019279435.1. Lineage (NCBI taxonomy): Eukaryota > Viridiplantae > Streptophyta > Magnoliopsida > Poales > Poaceae > Zizania > Zizania palustris. The sequence goes on along the minus strand of JAAALK010000289.1, from coordinate 37,074,094 downwards.
ATACATGAGATAACTCAATAACAATTTGCATCATAGGCCACTAAAAGGAATTACGAAATTTAATGTTGGTCTTCAACCGGATGCATGAACTTGAGGATTAGTATAGTAGCCTTAGAAGTAATAACAGTAGTAAACTGATCATAGTGTTGTTGAGGCCTCAGCATATTTTGTGTTGTTTTTCAAAATGTTCATGGCTGTCATGGAACCGTGTGCACATCTATTCCCTGTCAGCAACACGAGAAAGAAGAAGTTGTTGACGGGAATGGACGTGTCACACGGCTTGATGACATACATGAGATAACTCAATAACAATTTGCATCATAGGCCTCTAAAAGTAATTGTAGAATCTAATGTTGGTCTTCAACCGGATGCATGAACTTGAGGATTAGTATATAGTAGCCTTAAAAATAATAGCAGTAGTAAATTGATCACAGTGTTGTTGAGGCCTCAACATATTTTGTGTTGTTTTTCAAAATGTTCATGGATGCCATGAAACCATGAGCACATCCATTCCCTGTCAGCAACACGAGAAAGAAGAAACTGTTGACGGGAATGGATGTGTCTCACGGCTTGATGACATACATGAGATAACTCAATAACAATTTGCATCATAGGCCTCTAAAAGTAATTGTAGAATCTAATGTTGGCCTTCAGCCGGATGAACTTGAGGATTAATATAGTAGCCTTAGAAGTAATAACAGTAGTAAACTGATCACAGTGTTGTTGAGGCCTCAACATATTTTGTGTTGTTTTTCAAAATGTTCATGGCTGCCATGGAACCGTGTGCACATCCATTCCCTGTCAGCAACACGAGAAAGAAGAAGCTGTTGACGGGAATGGATGTGTCACACGGCTTGATGACATACATGAGATAACTCAATAACAATTTGCATCATAGGCCACTAAAAGGAATTACGAAATTTAATGTTGGTCTTCAACCGGATGCATGAACTTGAGGATTAGTATAGTAGCCTTAGAAGTAATAACAGTAGTAAACTGATCACAGTGTTGTTGAGGCCTCAGCATATTTTGTGTTGTTTTTCAAAATGTTCATGGCTGTCATGGAACCGTGTGCACATCTATTCCCTGTCAGCAACACGAGAAAGAAGAAGTTGTTGACGGGAATGGACGTGTCACACGGCTTGATGACATACATGAGATAACTCAATAACAATTTGCATCATAGGCCTCTAAAAGTAATTGTAGAATCTAATGTTGGTCTTCAACCGGATGCATGAACTTGAGGATTAGTATATAGTAGCCTTAGAAATAATAGCAGTAGTAAACTGATCACAGTGTTGTTGAGGCCTCAGCATATTTTGTTGCCATGGAACATTAGAGGGAAAAACAACACAAAATATGCTGAGGTCTCAACAACACTAGAGAGAGAACAACACAATCTCCTAACTTGAGAATTAATATAGTGGCTTTGGAAGTAATAGCTGACTACTGTAGCCAAGAAGAGTTTTCATACATTTCCCACCTTTGACACTGTGATCAGTTTACTACTGTAGCCTCAGAAGTAATAGCAGTAGTAAACTGATCACAGTGTCAAAGGTGGGAAATGTATGAAAACTCTTCTTGGCTACAGTAGTCAGCTATTACTTCTGAAGGTACTATATTAATCCTCAAGTTAGGAGATTGTGTTGTTCTCTCTCTTGTGTTGTTAAGGCCTCAGCATATTTTGTGTTGTTTTTCAAATATGTTCATGGCTGCCATGGAACCGTGAGCACATCCATTCCCTATCATCAACATGAGAAAGAAGAAGTTGTTGACCGGAATGGATGTGTCCCACGGCTTGATGACATACATGAGATAACTCAATTACTATTTGCATCATAGGCATCTAAAAGAAATTGCAGAATCTAATGTTGGCCTTCAGCCGGATGAACTTGAGGATTAGTATATAGTAGCCTTAGAAATAATAGTAGTAGTAAACTGATCACAATGTTGTTTAGGCCTCAGCATATTTTGTGTTGCTTTTCAAATATGTTCATGGCTGCCATGGAACCGTGAGCACATCCATTCCATGTCAGCAACACGAGAAAGAAGAAGTTGTTGACAGGAATGGATGTGTCCCACGGCTTGATGACATACATGAGATAACTCGATTACTATTTGCATCATATGCCTCTAAAAGGAATTGCAGAATCTAATGTTGGCCTTCAGCCGGATGAACTTGAGGATTAGTATAGTAGCCTTAGAAGTAATAACAGTAGTAAACTGATCACAGTGTTGTTTAGGCCTCAGCATATTTTGTGTTGTTTTTCAAATATGTTCATGGCTGCCATGGAACCGTGAGCACATCCATTCCCTATCAGCAACACGAGAAAGAAGAAGTTGTTGACAGGAATGGATGTGTCGCACGGCTTGATGACATACATGAGATAGTCTGTATTGTTCATCTTTGGAGATTATAAGGTACTCCCTATGGTCACTAATATATAATGTTTTTAACACCTGAATTAATGTTAAAAACATCATATAGTAATGATCAAGAGCTAGTATATTGGATCGCCATTTTCATGGTGAATATGTTGGGTTTCATGGTGACCGATGGATTTAGGATCCCCCGGAGATCACAAATTTGCATCATAGGCCCCAAAATTAGACTAATATATATTGGGTGAATGGTACATTTCCATTAATCAATGCCAAAATAGGTGTAACAAAGTAGTATACAGTGGTTCTACAAATAATAACTATCCAAAAATGTAAGAGCATCTCCATTGTATATAAATTGATTAAATATAGCTCCATTTGAATAACAATTCACATTTAGAAAGTACAATGGAGATGCTCTAAGGACAATAAACCCTAGAAACCTAACTTAGCTTGTGTTGGCCTATCTCTCTCAAGAATACACTCAAGAACATAAGAACACTCAAGAACTAGAGGGGGGGTGAATAGGCGCATCGACAAAATTCTTTCGAATTAGATGGCCCTTTCAAAATACCCAACGCTCCTCCAAACTTAATCACAGATTTAGCTTCAATGAGTCAAACTAAAGACTATATCACAAACTTGCTATTTAATCTTTATGTCTGATCAAGAAATCAGAATTTAAACAAACTTAATCATCTAAACACCTTGCAATGAATTCAAGGGGAAATTTCTGAATCAAAATAGAACACATTCAACCAAAATAGAAAAAATAAAATAAAGATAGGCCTAAACTGCATTCCACAATCAACATTTTCTATTTTTATTTGTTCACCAAAAAAGGGTATACAATTCTCATACCAAAATTTTATCCGGACAGAAGATATAGCTAGGGACTTAATTAAGAGAACATGCATGTTCGTCTGAATCAGGGCATTAATTTCAGAGAAAATTGGAAAAGGAGAAATTTTTTGCAACCTGAACGGGGACGGCGGCGTGCGCTCGGGGACAGGGACGGCGGCGCGGGGTCCAGGGACAGCGACGTGGGCTCCGGCGGAGTTCGGGGCGACGACGACGACAGGTTCCGAGGGTGGCGGCGCGGGCTTCGGGACAGGGATGGCGGCGTGCGTCGGGGGACAGGGACGGCAGCGACGAGGGGTCCGGGGACACCAACAGCTCCGAGATGGCGGCGACGAGCTTCGAGGATGACAACGACGGGCTCTAAGGGTGGCGGCGCGGGCACTGGGAGCGGCAGTAGTAACTAGCGGGAGAAGATTAGGGCTTAGGGTTTTCAGACGGCGGGAGCGAAATATTTATATAGGTGGATTAGCAGTGGCGGGCATGCTGATGTCATCCTGCCCGCCACTGCTATTTTCTCTTAGTAGTGGCGGGCATGCTGACATCACCAGCCCGCCACTACTAATCCGCCCGCCGCTGGTGCTCGATGCCACTACGAAAAGGAATAGCAGTGGCGGGCTGGTGACGTCAGCATACCCGACCGCCACTACTATGAGAGGTTGGGGTTATCTAACATACGTTGCGATACATTTCGAGAAACACTTTGTAGCACAGTGGTGCGGGGGTTGCTTTGGTGCCATGCGGTTCGAGGTTCGAACCTTGCTGCCGGCAGGCGGTTTGAGGTTCGAACCTTGCTGCTAGCATCCAAACATTTTTTTACATTTCTATTCTAATTTTCATGACTTTTTTTATTCATGTTTAAATTCTAGTTTGAACTTGATTTTTTTAACAATAAAAATACATCATAACTTATCAAATTTAAAAAATTGGTATTTTTCTGCCTCACTTTACTTTTTTTTATTTCATTAAGAAACCTCAGGTTCTCCAGCGATGCATTAGGGTTTAGAGAAGAAATGACTGAGGTTTGAAAGCAAAATCTATAGTTTATTCTTCCTTTGAAATTAAAACTTTTTGTACAATAAAAATACAACACCAATATTCTAATTACAAAAATTGGTATTTTTCTCCCTTAGTTTACTGTTTTTATTTCATTAAGTGTGTTTTTATGATCAAAGTCAAAATAAGTTCAATTTGAACTACAAGACATGAAATAATTCACCAAAATTTATAGAAAAACCATATTCATGTTTTGACTCTATAATTAGTTATTATCTAGTAAATTTAAAACCATCATAAAAAATGTAGGTTTCCACAACAGTCGATCGACAACTTGTATTTTTATAGTTTTTAATCCTCAAAAAATAAAATAAAGTCTAAAAAAGATGAGACTTGTCATGTTGTTATGATATGATCGATCCATAGATGTTGTCATAAAAAAATAAAATTGTTTCGAGAAAATAATCATGTAGGGCGTTAAGAAACTTAAGATTCTCCGGGGATGAATTAGGGTTTAGAGGTGAAATGACTCAGGTTTGAAAGCAAAACCTATAGTTGATTCTTCCTTTGAACTTGAAACTTTTTGTACAATAAAATACAACAACAATATTCTAATTGCAAAAATTGGTATTTTTCATTAACAGAAATTGGTATTTAAATACAAAAAAGTCCACGTAGAGGTAGGGATTATCTAGCATACACTGCACACATTGCCGAGAAATACTTTGTAGCGCAGTGGTGCGGGGGGTGCTTTGGTGCCATGCGGTTTGAGGTTCGAACCTTGCTGCCAACAGGCAGTTTGAGGTTCGAACCTTGCTGCTGGCTCCAAATCAACATTTTTTTTCTGTTTTGTACTTTTTTAAATTTTCATCCTTTGAGTTTTCAAGAACACAAGTAATGTTCATCCCTCTAGAGTCAGAAGCTTGGCTACATGCATTCAAAACAAAACAAATAAGTTAGACGATAGGTACTTCCTCCGTTCCTAAATGTAAGTCATTCTGGTATTTGCTGGATTTATCTGTGGATCAAAGAATCTAGACGCATATATGTCCATATTCATTGATCCATAGATGTATATGACAAATGACAGAATGGCTTACATTTAGAAGCGGAGGAAATACGTGTCATCACGTGACTCGGCCATGAATTAAATATTAACATCTATCTCTGTGTTCTGACTACATATATATACAGAACATATTGTTATTATAAGATTCTCAAGCAGTATCTAGTGAGTATATTGTTGGCCGACGACGACATCTTGCCGGTGAGAAGCAGATAGAGGGGAAGAAGTCATCGGCGATGAGAGACGCCAGCTCGAAGTTTTTGAGATTACATTGTTACATATTACACGTGTTTTTGAGATCCATCACTAATGGGCTTTGAGAAAAATTGTCGCTAACACTTTTAGCGATGGATATTATTTTAACCGTCAATAAAAGGAGTTTTAGTGACAGATAATAGGTCTAGAGTATACATTAGTGACAATTATTAAGTTAATTCATCACTTAAGGTATATTAGTGATGTATCAATAAAAATGCATCATTAAAGGTTATTTCCATATTAGTGCATGCAATTGAGGTTGGGAAATGATATTTTGTCAGATATAATAGCTATGGTCGTTATAAACCTCTAGGATTGTAGAAGTTGCTCGGATAGAGTTAGTTAAACCTACCAAAAAGGTATGACACAATACCATTACAAAATCTACCAAAAAGTATGAGCCCACTCTAGTGATTTAGACGGATCCAAAACTATATTTAGTCAATGGATAGACTTGGAGAACACGTTTGGACGAAATAGAACAAAAGAAACCCTAGACTAGTGATATTTGAATATGATGTTAAAATTGGTTATTCTTTCTTCTTTTAAAGTGAAGGCTGATGATATCTCAATCTTTGTTTGAATAAATATCATAGTGTTGTTGATCATGCTCCATCTTCAATCCTTCTTTCCACATCTAAAGACCAAACAACACAAGAATTCATTTTGACGACATACCCAATAAAATAAACTCATGGTTATCATGAGTTAGGGTTTAAGGTGAGGAGGGTTAGGTGTGGTAGCAGACTAACTAGAAAAGAGAAGGGAGGCAAACTGGCACCAAAGACATGGACATCGAAAAAACACATATCATATGGTTTTATCTTTAAATGTGGTTTTTTCATAGAAGTTGTACACAAATTTATAGTATTAGTATATCATATGGAGTTAGATGGGATTGTGCAATTTTACTTTTAAGGGCGTTTGGTTAGAAGACAAGTGAAATTTATGGAATATTTATCTTAGATTTAGGATGAGCTCATCCAAAAAAACGAGCGGATGAGGTCATCCCACCTCGTGTGTGCATTGGGCTTGGACGATGACGGTTGAGCTTGAGCAGAGGCATTAACCACATGCTTAATGAGATGATTATAAAAGCATGATCCATTGTATCTCCAATGAAATAAAAACAAGGTATATTTATTGGATGTGATCACTTTATCCCATAAAATAGGGATAGTTTTATTCCATACCACCACATCCTCAAACTAAATAGGCTCTAGATGTAGATATAGATATATGTAGATGGAGGACCAAAAACAATCTCATTCCTGTCAATCTTTTGTATTTGTGGATATGTATATAGCTTTAAGATAGTTTCATATCTCACAAAAATATTTTGCAACACTCTATAGCTTTGTTTTGTCCCTCACTACCATGTGGGCTCGCCGGCCATGGGCTCACCATGTCAGCAAGTGGCACTAAGGTACATTATTTGAAGAAAAATAAATCTCAAACATTCCATTTTCTAATCTATTCTCTAAATCATATCTTATCTATCTCAAATATAGGATTAGCTTGGTCTATTCCTATTTTCGTTCGTGCCATTTTTTTCTTTGCACACACACTATTTTCTCCCACGTATGTTGTTATAGGATGGACAACACACATATCTAAAGATATCACAACTTTACAAAAAAAAACTATTACATATTATATGTCATATTTGTATGATTTAAAAAGTATGGATCAAGATTATATAAAAATTACTGTAGATTGATTGTTTTTTAGAGAAAGATAGAGTTTAAGATGGTCCATGTATTAGATTTAGGAAATAAAATTTAGTAAATTCCTTGGAGATGCTCTTATTCCAACCGTCAATAAGAAGGTCTTTAGTGACATGTAATGTCTATCTACAGGTCTAGGGTATACATTAGTGATAATTATTAAGTTGACGTATGTCACTAAAGATCTATCAGTGATATACATTTTTAAGACCTATTAGTGATATACGCTATTTAGCCATCAATAAAATTGTACCATTAAAGGTTATTTATGTTGTAGTATGTGCAACTGATGCTGGGAAATAATATTTTGTCAGAGATAATAGTGACATCCGACATAAATAAACCTCTGAGCTTAGGGGAAGTTGCTCGGATGAAGCGAGTTGCACCTACCAAAAAGGTATGTCACACCGTTATAGAATCCGCCAAAAAAGTATGAGCTTACTACAGTGGTCCAATGGATCCAAAACTATATTTAGCCGATGGATGCAACTACAAAAAGGTATGACACATGCACCATTACAGAATCAACCAAAAAGTATGAGCGAGCTACGATGGACCAAACTATATTTAGCCAATGGATATACTTGGAGAACACGTTTGGACAAAATAGTACCAAAGAAACCCTAGACTAGTGAAATTTGGATACGATGATAAATGATGCTATTCTTCCTTCTTTTAAAGTGAAGGCTAATGATATCTATGTCTTTGTTTCAATGAATATCATAATTGATTGTTGATCATGCTCCATCTTTAATCCTTCTTTCTACATCTAAAGACCAAACAACACAAGGATTCACATTTTGATAATATATCCAACAAACTCATGGTCATCATGAGTTCGAGTACAAGGTGATCAAGTAGGGTTTGTTAGTAATAGAGCCACTAGAGACGAGAGGAAGAAGCTATATAGGCACCAAAGTCGATGGACATAGAAAAAAGCAAAATGGATAGAAGTATTCAAGTGTCGTGACATTTTCGTGACATAATAATAATGTTGGGTCCATGGAACTTTTGTGATGTCGGAAAAAATATGCTTTGTTGAAACCCGAAAACTTATTGGCGAATAAGATATATTAGTAAGGGAAAACATTCGAAAATTATATAAACAGTCCCCAAAATATATCAATTGAATCAATTTCCTTGATTTAAATTACCTGCAAACTTAGAAACCAACTACAAATTAAGCACGAGTTGTATATACATTTGCTAGCTCAATGCAAGTGGATCTCGCCAACAGGTGGTCAGTGGGCCCACCTGTCAGCGGGAGAAGGATGGACATCTCCGACTCTGAGAGGTGGCTGACTACGTAATTAGGTTTAATTCATTACGTCTTTCTTGTTATGATCTGAGAAGGAGAAGGGAAAAACGGTCTTTGATCTTCTTCGATCCATGGATCTGTGATTCTGACCAAATGGTCTAAAATTCACCAAAAATCACCCATTTCGCTGAGGTCCGAATTAGTATTAAACCGATCAGAAAAATTCAATATAATTTGAATTTTTAGCCTAGTCTAATATCCACACGAGTCCACCAATGCATCCCTTACATATAAAACTCTAGAAAACCTAGTAGCTTCGTGTTTTCTCCTCCTATTCATTATGTTTATTGGTGACTACACTGTTTCTAATGGCTAGACGGCTTCACTTCTTTCTGATTGTTGTGCTTAATACTCCAATTCTCTCCGTTATCCCTAGTGGTTGATGAGATGATTATTTTCATTTACTTTTTTTGCTAGTTTGTAAGTCACACACAAGCATAAGTTTGCATACCTACTATGTTAATAACCTCTCTGTCTACTATAACTTACAAGAAAAACTATTTATTAATAAAATAAATATTACACTAGAGATTACTTAATTCTTTAGGTGACTTTTTTTATTTCTTTTACTCTCACACTATTCAATTGACAAGGAGGGGAGGGTGTCTTTATTTATAGATTTACAAGACCGTCAAATGATTGACATGTGATAGCATATAAGCTATTGATTTAATTTCCACACTCGTTTCAAAAAATATATTATCTTTAGATTCTTCTCAAGTTGCTATGACACTAAAGATTATGTACATTTTTACCTAAATATATGTAGTAATGAATATATGAGAAACTTCTATAAATCTTGCTCTTCTTAACAAATTTAATTTAAGTTCATATGCAACCTAAAAAATCTAAGAAGAAATAAATATCTGAATTAACATTCGGTTTATGTCCTAGATATAGGACAAGAGGCTAGCTAACGGCACACGACGCTTAGCATCCCTGCTGCCGTCTCCACGCCCGATCACCGTGCCCATGTCTCGCCGTGTGCGCACCATGCAGAACGCCACCACCATAAACCTCACACATGCGACGCGCTGCTCAAGTTGAACGAGTACTCGAGTCGACAAGGGTCCAAAGTTTCCAGCTACGTCCAAGATTACTCCTTTCTTATTTCTCGTGGAGTGTAATATTATTTACATAAATATTGGTTTCGACGTAGCAAAATTTAATTTACAGTTTACACTAAAATTATAGTGCATCCTAGGGAGTATATAAAATTATAAGGTATTTTCTAATTTTGATCAGTAGTATGTAAAAATACTAACAACAATAATATCTAATTATTTTTATTAAATTTACTATAAAATATATTTTAATATTTTATTTATTTGATATTACACGTATTTATATATTTTCTCTTTAAATATAATCAAAGTTTTAAAAACTTTGTCTTAATAAAAAATTAAATAACAGATAATATCTGAATTACTATAAAAGTTAAATGTATATAAAATTAAACAAATTTACCATAAAAGTTTTATATTTGTTTTAAATTTTGTTACAATTTCGATCAAATATTGTTCGAAATTTCCGAAATATCTGAATTTCATCTTTTTCCTATGTTGAATCCCAGAACCCAGTCTGATTCGATCTCCCCTCCTTTTAGCTTTAAAATTATTTTTAATATTAAAATCATTAAAATTATTTTTAATATTTACTATGCCTTTAAAATTATTTTATTAAAATTAATTTTAATATTTTTAACTTTAAAGATATATGCACTATTAAAAATTTCCTATATCTTTAAAATTAAAATTACAGGAGCAGCCTTTGGATTTTCTGCGGACTGGATTGCACAGTGACGTAAGCGTTGGTTCGCGCGACGTTAGAGCATTTCCCAGAGTCAGTTTAAAAATTGATTCTCTATATAATTTTTTAGATCTATTTTTGAGGATACAAATAGTTTAAATATGTTTCTCTCCAATAAAGTCTCTAAAGTAAAGTATGTGAGTATGTTCCCTACAAATAGGAAATACAATGATTAATTTTGAGAATTCTTTATTTTTGGGAGTCATTTAGAGTATCTATTGAAGGAGATTTTTTAATTCTAGTCCCAAAAATTTAAAGAAGAGAACTTAGTTTGTTACACCCTCCGTTTCCGTTTCCGCTTCGCTTCGATCTCCCCCTCCTTTTAGCTTTTAGGGTTCTCGGCTTCGCGCCCGCGCCCGCGCATGCGCGTATAAAAAGACGGCCATGGGGCGCCGGTCGAGACAGGTTTCCACAAAGCCGGCTTCTTCCGCGCCTCCGCTCGATCGTTGAAGCTGCGCGTGCGTCGCCGCCGCCGTCGCCGATCGGTCGGTCAGGTAAGCGAGCGATCGATCCATCTGTCGATATGCCTGCATGCGATTCCACAAGATTGCCTGCGCGAGGATTATTGGTGATTGGTGAATCGTCGTCGATGGAGTCTCGTTGATTTGTGTACGTACGTGTGGTTGTGGTTCTGTGCAGGAGGGGGAGAAGAGATGGATCGTGACGAGGAGATGGGGCATGGGGACAGATCGTTGCTGTTCATCGGCGACGAGGACGACGATCTCGAGGCGGGACGGGATGGGGGCTCCACGCCGTCGTCGGACCCGGGGTCGTTCTCCGACAGAAGCGACCGCACTAGCGGCGACGAAGAGGAGGACGAGGACGATGGTGATGGCCAGGGCGCGCTAGGCGCTGATCAGATGGGCACATGGCCACAGAGCTACAGGTCGATCGATAGATCGATCGATCGATCTCGCTACCTCCTCCTTTGCGATGATTTTGCATTCGTGAATGCGTGATCGATGTTGGTGTCGCGATTTTTTTCCTCTGACGATTTTTTTTTTTTTGCGGCCGCGCAACGCAATGCAGGCAGTCGATCGACATGATGACCGTCGTGTCGTCGCCGACGATGAGCTCGATCATGGCGGCGAGCCCGAACCTGGCCATGTTCGGGAACTCCATCGTCAAGGCCGGCAGCTCGTTCTTCCTGAAGAGGGCGACCAGCAGCACGCTGGGACGTCCCGATACCTTGCTGCCGCTCACCAGGCCATTGCTGCCGCCGTCGGAGCGGCCGACGGTGAGGGAGTCGACGGACAGCTTGCCGCCACGCCCGCTGGCTCCGCAGGCCGAGCAGGTGGTGCCGTCGTCGAGGCCATCAGCTACATGCCTGAAATCCAGTTACATCGACCTCCCCCCGCCGTCTACTAAGTGCGGACAGAAGCAAGCTATCCTCAACGGTGCGTCCCATTAAACTTCACTAATGGTTCATGTTGGAAACAAGTCATGAATTTTGTTGAAGCTTGCAAATTTTCATTCATTTTATCTCGACTTTCATAAATTGCTTGTGAATTGTGATTGTTCAAATGCTGTCTATAGCGAATACATCACCTTATAAAACTTCTTGTATAACTTCAGAAAACACACTATCAGGTAGCAAACGATCATTCGATCAATAATATTGATCTAATTCATTTTGTCTTCTGCATGACTAATTCTTTATGACACAATGAAACTGATAATCTGAATTACCACTTTCAGAGATAGCTTCAGATTCTAGGATGTTCATTAATTCTTCAGCAGGACTAATTATTTATGACCTGAAAAGAGAACTGTTATTGTGAATTTGCCATTCTATCTAAAACGTTATAACACAATATCTCACCAAAACTGTTGTAAACTAGTTTACATCTGAATTGTTCTGTATTTGTTGGATTTGCAGGGCTTAATGTTCTGTGCGGCGTTGGGATCCTCACAACAAGTTACGGAATCAAACAAGGAGGATGGCTAAGCATCATCCTGCTGCCCTTGTTGGGTGGCTGTTCATGCTACACCGGGTTGCTTCTCAAGAAATGCATAGACAGTTCACCGAGCATCGAGACATATCCGGATATAGGTCAAGCCGCTTTCGGTATCTACGGAAGGATATTCGTGTCGGTATGTAAATGTATTTACAGATCCATTTGACAGAACAGTTCTTTGCTAAATTTCACTTCAATTCCCATCTGAATGTAACATGCATTGCTTTTCGCAGGTTGTTCTTTACATGGAGCTATATGTAAGTGTCCGTTGAATTGTGAAACTAAGAGATTTCTCATGTTCATTCAGCTGCCATTAATTCTTACACGTTACAATGAAATTTCTCATCTTTTTTTTGCAGGCATGCGCTGTGGAGTACATCACGCTGCTAGGTGACAGTTTGTCATCAGTATTCCCCTCTGCCCATTTAGCTTTCACTGGCATCTACTTGAACGCGCATAATCTCTTTGCCATCACAATGGCCTTGGCTATTCTGCCATCAGTTTGGCTGAAAAACCTCAGCCTCCTCTCCTATCTTTCTGGTAAGTAACAGAACCAGAGTTGGCATATGAATAATGATATAATTGACACCTGTTCTTGATCTCCAAATGAATGACTTTTGCAGCGGGAGGCGTGGTGGCGACAATGACAGTCATCGTGTGCTTGTTTTGGGTTGGGATCGGAGAAGGAGTTGGGTTCCACACTGGAGGAACTGCACTGAATCTGACACACTTTCCTGTGGCACTTGGCCTGTACGGCTACTGCTACTCAGGGCACTCCGTTTTTCCAAACATATATTCATCCATGAAGGAACGCTCAAAGTTCACTTTCGTTCTGCTGTTCTGGTAAAGTTCTAATCTTGACAACTGAAAATCTGAAATGCTACAGTACTGTTCTCTTCCGGTTATGTTCTTACAAATACTACTCTCTACTGTTTCAGCTTCATAGTGGTCACTATTGTATATGCTGCGGTCGCCGTCTCAGGATATCTGATGTTCGGAGAATCGACAATGTCGCAGTTCACTCTGAACATGCCGCAGCAGTACATCCCCTCAAAAATCGCCATTTGGATGACGGTATGAAACTCCTGATAGTTATTAGTTATTCTTCCATTGGACATTGCAGCAAAGATCCATGCGGGTTATGATCTGATATTTTTCCGGTTTCAGATAGTAAACCCGTACACGAAGTATGCCTTGACAATAACACCGGTGGCCTTGTCGATCGAAGAGGCTCTACCTAAGAGGCTGCAGACTTACCAAGTTGGAATGTGTGTTAGGACAGCTCTTGTCCTCTCAACTGTTGTTGTGGCTTTGACATTTCCATACTTTGGTGAGTAGTTTATTATCTTACTGAATACCAATTCTTTCATAATTGTCAATTTTAACTCCAAAACATCAAGCATGCTAGGTAGTGCTACAATTAGTTTATTATCTTACTTAACACGTTTAATCTTTTGATAATTGATAATTTTAACTCGAAAACATCAAGCATACTAGGTAGTGCTACACTTAGTTTATTATCTTACTTAACACGTTTAATCTTTTGATAATTGATAATTTTAACTCCAAAACATCAAGCATACTAGGTAGTGCTACAATTAGTTTATTATCTTACTGAACACTACTGATCCTTTGAACACTGATGAATTTAACTCTCAAAACATCAAGCATACTAGGTAGTGCTACAATTAGCTTATTATCTTACTGAACACTACTGATCCTTTGAACACTGATGAATTTAACTCCAAAACACCAAGCATACTAGGTAGTGCTACAATTAGTTTATTATCTTACTGAACACTACTGATCCTTTGAACACTGAGGAATTTAACTCTCAAAACATCAAGCATACTAGATAGTGCTACAATTAGTTTATTATCTTACTGAACACTACTGATCCTTTGAACACTGATGAATTTAACTCTCAAAACATCAAGCATACTAGGTAGTGCTACAATTAGTTTATTATCTCACTGAACACAGTACTAATCCTTTGGTAACTGATGAATTTAACTCTCAAAAACATCAAGCATGCTAGCTAATGCTACCCCTTGCCTATTTATTGTGCAGCATTGGTGATGGCATTGCTCGGATCTGTGTTCACAATGCTAGTGGTGAGTTTCTATTGACCTAAAAAGGCTAAAATTCTGCAATACCTACCATATTATTTTGCTTCACCACTTGCATTTACAGGCCCTCATCCTCCCATGTGCATGCTACCTGTCCATCAAGAAGGGTTCAATACCATTATGGGAGGTAATTAGCACATGATGCTGATAAAAAAGTCACTGACAGATATATTATATCTAGTCCTGAAGACGCTAATAACAGTACAAATTTCTGTCTCCATTTCAGGTTGTCTTGTGCATGACAATCATAGTCCTTGGCATCCTGTGCGCGTGTGTCGGATCATACACCTCGGTTAAACAGATGATAAGCAGCAGATAGCAGGATGCATGATCGATCCCGTGTGGCTGCTACAGATTCGTGCATGGCCAAATTTTGCTTGTTTTATTGGTTCCTTTTGACAGGAAGGCTATATATGTTCTTAAAAATATGTAATGGTATGACAGTCCTGAATTTGGTTGATTGCGAAGGCACTGCACAGATCTCATTTGCTGGAGGAATCAGGACAGACAACTTTGTAGTCTTAGATGGAAGAACGATGTGATGCTATGATAAATATTTGTTAATTATGGATTAATTAGGTTTAATAATTTTGTTTTGTGAATAATCTTTCGATTCTGCAATTATTTTTATAATTATTTCACGTTTAGTCCTTCAAATTGATGTTCAAACATCGACTAAACTTTAGTTGTACGTGGAACCAAACGCCCTCTAAATTGTATAAAGTTGATCTTGAATATTTGTCTGCAACTTTGCGTTATGCAAAACTTCTTGCATATGGAATGTCTCTAAAACAGCTACTACTTCCATTCATTTTTAGATGGTACCGTTAATTTTTATCACAATATTTGACCATTCATTTTATTTAAAAACTTTGTGCAAATATAAAAAAACAAGTTTTGATTGAAGTACCTTCAATATGGATATACATATAGGAATAAGTCTACGTGACTCTTCGCGTATTGCCGATTGATTACTTATCCCCCTAACTCAATAAACTAGGTGTTTAACATCGTAACTTTTTAAATACCGTTTAATTAAATCTCTAAGGTGATTTTGCAAACTGATTTTGCTCCGTTGTTAGACAAGAATGTTTTTTCTTGTTCTTTTTTGTCTCCTTGTCCTCGTCCCCTAATGCAAATGCAACGGTTAAATCCTTCCACCTCTCGGAAGAAATAATTTCTGCCTCATCCTCCATTACTACTTTGGGCTAAATTTTTTCATGCCATTATAATTTTCACAGTTTTGAAATATGTCATCGGTGTGTCACTAACAGAAAATTGTAATGGCATTTTTTCAATTTTCCCTACTTTTTTCGCCTGCATATATATTCACATCAGACGTGCATTCTTCAGAAACACAAGGATCCCTTCACAAGGCAGCAAGAAAGTACTCTACTTTACAAGGAGTATTTGATTCAGAAACCATAAAATGTGTCAGTCTTTCCCAAAGACACTGTCACAGCTTACATTTCTGCATGGATAGCTAAAACAAGCCGACGGAAGCTACCGTTTTTTTCCGCGCTTAAAGTAACTACTACCTAACTACGAGAGAGATTTGATAATTTGCCTCCGCCAAAAAGCGAATTCGCCTCTCATAATTGTAAATAGTTCTACACGTCATTATCTTAGGGTAACATCATAATTAAAATGACATGTTGATTGTTGAGAGCAGCAAACTATCAATTTTTTCACATACCTTAGGAAGGGGCCGTTGAAAAGGCACGTCTCTCTCTTTCTTGAAGGGAAAATTACTTACATGCCATTATAATTTTTAAGAATTGCCTATATGTCACTGTCAGTGACTGTAGCGGCTTCTATTTGTCATTGACACACCGATGACATATTGATAAACCGTGAAAATTATAATAACACGGAAGAAATCAGGCCCAAAGCCCTTTTGATGCATCTGAAAGACCGGCCCAATCAGGCCCTGCTAATTAAGGAAAGTAGCCCACGGCCCAAATGTTCAGGCTACCATGGAGTTTACAGAAGAAGCCCATTTCGGCCCAATGTTTGTAGCCCACGTGCATCTGCCGTTGATGGCTGATGGATTTTTTAAAATAATACATTTTTTATTAAAATTTCAAATTTACCATGGATTTTAGCATTCTATCGCCCTATCGGGCAGACCATATGCCGATCTAAACCGCATAAATCTACAAGTTCTAGTTTATGTCAACCAATGAATGACTAATTTATTGGTACTTAATATACCGATTTAGGTCGAATCGACCTAGAGCAAGTTCTAGTACCGATAGAAGTCCAATCTAGACCGATTAGTCTAGATCGGCATACCATTTATCGATCTAGGGCCGATTAGCCTAGATCGATAGACCAATTATCTATAAAAGGATATTTTTTGTAAATTTTGAAATTTGCATATTATATTTGAAAAATTGAATAAAAATATATTATTTTAAAAAAATCATGTCAGATGCCTCCGCATGGCCCGGTATTTTAAAAAAACCATACCTTCAAAGTGATTTTAATTATTTATCACTCTAATCTTTAGTTATAAAGATCAAAAGTGGTAAATAATTGAATCTCCACCGTCGAGGCTGAAGAATCATATCCCAACCGTTGGATCCAGGCATGCATAGTGAGCAGAATTAAATCGAAAACCGAAAAGAAACTTCAATCATTTTTTGTTTTTAACATTTGGTTTTTGTTTTAATTAAATTTGTCTTTCGGTTTGCCGATAAATTAAAACACAGATTAATTAAATATTGAATATTATAAGTTAACTAGTAGTGTGCCATTTTAGGTGAGTGAAGTGGGTGTTTGGTTTAGGGTTTAGGGTTTAGTTTTATGACTAAAGTTTAATTTGTGTCGTATTATATGTTTGGATATCAATTTGAAGGATTAAACGTGAACTAATTATAAAAATAATTGCAGAATCTGAGGATTATTCGCGAGACGAATTTATTAAGCCTAATTAATTCATGATTAACAAATATTTACTGTAGCATCACATTGTCAAATCATGGCGTAATTAGACTCATTAGACCCGTCTCGTGAATAACCCACCGATTATGAATGTGTTTTATAAATAGTATATATTTAATACTCCAAAATATCACCCAAACATCGGACGTGGTGAGACTAAACTTTTACCTAACATTGTAGCTACGATTTATGACAGGGTCAGCTCATCAGATGTGTCCAGGTTACAGCAATATCCTACTACTCTCCTTGTGATTTCATATTCGTTTTGATTGGCAAATCGCACAAGATCGCCGTCTCCCGGAATACATCTGTTTGGATCACACGAGATTCGATCGATTCGAGTTGGTTTCTTGTCTTGTCTCGCGGTCAAACCAAAAAAAATTTAGGCTGTCCTTTTCCAGGATCAGTGACAGGTTCTCTGGATGTCTCATGCTGTTGCTCTTGTTTTTATGTTCGTCTCTGATCTTCGTTTGGCATCCACTGGCTCCTGCCATGTGATGGACAATATTCCCATTATCTTGTCAACATTTTTGTAGGATTGATTCAGGTGCAGCCTTCGGTTTATTTGCAAAAATACTGCTAGGATTCGTGATTTGAGTATTAGCTACTAAAAAATTTATACTATTTAATTATTTATCACTTATGCGAATGCTAAATTAGGCCATCTGAATAACTGAATATATGACCTCAGACCAATATGGTAAATGACCGATGCTATTTTTTAGGAGTGACAAATCATCAAATATTCCCGGTGCAAACACAGTAGCAACGAAGTGATTTGACGTCGAACCAAACATTTCTAGTGTCTGTTTTTTCTACTATAGATTAGTATCGTCTTGTTCATTTCAAGAGAATCTGAAACTGAAAATAGACAATTTCGCAATTGATTCTGATTCAAAGCCGAAAACATTTCTAGTAAGATACTGAAATGTTTCTGTTTCTGAGTGAATCTATAACCGTACCAAACGGATCCTTATATGATGAAACAAACTTTGCAGAAATATGCTCCTACGCCACTTTGACGAGCAGCTGATGTACATTTGATTGTTGCTAGATGCTAGTGAGATACTTTTGCCTTCACAAGTAACAAGTGCAGTAGTTATAGCATGGATACACTGACGGAATCATCACACAATCAACAAACTGTGGTAAAAAAAGGCAGATATCTTCCTCAATTATTGGGGTGGCAAATTAGGAATAGTATCAATCAATGTCCATTTTCAATGCGAGGGAACGAAGATGTTATAGTCCCCTGCCGCCCAGGATTGAACACAAACAAGAGGGAAAAAGGGTCAGAGATATGTCAAGTGAATGGATAGTCTGAATTTGGCAACTTGCAGTTGCACCTGTTTGTAGAGCAGATAACTAACATCCACATTTCCTTACATATATTTTCATGAAACAGACGTGCAAATCAACTCCGGCCAAGAGTCCCAGCTTGTTTACTGAACAATTCCAAGAATCCGGTCCCAGATCAGCAATGCAGAAGATATCTCACGTCTCCAATCACATCAGAGGCAAATATGCTGTCAAAACTGTTTGATCCGCTGTCACAACATGTATCATGAGTGATGGAATGAGTTTTTTGAAAAGATAATTCCCAGGTACACAACAGCATAGACTAGCCAAAACCAGTTCATCATTGCGAACATATTTCAATGTTACTGCTTGCCACACCACTGTAAGCACCTAAAACAGAGTAACTAGTGTCAATTACAGCCGGATCAACGGACTGGATTGATCGCAGGTGCATGTGAAGCTGCAGTAAACATCATCCAGACAAGGACTTAAGTCTATTTTCTAAGTGACATTAAGCAGCAACATGACAACAGCTAATTCACATCACATAAAACCATGGGTACCTACATAAGTGCCTGTTATCTTTTGACTTCCACAACTTGGGCTAGCCATCTTCCCCATAGCCTGCATTGCATGAATCGATCCGTATGAGAAGAATAACAGACCCATTGAAACCACAAGTACATGCTTCATTCTAGATAGGCATACCTCAAGTCACTGCATCCATCAAACCAACACCAAAACCATCTATCTTCATACATGACATACCGCCACTAGTGATATTATTGAAATACCTAAATCTATATGACTATGTAGCCAGGAGAAAATAAATACAGCTAAAAGTAAGAGATATCATCATTTGGCACCCATGTCGAGGTGGCATAGAGTATGCGCCCTTTCCATCCCTGCAAGAGCCATCGGTGATCTACATCTATCACAAAGTCCTTGTGGTAGCAATTCTTGACCTTGTCCCGTACTTTCTGAACAATATCTGGGTTCAGTGGCAGCTGCTTGAAGCCAGCCCGTTGATTCCGCACCTGCCATTGCTTGTATGTCTCAGGGCGCTCTACCCGATCTGTGCCCTCACACGCGATGACATTTAAAGCAGCCCGCCCAAAGATGTTTTGCTCAATCAGCATCCGCTGTTCGCTTTCCCTTGGGGTAGTTGAATCCAGAACATCAAACAAGGCTGAGTAATAGAACAAAGCCTCCCGGAACCGTGTCACGAAGAATGGTGCACTGAATGAGCCATTCACTATTGCATGGATGAACACATCAGGCTGCATCTTCTGGATGTTGCTGAGCATAATATCCCTTGGACTGTCAATCACAACGCTCTCATCCATCAAGTTCTTCAATTGGCAATGGCAATTAACAATGAGCACCTCATCAGGATCAATATTCAGATCATCTTTGCAGACTGACTCCATCTTAGCTGCCGCAATGGCATGGTACTTGAATGGCACATGGAACTCACGGGCGTAGCTACTGAGCCGGCGCCCAGTCTCCTCAATACGCTCAGTTGGGCGGAAGCCAGACTGGGGGATGTCAATGCCAGTGATCCTCACCTCAGGTGGCCCACCCTCCCTGTCTGATATCCGCCGCAAGAAGCATGGCCACTGGAACCCATATTGTATACCATAATCAACAATATGTATCTTCTTCTTACCCAAGGAAGCATTGTAGATGGTGTAATTGGAGAATATGAAGGACACCTTCTTGAAGCAGATGGCAGCCATGTACAGTTGGTATGCTTTGAGCATGTCCACTACTGAGGTGCGCTTTGCCATGAGCGACTGGTGCACTGAACTGCCCGTGCCGGCAAGCCGCGCCTGCAGCCCCTCAGCAAAGCAATGCGCAAGACGCTGTGTTGCGTCACCCGTCGGTTTTGAGTGCTGCTTGATCTGCTTCAGCAGCTCGGTGGCGCTCCTCCGGTCATCGGTAGCCACAGCCTGTGCGCAGTGGATGAGCAGCGTGCGCAGGTCCACAACGTCCTTCCCACCCCGTCGGCCCCCCTTTGCCTTCCCATGCCCACCTTTTCCGCCGGCGCTGGCCTCATTCTTGGCTGCCTCCTCCTTCATGGCTATCCGTAGCTCCTTCATCATCTCGACGCAATTCTGGTCGGAGGGCATCATCACCTTGTGGAACATGTCCCGCGCGGCGACATCATCCCCCTGCACCGCCGTCTGCTTGCTGCTCCTGCCGCCCTCCAGCTCCAGCTCCTCGTCGTCGTACGGGTTCTTCCGCCCGCGGCCGCCCAAGGAAGCCACCGCATCCACCGCCTCCTCCTTGACGCTCACCACAGACGCCGCAGCGGGAGCAGAGCGGCCGTTGAATCCGACCAGCAGCTTGTCGTCGCTGGGAAGGAACTTCTTGGCCTCCTCGACGCCCCTAAAGTAATCCCCAGAGGAAGCCTCGAGGTCGATGACGAGCTTGTCCTCGCTTGGCAGGAACTTGTTGGCCTCCTCCATGCCCTTGAGGAAGGCGGAGCTCATGAGGTCGGAGTTAGCCCCGGCGGCGAAGAAGACGGTGGGATCGAGCTCGATGCTCCCGTACTGCACCGCGGCGGTAGGGGCGTCGTAGGAGTTGACGGCGGCCGGGGTGAGCGGGATTGCGGTGGAGACGGAGGTGTCGGAGGAGGAGCGGCTGCCGTTCTCGTCGGAGTTGGAGCGGGACTGCGACGAGGGGTCGGAGAGGATGTCGAGGAAGGGCTGCTGCGCCTGCAGCAGCGCCGGGTAGTCGTAGAAGAACTTGTCGTCGATGTCCTCCTCCATCAGCATCCTCGAGATGAACGGCAGCACCATGTCCTCCGGCGTGGACGTCCCCCCGTCGTCCCCTTTCCCGTCCTCCTCCTGCTTCTGCTTCTCCTGCTCCGGCCCCCCCTCCGGGTGCGGCGTCGGCGGGAGGTCGAGGTAGACCGAAGGCGATGCCGGCGCGAGGTCGGACAGGTAGAGGAAGAGCGACGGGTCGTCGTCCCCGATCCCGTCGTACCCGCCGCCGGCGCCTTGGAAGTCCGCCGAGGATCCCATGGCGTCGAGGTGTGAGGCAGCAAGCGGGGAGGGGGTTTAGCGGCTTTGTAGAGAGGCAGAGGCGGAGGCGGGCGCGGCGCGGCGAGGCGAAGGTTCGAGGAAGCAACGGATGCGGGAGTTGGATTGACCACCGAGGAGAGAGAGAGAGAGAGAGAGAGAGAGGTGGAAGACGACGAAGAGGAGGGAGAGGCGAATACTCCGGAGAGCCGGAGAGGGGTCCCAGCGGCGGAGTGGGCTTCGTGGGCCGGGTTAGTTACTCTTGGGCTCAGGCCCGGACCGGTGGGCCGGCCTCCGTGGACCGGGTCGTTGGCAGGGTAGCCGGGTCAAACCGGTTCGGTTTCAAAAGTTTAAATAAACCCTAAATAATAAAATCGTTTAAACAGCTCTCGAAAATTCAAAACCCCGTTTATTGTAGAAATTTCAGCGCGGTTTCGCGCTGACGTGAACATCGGTTTTGCTGACCAGGACACACGTGACAAAAGAGTAACAATTACTCCCATTGACAATACGCGGAAGATGTTCGATGAAATGCTCGAATCCCTATGTACCGGCCACCCGCCCCCGCACTTGCCCCCACCATACGCTGGTCGCACCTCGCCTCTCACTGCCGGTAGGTTGCCCTTGCACGCGTCACTCTACCACCATCGTTCACCATGCCCGCCTGTACGCCACATGTCGCCCACGCGCCAACCCAGCGTGCGCGTGACTTCTATCGAATATCGTCTATGCGAGGGTGCGAGGGTTTTCTAAAAAAAATAACTCATTTGCCCACATCAGATTGTCCAGTTTGTGAAAACCGCCATTACTCATGACACGTCAACGATAGTTGTACAATAAACTAGTTTTCAAATTTTCAGTAGTTGTTTAAACGGTTTTATAGTTTAGAGGGTTGTTTAAACTTTCGCGGTAGTTTAAGGTAGTAACATATACTTTTTCTTTTAAAAACCATATAAACTTTAGGTTATTTAAGATGATTTTTGACCAATTTATAACACAAAATTTACCAAAAAAGCCACCACATTAGTGTAAGAAAAGAATATATTTTGTAACTTGTGAGCACGATTTAATAGACTAGATAGATAGATAGATCTATAAATTGTATATATTCAACTCTAATAAGTTTTTTGTCTATAGATAAACAGATAATCGGACACAATTATCATCCCTACTCTTATCCGATAACATGTAATATGTACGTAACATGTATTCCATTCATCATAAAATATATAGTTATTTCTAAACTTTATCACGTTTGTTAAGATGCAAGAAAAAAATTTAAAGTACTCCTTAACTAGTAATCTAAGCAATTAGTACTTCATGTAATAACTAGTACTTCAGATAAAAGTAAAATATGAGATTTAGTGGGAATTTGTAGAAGTTGTAATATTTGGGACAAAATTTGAATGATAGAAATTATTGTATTTTAGGGTGGAGGGAGTTCATTTCATGTTTCTTTTAGAAAAAGTTTGGTTATTAATTACATATATTTGCAACTATATATGTCGACACGTTATTGAAATATGTCCAAGCTCGTCACGCACTAGTACAAATAAACCGGTGAAGCAATAACTAAGGTGGCGTTTGGTTTCATGGATTGAAGTTTAGTCTGTATCATATCGGATGTTTGAACATCAATTTGAAAGATTAAACGTTAACTAATTATAAAAAATTGCAGAATCAGAGGATTATTCACGAGACGACTCTATTAAGCCGAATTAATCCATGATTAGCAAATGTTTAATGTAGTATCCTATTGTCAAATCATGACGTAATTAGGCTTATTAAATTTGTCTCGCAAATAATCCAGCGATTATGAATGAGTTTTGTAAATAGTCTATATTTAATACTCTAAAATACTCTTTAAACATTCGATGTGACAGGAGTTTAGTCCCTATAACCAAAAGATACCTAAATGTAAGGAAAAACAATAACATTTTAACACATAGGAAATTAGTCTGGGTTAGGTTCTCCACCTAAGATTAAATAGGTGCATTTTCATTGGCATAAGCTTCAATCATGTAAGTTTTATGCTTGTCAACCTAATTAAGTGGCATTTGTGTTAATAAAATATGCATAATAATAGCATGAAAAAGGAAAACCATATTCATTTCAAGCAAAAATCACTTAAAAAATTTTCCCAGGGCATTTTTGTCTGCTTCTAAAAAGCAAATTTAAAAAATAACTACCACAATAGTGAAATTTCCTTGAGTGCAACATTTTTTGCTGAGTGTATTACGTCGAGCACTTGATAAAGAATGGTTTGCCGAGTATTTTTTTAAAAAAAAACACTTGGCAAAAGTACATCAAACAATGAACTTATCTCATATAAAAAATTAGTATTTTTTGGTTCAGTTTACTATTTTTAATTCAGTAAATGTGTTTCTTTCAAAAAAATCACATTCATACTTTTCAGTCAATTTTTAGACCTTATCCACTAAATTTAAAAATGTTTCACCAAATTATTATATCAAAGAATGAAAAACACATTTGAAAAAAATAAAAAAATGTTTGTCGAGTGTCAAATTTGAGACACTCGCCAAACAAAGCTTTCAAATCCCACGCCAATATTTTCAAATCGAACGCTAAAATTTTCAAGTTGGCTTTAAATGCACATGCATAGGCCTCCCTCTCCCCCCACCAAAAATTATAGCTAACCTCCACCGCCGCCCTCCCCTCCTTCCTCGCCTCCCTCTCCACCGCCAATGGCGATGCCACACCTCCTCTGTTGACATTCCTCCTCAACGCCTCTTTCATCGGTGCCCCTTCACCGCGCCCCTCCTCTGGCTCCGCGCCGCGCCGCCTCGTCTGTCATGTTGGCGCAGGCCTTGCTATGTCTCGCCATGCCGTTCCGGGCCCGTCTGGTGTTCGACAAAATGACACCTCTAGTTTTTTATTTTCTGCTTTATTTGTTTTGCCGAGTGCCAAATTTTAACAATCAGCAAACCTAACATCATGTCCATGCACACACTATGATGTTATTTTTCTTTGCTGAGTGTTAAATTTGACACTAGACGAAGAATTCGCCAGGTACCCAATGAAAAATATTTGACAAACCCCTATTCGCTGACAGCGGGTTCAATGAATATAATACTTGATAAACCCTTTGCCAAGTGTTTTATTGGTTCGCCATATCCTTTTATCTACGTACCTGATTTATTAATTCGATTTACAGTGGAAATGCACCTTGCGATTCAACATTCCGTTTCAAAGTAGCTAGACGTGTCCTTTTTATTTTAAGAACAAAATTCAAAAATCAGTCTCTTCTTTTTCTTCTTTAATCTTTAGATCCAGACATGTTTTTTTGTTTTTTTTTGAAATAGTTCACACGGATCCGACATTATTTTTTTGAAATAATTCACGCAGGTCCAACATTATTTGAATGTCATGAATGTATCGAGATGTGACACGAGAACTTCCCAAGAGGTTACATATCCTGATACTATTCCCTCCCGCCTGAGCACACTTAACATTATAGTTCTAACAAGATTTGGTACGAGCTAACTCACATCCTTTCGCTCATCCAAATGTGTTTTTCAATGATTGGGTTGCCAAGAACCAGGATCCCAACTCACTCCACAGTCCAAACACATCCAAACAATCTGTTGTTGGACATCAAGCACCCACATGACTGTCATGGATTATTGAGCAAGTTTAGCACGATAGCTTAATTAATCGAAGGTGTGTTTGGTTCGCTGGATATCTTTGGATAAGATAGGGTTATATCTCATCCAATCAACTGTTTGGTTGGAGGGCGAATGTGAATGGAATGGTCACCGAGAGTGATATTTCTTCAATATGAAGAATAACACCATCCATCTAACTAAACACCTCAAATGTATCATCTCCTCCTTAAATCCATAGATGTGATCATTCTATCCATCTCCGCATTCCAAACGACCCCAAATCTCCCACATCCATTCCATCAACTGAATAGATTGATTATTAGCTTAACCACTACGATGACCATGCATGGAAAATCACTCCCCAAAGGCCAAGCTGGCCTTAGCTTGTCAATCAATACCATACAAAAGCATACAGTCTCGGAGGGTGTTTGGTTCCATGGACTAAAATTTAGTCCGTGTCATATCGGATGTTTGGACATCAATTTGAAGCACTAAACGTGAACTAATTATAAAAACAATTGCAGAATCGAAGGATAATTCCTGAGACGAATATTAAGCCTAATTAATCCATAATTAGAAAATATTTACCGTAGCACTACATTGTCAAATCATAACGTATTAGACTCATTAGATTCTTCTCGCGAATAATCCACCGATTATAAATGATTTTTATAAATAATCTACATTTAATACTTCAAATAATATCTAAACATCCAATATGAAATGAACTAAAATTTAGTCTCCATAACCAAACACCCGCTCACTAGCTACTAAACCCACTCACTACTAGAGCATACGTACATATGACAGAAAAATCCAGTCTTGCTGTCACATGATTTCATGATCTGATGACGAACTCTCGATCTCGTCGATCACATCGCCAGCAGCAACGCACGCCGTTGAATTCAAAGGTTTGCAGCACATGTAAGCTTGGAACACGATAGGCCAGTCCATCCGATATCTAAGTGTTAATTAAAAATATTAAACGTATGTTAATTATAAAACTAAGTACCATAAACGAGAGTTAATTCGTGAGATAAATATATTAAACCTAATTAATCCATAATTCGATAATGCGGTGCGACATTAAACGTGTGCTAATGATTGATTAATTATGCTTAATAAATTTGTCTCACGAATTAGCTAGTGTTTATATAATTAGTTTTATAATTAACTCATATTTAATCTTTTTAATTAACATCGGGACATCGTGACAACACTAAACTTTAGGGGGTGTTTGGAATTTAGCCCCGTCACATCAATGTTTAGATATTATTTTAAAGTATTAAATATAAATTAATTATAAAACCCATTCATAATTAGTGGATTATTTGCGAGATGAATCTAATGAGCCTAATTATACCATGATTTGACAATGTGATGTTACAATAAACATTTGCTAATCATAGATTAATAATGTTTAATAAATTCGTCTCGCGAATTATCCTCCAATTCTATAATTATTTTTATAATCAGTTCATGTTTAGTTCTTTAAATTGATGTCCAAGCATCTGATATGACATGTGCTAAAATTTAGCCCCTTGATCGAAACAAACACCTGGCCGTGGCGGGCCCGGCCGCCGTCGCTCTGCATTGCACACGTGCGTGCGTGCGCCCAAGTCAAATGTCAAGCTAAGGTGGTGTTCCAACAAAGACGTTGCCATCTGTGACCTAATTGTAGGACCGATGAAAGCCATGGTTAACCCCTGTTACAAATCATGCAAAAAAAAAATTACACGCTATGGACTACCCACATAGAATAAAAATTATTTTCTCTCTTATCTCTCTTACTTGTTTTATTTGATTCATCCGTATAGCTCTAATGTCGTATGTACGCGTGATAGAAAGAGGAATGGTACGATGACTAGGCTATACTCCCTCCGGTACACAAAAACAAGTTGTTTTAGGCTTGCATCAAGAGTGTGTTAAAACAAGTCGTTTTGCATTTCATTGTGCATCTTGGACAACTATACCCCTCAAGTAGTACTACTTTTTTCTTGTTTTTCGTGCTATGTTTACTTCTACACTATATTTAATAGGGGCAAATATGGAAAGTACACACTAATTAATTGCTCATTGGTATGTGAAATTATGTCCAAAACGACTTGTTTTTGTGTACCGGAGGAACTATGTAGATGGATGATCTACGTTTAATGTGAGGTGATCATTACCGGGTACACGCATTAAATGTAGGTTGACCATATGCTCCTAGCTACATCTCATTTAGCACACCCTCTAGCTTGTGGGGGCACACAGAGAGCAACATCTTGACTAGCTAACACTCCACGGAGGCTTGCACTGCTCCTAAAGTTCATGGAGAGCAGCAACTCGTTGACTAGATTAGTGAGGGCATCTCCAATGCAATGACTAGGATGATTTCTATAGCATTAAATAGTAGTCCACATAAGCAAAAATCTGATGTGGCATGAGAATTAATGAGGAAAGAGGAGAAAAGTTGAGGAAATGATTTCTCATGCAAGAAATGGTTTCTATCACTAATACCAAGGATGAAGAAACCACTTTACATGCATTGGGAGAGTGTAGTAGTTTCTATAGATGGAGCCCACTTATTTATGATTGGGCAAAAGAGGGAAAAATAAATAGAGATAAGAAATCATGCATTGTGAGAGTGAGTTTCTATGAGTAGTTTTTTAGTGACATGACATGTATAGAAACTACTAGATGGTTTTTTGGTTGGGAATGCCCTAATTAGAGTGCTTCACATAGACTCATCTTGCACTGACTCTTATGACCCATAGAGAGCAACCATTATAATCAACTCAATGTTCTTAGCGCTTCGTGTGGACCCACCTTATTTTAGTGGCTAGATTGCCACTCTAGATGACTATATGTCCGATCTAATTGTGATTGACGAGAGGCCCTATTGCAAGACCCAAAGTCACATGATTCATGCTGCACAATAGTTAAGTATAAGTTAGGACTGTTGTTTCAACTTATAGCAAAGCTTCTGGCAGCTAGAAATTCTCTGTAACTAGCTAATCTGAGGGTGCGTTTGGTTTGTTGGATATCCTTAGATGGGATAGGGTCATCCCATCCAGTCAGCTGTTTGGTTGAAAGGCAAAAGTGGATGGGATGGTCCACGAGAGGAATATTCCTTCAATATGCTGGACGAAGAGATTCAAGAAATTTTTCTGGATGAACTCATCCAACATTGGACGAGATGACGTGTCGTCTCCTGATTGATTATTACACATTTAATTTTTCGTTTATAAATATTCAAATGATTTTTACTCCCAAATTATTTATCCAATTTATGATCTAATTACATGATTGTATTGATTATAATTTAATCTATAAAATAAGATCTCATATGATTATATTTTTGTTAAAAAATATATTTGACAAGTGGGCCCACTAAATTTAACTTTATCTCATCCAAGTTGTATACATCTAACCAAACAAAAAAATGTCTAATCTCATCCATCCAACCAAACACCTCGAATGGATCCATCTCATCCCTAAATTCATGGATGGGATCATCCTATCCACCCTCGCCCCTAAACCAAACGGACCCTAAGTAGCTGGTGTTTTTCAGCTTATAAATTCTGGTTCATTTCCAGATTCTGCAGCTACTGATTCTCACAATCTGAGTCCAGAATCTCAACCGTTTATTTCAAGTTCAAATTCTAAAAATAGTTGCAACTGCTAAAAGCCGAAACAAACATACCCTCTATCTAACTTAGGAGGGGTGTGCTCTACCCAACTTAGGAGGGGTGTGGGGTAAGCCTGTACCCTTGACACCGACGGTGACAACAAAAAAGTAGAGTCCAGATCAGCTACCTATCACAATATATATCAACAATAGCAGCAAAAGAACATGCATGTGATCAATTCAGATTTGCATGATGTTAACTTTTTTATTCCAGAAATAAATTCTTTGGCTTGTTTGTCTATGAGGTGGCGATGATATGCTTAAAAAAAGTGATGCAAAAGGATTGAACTTTGGGTTTTGGTCAAAGCTCAAATTTGAAACCACTTGTGCATAAAGTATTATAGTCTTCATTCTACTGCCCACTCAGGTTCCTAGCCTCCTAGGACAGAAGCGAAATCTCAATAATTTTAGTCATATAGTTTCTTGGACAACAATCTAAGCATACCAAGAACAAGATGTCAGCATTAGAAGTGGGTGCATGTTTAGCTGCATTGTTCCAGTACTTAGTCAGCATGGAACCAGTAACGTCATTGCATCAATTAGAAGTGTATTTAGTATATAAACAGCAGGCAAGAGCCCACAGGATAGCTTAGATTACAGGAGAAAGAGAAGATAATATTTGTCTGAGTTTCTGACTCTCTCGACATGTCCATGGTTGAAAGAACAACAGCAACAACTTGACTTTGGTGACACCCCAAATTATATTTGTAAAAAAAAATCATCGTCCTGAAAATGTACCCATTCCTATGTTTAGTGCCTACATATCTAACATTGTGTGCATATGGCAAAGAGAATTATAAACCGAAGAACAGTGCAGGAAGCTCTAACTGATGGCACCTGGATCCGTGACATTAGAGGTGGCTTATCAATAGAAGCTTTAATGGAGTATCTTCATTTGTGGAATATCTTACTAACTGGTGTTGATCGTTCTTACTCTTAGAGTGGACAATCAGAACATATGGGCTTCTTCTCCTTCGGGTATGTTCACAACTAGATCAGCTTACTGTCGTTTCAAGAAGCTTATGGTTCTCGGTCTTATCCTTGTAGGACTGCAACAGCAAAAACACTAGGCCAAATGATGTTAACTTCATTAAATAGCAGCGGCAGAGAGCATTACACCATGTTGAGAAGCAACACCACAAATGTTTTTTTACTAAACCTTGTCCTATTTGTTGTTTAAATCTTCTTAGACTCTTTCCCCTCTTTTTAATGCATGTCATCTATATCACACTATCACTATCACCTAGCTGATCTTTCAGTTTTGAAAGCTTGTAGCTTTCGACTCTGACTTTATGAGCAGAAAGTGAAATTCCCAGCTTTAAAGCATAGGACAATCACATAGATTTTTTTTTGAATAAAAGCGAGAGAATCGCTTTCATGCATTGAGGGAGAGTGAAAAAATTACAAACGAAAAAGAGATAACAGGGGTTGTGAATGGTAAAGCTAAAAGAAGGGATTCAAATTCTGATACGATAAAATCAACGACAACATCAGACAACATCAGACGATCACATAGTTAGACACTTCCTCGAGCTAAATAGCCATCACATGCAGAAGTGTCTGCACTTAGCCCACCACTATCGACAGTAACCACGACCGTGATGCTGATATCCACGACTAGGGCACCAGCCATATCTTGTTCAATCCTAAAATATCCCAAAAGAAAAATAACTTTTCCATCATATGCTCTAAGATAATCCAGGCTACACAGGTAGTCAAATAGCTAGTGACAGTGATGGTGTTAGGCTCTAATAGCAGTTTGGTTGGGGCAAGACAGGCTTAGATCAAGCAGTACACTACCATAAAGTCATGCATATTTAATTCAGATCTGTCCCGCTCAAACAAGACTGCTCTGAGTGGCATTTAGGCTTTTAAGTTTGTTAATTAACTCTTTCCTTAACCATGGATTTCTTAATTTCCTACTAAACACTAATCATTGTGCTATATAATGGTGAACGAACAAGAGGCAACATAATTGATAATTCATGACCACCTAATCAATAAACTAGGTTATGATGGACACATTGCCCCATAGATCAGGGACAAGGACACCCAAACAATCGTTTGCATAGTACGCTTTGATCATATGCAGCCAGCGGCCAGCAGATTGAATATTCCCTACTACGTACTGCTATTGGGGACATGTGGAGTGATGCACCAGGAAGTGTGAACGAAGGATGGAGAAAAGTTAAGCAGTCAGCCTTGACTAGAAGCAGATGCTGCCTTTTAGGCATGCTCTACCTGTTGCTCCTAATCTTTTGTCTGTATAGAGAAAATTATTTTCCAACTTGCTGTGCTTACACGAAATGACTGGTTGCTTACGGTTCAATGAACCACATGTTGGAAATGGGGATCACCAGGCATGCATGATTAACATATAATTAAGGAAATACCATTATGCAAAATAAACACTAATATGTTCCTTAGACCTTTTGACGAATAAACATTGCATTCAACTAACAGGTGTATGATCCTTAAAAGGGCCTCATCAATGTCATGAGTACGTGTTGTGGGCTAAGGCCACTAGGCCCAAGGGTGAACAGTGCCGCACGGTACTGTTCGCGTGAGCAGTACATGCATGATACCGGGTTGTTCCTTGATTAGGGGGATTAGTTTCCCCGAATAATACCAAGTTGTTAAGGGTGTCGGTCCCTGGGATCGGGGACCCTCGACTGCGTAGATCATAATGGTAGGATAAGTTGGAAGCTTGGCATAAGGTTGATCTCCTTGCTAAGCTATGTTGGAGAATGAAAAAGACTTTAAAGAATTGAGGTAAATACTATAAATTGATTTTTATTTTTTACTTGTTTCTACCCAAAGGGCTTACATATTTATTTATAGCGTCTAAGACTAAGAGATAAGAAAAAGAAATAACTAATCTTAACTAAAAAAGATAGCTATCCGGGGAAACTAATCCCCCTAATCAAGGAACAACCCGGCCTGCCATGCGGGCACTGTTCACCCTTGGGCCTGGTGCATGGCCATGGGCCATGGCAATACAAGTCTGGAGGTTGGGGCCCACAACACAGCCCAATATAGGTGTGAACAGTACCCATATGTTACTATAGCATCAGATTAGGAATATTTTAGAGCTAGATTTATAATCTATTTCCTAAATTTAGAAGATTAAATTTTTAAGAGTCAAGCCATGCCATCTATATAATGATAGGTTGTATCTCTATTTCATTAAGCAATGAACAATTAGTCTAATTCCTCCCCAATGTTCATCATCTCAATCTCAAGTCCTCTCATCCCTAGCAGCCGACGCTTCTTGGCTATATTCCCGACGGTGTTTATCCCGTCACGAATCTGGTTCATGACAATCATACTTTGCTACCACAAAAAATCAAGACGTAGTGCCACATCTTAGCTTCCCCATTTTTACATTGGATACATTTTGTGATTGTGCCATGTGGTTATATTTTAATTCATCGTAACTCCTAGTGTAATTATTGAGCACTAAGGGCATCAGAGTTGAGAAAACCACCATTAAACAAGTATATTAATTACCAACTTGGCAAGCCCAGAGTTTTCTGATGAGAAGAAGGATTTTGCTAACAACAGCTCAAGTTTGGCTATTAAGTTTGTATAGTAAGAGTAGGTTTTGGGATGATTGATATGATTCCCATGGCGCCCTTTTGTAGTTGCTATTTCAAGAGATGAAATTTCCAAATAATTTTTGGGAAAAGGGCATCTGCAGTACTCACGTTCTGGATAGTAAGCATTAAGCAAAAAAATGAGTGCTTTGAGTCAAGTTCTTGCTTAGTTCAACTAAAGGGTTGTGACCACAGCCCACAGGTCGTGTGACCTATATGAAGGATATCATTTTAGAGCTCTGCCGTAAAACAGTAGAACTTGTGAGTTGTGACTTTCATTAGGTACAGAAATGAAATCTATCACGTCCGTGAAAGGGATCCCTCTCGGTGTCGGTGAATAGTCCAATGGCTAAGAGAATATGACAAGTTTCATGTAACTAGGTCGAATCATGCAAGCAGATTCAGCAATGGTTATGATGGAACTCTCAACTCTGGATGAAACAGACAGTAGAACACTAATACAGGAGCAATATTGTTTCACAGTATATAGAAAGTAGGGAGCAAACAACTAAAACTTTGTGTGCTTACCAAAACATATTATGTCTTCATTATGTAATCCGGATGTTTCACACCTTCTAGTCGTGCTTGCATTTTCTGCATAACAAGAACATTAAGTTTCAAATTGAACAGAACCAATACCAGTAAAAAGAACATATTAGTATTATGGGATAAAAGTCATGAAACAAAAAATGTAACCCTAAAAATATCTAAGATGCAGATCTGCAGTATTACAGAATTAAGTAGTGCAGGAATTTTATCGGAATACATCTATCAGCTATGGACTTAAAAATATGCAGCAGGAGCTTGATGGCACACATTTAGCTCTAACTCAATGGCAGTAAATGCTTCTAACCATACTATAAATAAAAAAATTCTTGGGCTTTCAGAAGTTTTCTGTGTTAAGCAGTACCTCTTTACCCCTAACCACGTAGGTTAAACAGCAAGCGTTGTTGATTGTACTCTATTCTGAGTCATGTTTCCAAAGGACACGTAATTAAACTATCGATATTATAGAATTCAGGAGGAGTATAGATTTCCCTGCAGGTGTTGGCACTACCCATGTTTCTACAATGATAAATGCACAAAACAGAACATAATTTCCCCGCAAAAAAAGTACTACTGTATATCACCTTCACAGAGACTTCAACTTCGTCAAGCTTATCTAGTATCAAATCTTGAAGAGGAGGCACCTGAAAAATTTAATGTGTATATTTAAAATTCCAAATGTCATGCAAAGCACAAAGATCCAATTAGAATAGTCTATGTAACAGAAAAAACATTAGCTAAGTTTAATAGGGTAATATGGAAATGCAAACTAAGTACACCGTGTATGTTGTTAGAACTTAGAAGAAATCTATCTACAATGCCTCCTGACATATTATACAATGAGAAACTCAATATACAAAGTATATGAGTATTCTTATTTTTACTACTATTGCACATTCAGAAAGTTGGATCTCATTGCTCCAGGACATGGTAAATACAAAGGATATGTACACTTTCCAGTGTTAAAAGATACCATCAAGCAATATAATTGAAGAGTGAAGACATACCGAAGCCGTAGTTATAGGATTAGAACTAATGCTCTGGTGATCGTCGTGTACATAAGATTTTCTACCAAGATTCAAACTCCTTGTATTCGAGAGATGGACAAGAACGGCCTGAAGGAAGCATGTCTGAATGTGACAAAAACTCAATATAGCCCAAGGTAGAAAAGTAAAAATGTTAAGTACCTTTCTGAAATCATGTGGATGATCAACTCCAATTATCTGTATATCATCACTAGCAGGC
Source organism: Zizania palustris (assembly GCA_019279435.1). Lineage (NCBI taxonomy): Eukaryota > Viridiplantae > Streptophyta > Magnoliopsida > Poales > Poaceae > Zizania > Zizania palustris. The sequence continues at coordinate 37,039,636 of JAAALK010000289.1, read as the reverse complement.
CTTCGTACTCCAATGTTCTCAATTCTGATTGAATATAGCCCAAAAAAGGATTGAAGATAACCTACAGATATATCATGTGACTATAGTAGATAACTGAATATATTGCAGCAACAATATCACTCATTTATAAAATCAAGAGCAAACTACTTGACATAGATTTTCACAAGTCTGAACCAAGGAAATACGTAGAACTGAATTTTCACAAACTCAATAAAAAAAGATGGAAACGAACAAAATACATTGTTTCTCTAATAACCAGGTGTCCAGGTCATAGCAAGAGTACTTTAGTAGTTTAGTAACCATGTCAAGGACAAGTTTGAACGGCATCATTTCGAGCTTACCTTGTTCAACGACAATATCAGAAACTGAATGAAGGATAACATGCTTCTCATCCTTGAAAACACCAAAACAAGGAAAAGTGACAGGCTTGGTTACCTGGATGATGACCATGGATGTTAGATACATTAGTAAGAGGGGAAATAAAATCAAATAGCAGTTTCCTTCTCCTATTCAACATTCAGATACCTTATAGACAATGGCATGTGGAGTCAAACACAACTTCCTTGAGTGGAAGTCTCTCCGGCACACATATATCCAAACTGGAAGGTAAAGTAGCATGAGGAGTCCTACTCCCCAAGCTAAGATCAACAAAATAGACAGCAGAATCCACCGAGCAATGTGATACTTGACAAAATTGTCTTCCATTTCCCCGAATGATGCATCATAGAGGATCTCATCCTCACATGTTCCCGTATAGTCATTCGGTGATAAACCAGCCAATAAGTGTCTTTCTAAGACATCTACTTGTACTATTTCATCTGTAAATCCCATCTGGGATAGTACATACTATAATTACTGTTACAATTGAAAATTTCTTAAATGGAAAGTAATGGGAGGCTGAGAAATGATAGCCTACATGGAAAAAATAAGATTTCCTTAATCTGAACATGGAAATTTTTGGAAACTAACTTGCAGTTAAACCCAAATGAATTCCGGACAGTACTTTGAAATAAGACAATAATTGATTGTCTAGTTGTTTAAATTTAACGACGAGAGCGTTGGAATATAAAGTGAATTGTTTGACTAACCTCTACATTTTCCTATAAACTTAAGCTTTTAAATTGAACTGATCAATGCATGTAACTTGATATATTATTAGAGCCAAATATTGTGAGTTTGAATATAAAGTGAATTGATTGCATTTTCCTATTAACTTAAGCCTTTAAGTTGAACTTGTCAGTGAATAATGAATATAACTCAATATAGAGAAACCCCACAAAAAATACTACTTATATAAATCCCAATACATCACAACAGAATTACACAGCAGTTAGCAGATAGCAACAAGCAACAGATTGAGCAGACTAGGTCAAAGGGCAGAACACAAGCACACTGCTACTGGAGTACTGGTAACAAAATTCGAAGTAGATACTTCAAACTTGTTGCAAATCATAGAACCCCATTTCCCGTCACGCGAATATTTCATAAAACCAGGGCATAATCAAGCAGAATTCCGAAGCGATTAAGCACGCAGACGAATGCAACAGCTCTGCCGATTCCGCCCGCACTTGGGAGCAGAGTCGAGCACGAACAGATGCACTTCTGGTTGGGGTGGAAGCCATAGCTGCTACGGGACAGAGTGAATCGCTTACCGCAGGGGCGAGGTCGCGGCGGAATTCGGCGTCGGCGACGGGGAGGAAGGGTTTCGACGCTTCGAGAAGAGGTGGGAAGCAAATTTGGGGGAGAGTGGAAAACTGGACAAAGCTCCGCGTTCGCGCCACGCACACGTAAAACACTAAACACGTATTCCTAGAGAGATTACGTAAACACAAAATTACGTGTTCGTAGTGGAGTTACGTAAATTGTTGGCTATATCTCTACTATTATAAAGCGGCTAGTTTTCCGTTTCTCCGTCCGCAAGCCCCGTACTGCCTCCTCACTTCCCACAAAAAACCAATCAAAACTTATACACTATAAAAACCGGTGCCCCTAACCGCCCGCCCAGAGCGCCCCTACAACCGTCCCTCTGCGAGTGTGCCGCCCACCCTCCCTGCAGCGCGTGCAGCAAGCGCTTGGCTGTGTGGAAAAAAAAGAAAAGAGGAAAAAGAAAAAAGAAGAAAAAGAAGAAAAAAGGAAAAAGAATAAAAATAAAAATAAAAAACAAGAAAAAGAAAACTGTATTTATATTTCAGTATTTTAATTTATGTATTTTGCGCGGAAGTAAAAAACCCTTAGATTTCTGAAAAAATCATGTAGAAACATGAATTTTACGCAAAAACCCTATTATAAAATAAGATTCTGTTGGCCTCTGACTAGTTTAAAGATGCAACACTCTTAGTTATTGTTTTACAACTTTCGAGTGTTCGTTGTTTTTTTGATAGAAAGAAAATTGTTTAAAGTTTGAAGATAATTAGTATTCAATGACAACAGCGGTCGGAGTTAGCCCAAAAAATGCCGAGCGACCGACCCGATGAAAACGGACGAATATTAGTAATATCATTTTGAAAACAGATATGTTGATATTGATATGAAAATGAATACTATCGAATACGAGTAAACGAACATGATATTTATGGGGGGAAATCATCTGTATACACATTGAATATGGTAAATTGTTTATTCTCTGCTTTACAAATACAACATGCATGTTGTGAATATAAATTTTCTTTTATTACATGCAGTATTGTAGAGATATATAGAGTAATATGTATTTTAACTAAATATTGTTCAAATCAAGAATTTTTCTTGAATTACAAAATTTTTCAGAAGATTTACTTTCTTTTTGAATTCCTGGAAAATGTTAAATTTTAAACTCAAAAATCTCAAATTCTAAAATTTTCAAATTTAAAAAATTTTATAGAAACATTTTTTCTCTTCTTTCCTTTTTCTTTCTCACTCTTTCTTCTTGCTCACTTCTTCTTATCTCTATCTTTTTGTTTCTCTTTCCTTCATCCCGCTGGATGAGTGTCGACATGACGTGGGAGCAGCAGTGCAATGTGGGGGCGAGGGCGCGGGGATACGGCGAGGGGCGCCCAGGCAAGAGCGACAGCATAGCGTGGGGCTGACGCGGGGGTAGGGTGGTTTAGGGATGCACGAGGCGAGCGGATAGGGGCTCGGCGGAGTCGGGGCAGCGGCGACCAAGGGCATGGTGACGCACCGGTGCCGACCAAGGGATAGGGGTCCAGTCGGACCATGGGGCACCCCCCTTGCCCCCTTTTGCGAGCTCCATCGCTGAATGACAAGTATTTGAAGAGAAGATAAGTCATATGGACTAATTAGTTATAGTCATAGTAACAATATGTAAATGTTATATCTACAATAAAATTTAGGCTATATAGATAACTCATTATGTAAAGTATAGACTGTTCTGATAGTGTTGAGATATACCATGTAAAGCTACATGGATTACTTTTTTCTTCTATTATGGTTGCCTTTAACCAGCAAAAACAAATGAAACACATCGAGATGTCATTGCTGACGGCCCACCATAGGGTAGGGTTAGGTACGACATTGGTCTAGTTCATCTTTTAGATTTGAAAATCCATCGAGTTGTCAAATTCCTCTAAAAGGAAATTGTGCGCCAAAATATTACTACAAATTTATACATGTGCACGACGATGTTTGGGTGTTCACCATTTCCCTCACTATCTTGCCACATTGGCCATGCTCCTTTTTACTTGCATTAGTTCCTTCTCTCTATCGTGGTTGTTCTATTTGGAGACTAACATATCGAGTACAAACATTTTGGTCCTTCAATCTGCTCAAGATTAATTTCATTTTAACAATGAATGAATATGATATTGAAGAGAGTACTTAGGGTAAAGACAATATACATTACCAAACTAGTCTTAAAGGTAAGGTCCATAATGATGAACTTTTATTTGTACAAATTTCATAGTATGTGCATTATTTTAAGACGAAACTCATGTTATTGTCTCCTAAGTGGATAATAATGAGTGACAGAAAGTATAATTCTTTTAGTATTTTATTCCTCATATCAACCTATATTTTATATTTTATAGATAGCTTATTACATAGGATACAATATGTAATACTCTTATAATAGTGAGGCGAGACGTAGAAACTATATGGACCACTTTTTTCTATTACAACTATATTTAATTCGCGGAAACAAATGGAACACACCAAGATGATGTTGATACCACGCGATAGACCAAGTTGCTTTAGAAATCCGCTAACTTATCGTATTTCTCTAAAAGAAAATTACACGCCAAAATATAACTACACACGAGGTATGTAGACCTAGTTTCTTTGAAAATTAGCAGACTTGTCTTATTCCTCTAAAAGGAAATTGTGCGCCAAAATATAACTTCAAACGAGGTAGAAATAGTTGCATTTAAAATCTGCAGACCTGTCGTGTTTCTCTAAAAGGAAATTGTGCGCCAAAATATAACTACACATGATGTACATATATCTAGAAGCTTTCAAAATCTATGGATTTGTCGTATTCTCTAAAAGGAATTTGAGCATCAGAATATAACTACACATGAGGTAGATCTAGTTGTTTTTTAAATATACAAACTTGTCATGTTCCTCAAAAATAAAATTACGCTCCAAACTATAACTACACACGAGGTATATCTAGTAGCTTTCAAATCTACAGACTTGTTGTATTCCTCTAAAAGTAAATCGCGCGCCAAAATATAGCTACACACGAGACAGATCTAGTAGGTTTCAAAATTTACAGACTTGTCGTATTCCTATAAAAGGAAATTGTGTGCCAAAATATAACTACACACGAGGTAGATCTAGTTGCATTTGAAATTTGCATACTTGTCGTGTTGCGCTAAAAGGAAATTGCGCGCCAAACTATAACTTGACACGAAGTAGGTCTAGTAGCTTTTAAAATCCATGGACTTGTCGTATTCCTCCGAATGAAAATTGCGCACCAAAATATAACTACACACGAGGTAGATCTAGTTGCATTTAAAATACACGCACTTGTCAGGTTCCTCTAAAAGACAACTGCGCGCCAAACTAAAACTACACATGAGGTAGATATAGTAGCTTTCAAAATTTGTGGACTTGTAGTATTCCTCTAAAACGAAATCGTGCACCAAAATATAACTAGATACGAGATACATTTAGTAGCTTTCAAAATCCACAGACTTTTCATATTCCTCCAAAAGGAAATAGAGTACCAAAGTATAACTACATATGAAGCTCGGTAGATATAGTTGCTTTGAAAATCCGCGGACTTATCGTATTCCTCCAGAAGGAATTGAAATGGCGCGCCAAAATAGAACCGCATACGAGCTCACTAAATCTAGTAGCTTTCAAAATCCACGGACTTATAGTTTTCCTCTCAAAAGAAATAACACATCAAAATATAACTACACAACGAGATAGATACAATTGTTTTCAAAAATCCGCGGACTTCTCGTGTTTTTTTTAAATAGGCAACACAGGCTCGATCTTGTTTGAAGTCCATGGGTGTATCGGGATGTGAACGAGAATTTTCCAAGAGGTCACCCATCCTAGAACTACTCACACCTAAACACGCTCGCTTAATATTGGAGTTCGAACGAGATTTGGTGCCAGCTAACTCACTTCCCTTTCACAACTTCTGGTGTTTCTTAAAAGGAAATTACGTACCAAAATATAACTACAAACTTACACACATTATTCAGTTATGAAATCACATATACAAATTTGGAGGCCATATCTAAACCGAAACAGATAACAAAATGCCAAAAAAAACACTCATAAATTGCAAGTACCCAATCGCTGTCGTCATCTCCTCGTCCCCCGAGAACGATACGCGCGGGCCCCACTCCCACTCCCACGCACCATCCACCCACCCACCCACACCCACTGACGCTCGAGCCCCACATCACACCCAGACATCCCGGTCCCACCCGTCAGTCAAACCAGGCGAAGGGTCTCGAGTGCTCTGTACCCTCCCCGACCACCGCCGCAGCGCGCTGTCGCCTGGATCCTGGCACGGGGCAGAGCAGCGGCCACAACGAGACAAAAACGGGAGGCCGGTGGGCCCCGCCATGAAACACTTGCTACTGGAATTAAATTTAAAAAAAAAACAAGAACAAAATAAGCACTAAGCAATCACACGCCAAATGTGCGGGAAAAAAGTGGAGCATTTTTATTTTTAATTGATTGCCTATAATAAGAAGGGAGTTCTCAAATTGTATTCAAGGGTGCGTTAGGCGGGGTTTCAGCTTCAGCTTCTTTATCCTATGGAGTTGGAGTCAAATAAAATATTTTTCTTGAAGAGTGGATCCTACCAAGAGTATTTAGAAAAATGAATTAGAGTGGTGGATCAAGGTCTAGTCAACTTCAAGTGTTTCACTCCAACTTCATTATAGATTTCAGGATCCAAAACTCTACCAAACAGACTCTAAAATTGTGAAACAAAGTATTTAGTGGTTGTGAATCTGTCAAACCCTTATTTTCATTGATATATAGTGACATGATGTTCTTTTAATATCATAATTTTTCTCATTGCTACGCACGAGTACCCGACTAGTAATTTCAAATGAAACAATCCCGGAACATAGATCAATACGTGTCCACTCAATTCCATATATATGAATTTATTTGACACAATTTCGTATCAGATATATCTACTTAATATTGAGTTTACGTGATAAATTAAAACAGATTAAACTTTTATTTTCAACATAAAATAAAAACTACTCTTTTTTATCTATGTATTACTCCATCAACTTATCAAAGCAATGTATGACTATTTGAGTTCCGCACAACTCTCCAACGCATCATTATTTCCAAAACAGTTTGCGCACTAAAACAAAACAATCATAGGCTATAGCGAGGAAAACGAAACGATATATCCATATTTTTACACCGATCGATAACATAAATTATGATTTCTTAATTTCGGTGACACATTCTTATACACGTACTCTCTCCGGTTTATAAATATTAGTCGTTTAGACATAATTATACATACTGACGTAATATTAAATAAAGTTATAAGAGTTATCTCAATTGGTTATGGAGACTATACTTTAGTGTTGTCAAGTTCAACTTTCGGTAGCCACATCCATTTGGCGGACTGGTGAGGATGTGCCACGTGTCACCCAAACCAGGGTTTCATAAGCCGCGTTTCTGTGCCAGCCGTCAGGCTGATCGCGGATGCGGCAGGCTTGCCCGAAACGGCAAAACCCGCAAAGCTCCAAACTTTCTCTCTCTCAGAAGGAGAGAGAGAGAGAGAGCAGGGCACAAAAGCTGCGAGCTCGCCAGCGCAGCAGGACGGCAGGAGAGTGGGTAGCCGCAGCAGCCGCAGAGAGATAGAGAGAAGCGGAAGGAGCAGGAGGACGGGTACTTGGGCTTTCGGTTTTCCTCCTCCTCCCCGTGGCGTGGGTTGGTGGAGTACTAGAAGAGATTGGAGACGGGAGAGGAGGTGGGGGGACTGTGGTTGTTGTCCGTCCTGGTTGGTTGGCGGAGCCGCGCATGGGAGAGGTGAGCCATTGGCCATAATCGCCCAGCGAGGGCGAGAGCGTTGGTCGTTGCTGTTGATCCGTCGGGGTTTTGACGTTTTGTGGTTCGTCTGGGATCGTGTGGTTGGGTTGGGTTTCGAGATGTTTTCTCGCCGGGATTCGACAAGTTTTTTCACGCCGGCGTGCCTCTGCTGCTGCTTGAGATAGCAGTTTGATCGCCGCAGCGAGTGTGGGGAGGAAATGGTGATCCGTTCGTTTTTCCTTCCTTGCGCGCTTTCGTTTTGTGTCGGGATTGGGAGATTCCGTTTCTGGATGCTTCGATCGTGTGGTTGGATTGATGGATTTTGGATTGATCCGCCCTCTCGCCTCGTGCCATTTGCCCCGACTTCTGGTGTTTTGCCAGGATTTTGGACGACTTTCACCGTTCCAGCGCAATGCTTGATCACTTTTTTTTTCTCCCTTTGGATTTTTCCGTTCGGCTTATCGCGGTTTGGTCCGAGAGAACAAGTGATCGGACCGTGCTGCGAGTACGCCTTCATGTGTCCCTATCACAGGATCTGGATTTAGCCGGTGCTAGGGTTTTGGTTCGTTGATGATGGCCTCCATGCCGCCCCTCTTCTCTATTTTTCCAGTGGAGATTCTGGGTTTTGGTAATCAACGCTCCCATTTTTGGTGCCACGATTCGAACTCTTGCGAATTTCCCGTTCCATTCGTGGCCTCATGCTGTTTCGTCTGCGTAATTTTATTCTGTGGTTTCGAAAAGAAAAGAAAAAAATCTCTGCGACTCAGTGGCTTGTTTTTTTGTTCGTTTCGGCAATCTGAGCGATTCGACGAGGCACTTTGGGAGATCTCAACTTTCTCGTATCGAACACATGTTTCCTTGTCGATGTTTTCCCCCCATTTTGGTCAAATTTCGCAGAGATTTTCTTGCTGTGTTTCCCCCGTTTTGGCGAAATTTCGCAGAAATGTATCTGGCGTGAAGTCACGTCGTGTTATTGGTTCTCTCTGCGTGGTTCGCCTGTCCGATGATGTCCTGATGTGACTGACTGGTCTAGGCTTAGCACTCGATTTGATTCCCCGTGATTTGACGAGGGCGAGGAGGAAGACAAGGAAACTGCACTTGCTCTCATCAAATTTTGGTCCCTTCTTCTTGCAACTTCCCGTGATTAGCTTACAGGCGATTGATATGGTGCAAGGATTCTACTACTGTGTTTTTGTCGTCAGTTTCAGTCCCATCTTTTTTGAATATTTCGAGTACAATGCGATGACGGATGATCGCTTCAAGTGTAATGATTTTGTTCTTTGTTTTTTCGCTATCCTTTATCTGGCTGTGGGTTTCACTTGCGAATTTGAGAGTAAAATTTGTTTGATCGTATTCGTTCGTTCTGCAAAGGAGCAGTTTTCTCGTGGATTAAGAGGTTTTTTTTTGACCTTTTGTGGTTTGAGTTTGCAGACTTCGAGTGAAGAGACCGGGAGCATGGATCGCGCAAAGGGCGTGCCGCCAGTGCGCGAGGACGGCAACGACAACGGCGTGTCACGCGCCGTCGCTGAGGACGACACCGCGCTGCTTCTCACGGCAGTGGGGAGCTTCAGGAAGGAGGCGCTGGGCCGTCTCCGCAAGGGCTCCGACGCTTCCCGGATGCTGGACCAGGAGATGTCCACGAGGCTGCTCCACCTCGCCTGCAAGCACGACGCGGTGCAGTGCGCCAGGCTCCTCCTCGAGGGAGGGCACGGGATCACAGCGTCGCCGGTTGACGCCAGGGACCAGCTGACGCGGACGCCGCTCCACGTCGCCGCCGAGGCGCACTCGGCCCGGTGCGTGGAGCTGCTGCTCTCCAAGAACGCGCGCACCGACCTCAGGCTGGTCGATGCCAAGAGGCCCCTCCTCGCGCTCGACATCGCCCTGACGAGCAGAAGGTACATGGTTTGGTTACACTGAACTCGCTGCTCATCTTTCCTGCAATGACTGTATCGGTGACTGATGTTTTTTTATTCAGAGCTCAAGTTAAATGGTCACTAGACAACTCGGTTGATGATCTTCTGTCTTACCTACGAGAAAAGGTTTGTATTATTACTGTACTCATACATTTCCTCATTGCTGGTCTATAGATCTTTTTACACAAAAAATGACATCTTGTTCTGTATATAGGATCTGAAGACAGTTAGGCTCCTAGCAGATAATACCAGGGAGACTGGGGAGGTGGCTTACACATATGCCATGGAGGGACATGTTACTGCACTGGCAATGCTAGTTCTGGTGGTTCAAGACAAGATATCTGTACCGGTCAGTGTAGTGATAGAGGGCATCAGAATAAAGAGGTCAATCTACAACTCTATTGTGGATGAAGCTCTATCAATTGGAGATGCTTCAGTTCGGGACGGCAAGGCTCTATCAATTGGAGATACTTCAGGTCGGGACGACAATGAAAGGAGGAAGGCCCTGCTCTGTGAGATTCAGTTACTCAACAAATTTGGGGCAGCATCATGGAGAGATCAAAACACTGACAAAAGAAACTTGTCCCCGCTACTTAGAGCTGCCAAGGTAGCTCTGTTTGGTTGTTAACAATTTAGTATTTTAGGATTACTTTGATGGAAGTTTTTCTGTTTTTGGTCCACACTTTTTGTGGTATTTATAACGAATTACAACTACTGCCATGCAAGTTGAACATTCTTTCATGTAGAACCATATTAAAAGAACTGATTTTGTTTTGTTTCAATTGTGGTTGACCTTTCCTTGTAGGTTGGAGATATGGATGTCACAAAGATGCTGCTGATGGGGGATGTTGATGTCAATGAAGCTGACCATGAAGGAAACACAGCACTTCACTGCTGCCTTAGTGGTAGCTCAAGCACACAAGAGCCAAGGTATGGCTGTCACAAACTGTCAAATTACGATGTACTTCTTATTGCTCTTTGCATTTCTTTTTTTCTTTTTGCTTACTGGTATTCTGTATTTGTGCAGGATTGTGTGGCTCCTGCTGAAGAATGGTGCCAGAGTTTTCCAGGGGAATAAACTAGGTCTCACGCCAGTACACAGTGCTGCGTCTAAGGGAAATTATAAGGCTCTTCAGGTAGCCTTTTGTTACTCCCCTTCTAATTAAGCACATAATGACATTGTTGTGACTTGTGACTAATTTGTATTATTTTTATTTTCTTTGTAAGTCACTACTTCTTCATGCACAAGATTGTGTCGATATACCTTCCAAGACCAAAGAAACCCCATTGTTCTTGGCAGTGAAGAATGGTTCTGTCAACTGTGTAAAACTCCTCTTGCGTTTTGGAGCTAATACCAAAGCCCAGAACCTAAGGTGGGTAATATTTGGATTTCTGAATAATTGTGTTTGATGGCTTCGTACACTTATCGTGCTGTGATTCTTTGACATGGAACAGAAAGCAACGGCCAATCGATGTTGCAATGTCCCAAGACATGCGTTTCATTCTTAGCTCTGCAAATGTGACGCCATGTAAGATATATTCCGATATTAAAATATTTATCAACTGAAATTAAAAACGGGGACATGCTTTATTAGTAAATTTGTTTGATCATCTCCCATTATGTGTTTGCCAATTCTGTTTTATTAGCTTGTTTGATTTATGCTAGTGTACTAGTGCACACAAGTCAGGACCAGTTCGCTTCAATGAAGGGGAGTTAATAAAAGAATGCTGTTGGTTTTACTGCATAGTGGTGGATATGCAGCATACACCTTTTTTATCAGAAATGTGTTCTGTTTATAGGGAACCATAGCTCACATAAAAAGATCATGTGATGGACAAGGAAAGCAGCAAAGAGTTCCTGGATGATGATTTTGTTGATTATGACAGCGATGATTTAAATGAAAGGTGTGTCTGGTGCAAGTTACATGCTTAAATGATCTATATCAAATCTTACACTTCTTTTGAATACTAGAGTTGTTACTTCTCATCTGAAGTTCTAGGATAATTTACTTATTTGAATATAATACTGCAGCCACACTGGGCTTAAGACATCAGCAGGCCGTCGGGATTTTCAGTCTAGCAATGGTTCTGCTCAAGGGGGTAAAAGTAGTAAAAGCAAAAATTTTGTTCATCAGGTAAACAGACATGATCTGCTTATATCACCTAATGATTTTTTTCTTCATATGGTATGTCTCTAATTAGATCTCCTTTTTAGACTAATCATTGGCCGAAGCATGACTACACCCGCAAAATTTTGTTGGTGGCCTCCCGCCTTCTGTGGATGCTGGTAAAGCTTCAAAATCCTGAACTACCTCTGCATAGCAAGGTTAAAATACTTCTCAGTTCCAACACTTACATTTTTGTTTTTCCTGGCAGAGTACCTTACTGAGTTCTTCACTACTCAATTTGGACCTGTGGAAGAAGCAGTGGTCATTGGGTTAAAGATAGGCGACCGGGTGCAATCCCGAGGCTTTGGTTTTGTGAAGTTTGAGAGAGAAGAGGATGTGACGAGTGCAAAGGAAGCTCATCATATCTACATGCTAGGGAAGAGAGTGGAGGTGAAGGATGCTGTTGCTAGAGGATCCTTGCCTGCAGAACTCCAGAGAAGTGCTTCTTTCAGGCACCACAACCAGGAGGTCCCAAAAGTAACCCGCAGTAGTATATTGGATGGTGAACTAAATGAGGAACCTAGCACTAGGAAACGGCGGCCATTACCAGAGAAGTGTCTCCCTTCTTGGTTCTTTATATTCAGGAAGTGGTTGCCAGGATTTCTCGTGGATGCAACTGAACGACTTGGAGAGAGGTACCCATTAAGCTCTTTGAAGGGTGATTTCCGAGCGATTTGCAGAATGGAGCTTGATCATTGCACGCTTGGTTATCCTAAGCTAAGTGACTTCATGCGCTCTCTCCCTGGCATCTGCAGAATGTGTGTAGTCCCTGTAGGAAGTGGTCCTGCAACACACATGGTCCTTCTGCCACCGCTCTCGCGACCAAAGTATGTACCCTTGCTAGAGCCTTTCTCCTTTGATCATGATGAGCTACCAGAATCAGTGTCGGATCACCAGTCCCCATTGTCTCCACTTACCACTAATATCAGCGAGGACTCTCCTCATAACACAGACAGTCAGGAGGGTGATGCTTGCAGTGAGAACAATGTTCAGAGCCACCAGGGAGATGAGGGCAGCAGGAGCAATGCTGAAAGCCAACAGGATAGTGTTTCCACTGACAATGGTAGCTTATCAAGTGAAGTTACTGTCAGTACCACAAAGCCTGATTCGATTGAGCCCATACCTACAGGAAAGCCTGATTTGATTGAACCTGTACCTACTGGTAAACATGATTTGATTGAACCTATACCTACAAGGAAGCCTGATTTGCTTGAGCCTGTGCCTGCAAGGAGGTCTTATTTTCTTGAGCCTGTATCTACAATAAATGCTGGTTTGCATGAGCCTATGCCTAAAAGAAAACCTGACTTTCTTCAGCTTGTGCCTACAAGAAAACCAGATGTGATGGAGCCTGCATCTCTTCCTCAAAAGATCGGTTCTGAGTCTATTAGGAAGACTGATTTAGTTGAATCGGGGCTTGCAAGGAAGAATGGTTTGATTGGTTCCAGACAAACAACATGCTTCGTTGACTATCCAGTCGAAAAGGCAGTAGTAACTCCAAGCAACAGTGAGGCTGAAATGAGATTCTCTTTCTTCCAATCACAATGGGACAGATACCTGGTAGGTGTTTTGTTGTGAATTTTACATTGCTTAGTTCCTTAGGCTGAGAATTGTGCCTAACACGGTTCTTTCTACTTTAGACTCCATATCCCAAAAGTGATTACTGCATCATCTGTCGATCCTGTGAAGCTGAACTGCAGCTCGTCCCATGCCTTCATAAGGCATGTGTTGCCTGCATGACGAGGTTCAATGTCAGGGCGTGCATCATCTGTGACACTGCTGTAAGTGGAGTCAAGTCTTCCCCTGCGCAGGATGCAACATACCGATATGTGGTAATGAATATTCTCATAACTGTTTTTTCAGGATATTTTCGGGCTGCTAAAGAATTGCTTTTATTACTTCACTAGATATGAGAATATGAGTCGAATGTGTCTGAACAATCAACTGATATGCAGGGAGTCATGGAGCGTGTATCAGATCAAAGGTGCCAACTGATGGTGGTCTGTCGTGGAGCTGAGGCAATTATCAGATGTTCCCCCTGTATGCACATCATCGCATGCCGAGGATGCCTCCTGGCTTCGGTGACATTGCTCAAGAACTGCACCATTTGCGGCTGCATGATTGAGCACTTCAAGTTTGGTTAACTATGCTTACTTCCCAGATAGTAATACCATAGCTTACCCTAATATATATATATATATATAGAATAAAGCAAACAGTATCACAAAATCACAAGGAGAGATCGATCCCCTCCGATTTTGCCGCCCTTGTGGATGAGCTAACAGGCAGGCTATTCTGGTAGGCGCGCTCACTCCTGCAAGCTTGAGGAGTGCCTTTTTTGTCCCTTCGGCTCATGCTTAGAAAAGACATGCTTTCTGTAAGCTTGCTATAGGGAGTGTGATCCCTCCCATTTTGGCAAGCTTGCATTATCTATTCTATGTAAAATCCCCTCTATGACTATCTACTATGCCGCACTTTTCTGTAATTTCAGTACTGCCTAAGTAATATGGATCCTATTTAACCTTATTGTCTGGCTATAGGATTTAAGAAATACAGGAATAAGAAAAATGTAGGATTGGAAATACTATAAGAATTTAAAACATGGGAATTTTGAAAATAATGTGTTTGGATGGATCATAGGAAATAATCATAGGATTTTGTAGTAAGAGAAGAGAGACAAAGAGAGAAAATACATTAGACTTCTCAAAGTAAAAATAAAATGAGGTTTGAACTCATGTTCTAATTTCCTATGAAATGGGGTGGAGGAAAGCAATCCATAGGAATTTTTGAGTTTTTGAAGTTTCAATCCTATGTTCCAAACAACCTGGATAGAAAAATCCTAAAGGACTTGAATACTTTAAAAATCTTACAAAAATTCTACAATCCAAAGGAGCTTTTAGAGTTTTTTTAAAGGAATTTTAAAAGATTTAGTTAATTTCTGTAAATATCCTATAAAATTTCTTAGATCTGGAGCCCTAAGAGGTTTCAGCAGTTTTTGTGGTGTTTGAATCTGCCTAAGCAATTTTTGAAGTTCCATTTCGTCTTCCTCTCTGCATAGAAAATCACGCAAAGCAAAATCTCTTGGCATGAGCAGTACTAGGGCATCACTGCTTGTCGAAGTAGGCATCCCACTGGTGCTCGCCGTCGTCTTCGTCTCTGGGAGGGAGCCGTTGCCTGATCCTCCGGACCCTCTCGATCACGCCGTCGACGGCGACGTCTACGGCGTCCCTGAACCTGCCGGCCGCCGCCGGCGCCCTCGGATCCCTGTACACGACGCTGGGTATCATCCTGATCACCTCCTCCCTCATGGCCGCCACGTCCGCCGCGCCGAACCGCCGGAGCACGTGCTCCACCCTCGCTGTCCCATTGCGCACGCCGTCCTCCGGGATGAACACCGAGTACCTGGAGTGGTCGGCCGGTAGGTGCCACCGGTACTGCGCGTACGCCGTCCCCGGGTGGAAGAACACCGGCACGCAGCCGGCGAGGATCGCGTCGAACACCGACCGCCGCGTGTAGGAATCCCCACGAGGCTGCAGGCAGAACGCGGCACTCTTGAGCAGTCCCATGACGTTGGCGGGATCGTAGCAGTTGCTGCGCCGACCGCGGGCGCCGCACCGGAGGAGCCCGCACCGCCGCGACCGGGCGCACTGGCCGATGATGCGATCGCGGATACCACCGTCGTCCTTGCCCCGCCCGCCGCCAGCGAACGCGAACAGCCACGGGCGCTGCGCTCGCCGCACGGTGCGCTGCCACGCGGCCACGTCGCCGGCGCGCCACGGGTGGAAGTAGGTCGGGTACGGCACGCCTACGTCGTTGCCATGCCACGGGCTCGCCTCGATGACGAGCGCCGTCATGTTCATGGCCTCCGGGAGGAGGAGGAGCCGGCTGCCCCACTGGCTGCCCTTGCCGTCCTCGCGCCGGAAATCCCACGCGATGCGGCCGCCGACGAGGAAGTGGTCCCGCCCGCCGTGCGCTGCCCACGCCGGCGACGACCGGAGCCACTCAACGAGGTCCTCGGAGAGGCCGTCGCGGACGCCGTTGCTGAACCCCCACAGGTACCGGCCGACGTCGAGCCCCGCGTAGTAGGGCACATACACGGCGGCGGCGTGGGAGGCGTCGGCGGTCAGGCAACCGTACTGCCTCATCCGACCATGGAAGATGACCTCCAGGGTGAACTGGTTGGTGTCGAACCAGCCGGTGGCCGGGAACACGCCGCCGGTGCGCGTCGTCAGCCGCGGGCCCATGCCGGCGTTGGCGATGTGCCGGCACATGTCCGTCCACTCGGACAGCGACCGGCAGTCGCGGAGCAGGTCGGAGTTGAACCGGCTCGGCAGCTCGTGGATGTAGATGTACCGTCCGGCGCACCGGTCGGTCACCGTCGCCGGACGTTCTTTCCGTTCTGGTGGCGGCGGCGGCGGCGGCGGAGGCGAGCGTGACGGTGGAGGAGGAGACGAACCAATCATCTCTCCGCGCGCCGGCGGTGGCGGCGTGTCGTCAACGCTGACGCGTTGCCCTGGCAACGTAATGCTCGGCTGGAACCTCTCGCGGCCGACGACGACCTCCGGCGGTGGCGACGGGAAGAACAGCAGCATCCACACCAGGCATGACGCCGGGACGACCAGCGGCAGGAGCCACCTCCCGGCCGCCAGGAGCACCGTCGCCGGCGCCGATCCATGCAAACAATTACAATCCACGGCCATATCTACACCACTGCTCACCGGCCGCCCGCCAGACAAGGATCACCGCGAGACGGCGCGTTGCCTCCTTCCCCCGCCGTACGTCATGCATGCGTCACCGGCGGCGAGCTGCTCATCTCGCTGCTCATGCAATGCATCCTTGATTTCTCCACGGTAAATGCAGATCATCTTTGATTCATCTCTCCCTTTTGAAAATGAAAAAATTGATAATTTGTTACTCTCAAGATGTGCATTTTGATTATGACGCACTTTCGAGACTGATATGTAGGACCACCTGAGTCAATGAATGAGTCCGAATGGTAAAAATACAAAGGCACTTGTTGAAAGTGGCAAATTCTCAAATCTCTCTTTGAAAATAAACTTCGATTCAGTTCCATTTTGGTGATATGATTTCGTGTAGGTGATTAATGATAAACATGTGGTTCTTAGTTAACCATCCAAAATTTTGTCAAAGACACATGCAAACGTACAAATTGCTAGTACTAATTATGGGTTAACTAGTCATATGCCCATGCTTTCCAACATAGCCTTATTCTTAATGACAAAAAATTATTTACAACTTAATGTTTATTCAAACGTGTTTACTAATACTGCTATGATAAGAAGTAAAATTGGACTATTATAAGTGTTATTATATATCTATAATTATAAATGTGACATAAAATTACATAACAACAGACACGAAATTCAGATTACGAAGGTCCTTTTATGCAAGAAAAGGGTATTTCTAGAATTTTCAGCGAATCTAATGACCCATACGCAGAATTCATAGTTTTGCGTTTTTTTTTTCAAAAATCCAAGGGCTTTTACACAAAATTCATGTTTCTTCGTGATTTTTCAAAAAATTTGGAAATATTAGGGTTTTACACAAACTTCATTTATTTGTGCAAAATACAGAAATTAAAGGACTAATTAAAGTACTGAAATGCAAAAGTATATTTTTCTTTTCTACTTTCTTGTCTTATTTTTTCTTTTTTTCTTTTCGCTATAGACACTTTATAATAGTAAAAGATTACGTGTTTTTGTTACATAACTTATTCATTGCTATTTGATCTATATATGTTTTGTTTATCATAATTAATTTACAGGAATTACTGCTATATATACACATGCCTTGAAGTTGGTCTCAATTGCAATTCTGGAGATTGTTCATGTGTTTATGGAGAAGGATTTGGAGGCTATGATCATTAATTCGTGGAGAAAGATGATGTGAAGATTGCCATACAATTAGGGATGAACACGGAGCGGAAACGAACGAAAATAAATGCTACCGTATCCGTTTCCTTATTTTTTCACGGAAACGAAAACGAAAATCCCAGAAACGGATACGAAAACGGATATCATCGAAAACGAATACGAACCGAATAAAGAACGGATATGAATACTGAACCGAATAATTATCAGAATTATAAAAAAACTTAATATATGAAAAAAGTACGATAACAAATAAATAGGTTCATTTTACACATATTAATATGAGAAACCAAGGGTGGTTTCGGTGTTTGTGATGAGTGATTGACTGGATTTTACCCTCTGTTCGAAGGGTACCTCCGGAGGGGCTTCGGAGGTGGTCCTCCGAAGGGTGTTCGGAGGTGTGTCACCGAAGGGTGGTTCGGTGTTTGCTTGCTGCAGCTGTGCAGCGGAGTGTGCTCGTCGGAGGGGTCCGGCAGTACACGATGACAGGGTTCGTACCGATGGCTTCGGTACTTTGGGCGGTACACCGGAGTGTGTACCGGAGGTTGCTAACCCGGAGAGGTCTCCGGAGTACTGGATACACTTGTCTGCTTGTCTGTGGTGCGCAGGGACTTCGGAGGCGACGGACAGGGTTCGAGCCAGGTGAACTTGGGTCAAGCGGGTGGTTTGATGCCAAGGGAGCGGGGAGCTCCGTCACGGTGGCTGCGAAGGTGGTCCGGGTCGGTCCTCGGGTCGAGGCGTGCCAGGTGAAGGCAGAGAGTGCGGAGCGTGGCTCCGGCTGAAGGTACTCCGAGACAAAGTCCTCGGAGGTGAGGCACTTCGAAGGTACTCCGAATGGAGTGACTTCGGAGTTGGTGGAACAAGTCCTCTGCGGAGGAAAGGTGTTCGAAGTGTGCTCCGGAGGGAGACACTCGAAGGTGGCCCGACGAAGGTCTCAGAAGTCGAGGTGCATCGAAGGCATGGTCCGGGTGAGGCTCGTCGAGGAGTGTGCTCGGAGTGAGACACTGCGACGAAGTGCTCATGGAATGCTTCATGCGGAGGCCTTGGACGAAGGAGGGACTTCGAAGGGTGGTATTCCGAAGGTGGGCTTCGGAGTGAGGATGACTTGTGGTACTTCGGCCATGCATGGCTTCGGTACACGGACGGACGGTGTTCGAGCTCGGAGTAGCTGCGAAGCCGTGGTGATCCACTCCGGAGGTGGTGGTGCGAAGGCCCAAGGGCTTTGACGGCTTCGGCTCAAAACCGTCACTGTATCGAAGGTCTTCTTCGGCGGAGCGAAGGCCAACAGTCTGCAGGCTTCTCGCCGAAGCTTCCGCACCCCTCGCGTGCGAAGGGAGGTTCCAGAAGTCAACACTGTAAAGGCTGACACTGTCTGTTCTGAAAAAGGCTGACACTGTCCCCTCTGCAGCTGACAGAGAAGCCTCCAAAATAAAGGTGGACTACCTTTTGTACCCCTTAGTTCTGTAGAGACAAAATGGATGTAAACCCTAGGGGTAAAGTAGTCACTTCCTTAGGATGAAGCCGTGGGCTATAAATATGGGGGCTCGGTAGGTAACATTTAACACTTTGAGCATTTACTGTTGAGCTCCTGTAGCCACACTTCGATTGAATACATCCTGAGTTCATTTTCAGTGTTCCTTGTTCAAGCGGCGAAGCCCTGTTTGTCTTGTGCTTTTTGCTTGAGCTCGATCTACATACTTCGCTAGTTTTGTGCACCGAAGTCTGTTGAGGCGAAGGTTGTTTTTCGTGCGAGGTGTGTTTTGTCAGTGTGCTGTCGCTCTGTGTAACACGAGGCAAGACCTCGCAGCTTACTAGCGAAGCCCTGATCTTTTCCCGTAGTGCTTCCTGTGTCGAAGCCCTTAGCGTAGTCCATTTGCGTGTGCGTGTAGACCTTCGGGTACGAAGCCCAGCACCCGTTGCTGTCGCCAAGTACTTGGTCGAAGTCCTCAGAGGGCTGTCCACTCTTGCGAAGGGTGAAGTGCGAAGCCTGCTCGAAGCACCTCGTGTGCGGAGCCTGCACTGACTTAGCAGAGTAGATTTTCGAGGGTTGTAAGTGGAGCGAAGTCTTCTTGGCTTCGAACTTTTGCCACTCCGAAGCCTGTGTTCGAAGGTGTCGAAGTACCTCCGAACCAGACCTTCGAAGGTTGTGTTCGAAGCCTGTTCCGCAGAAGACTGAACAGAACCGAAGGCTAAGTTTTTAGCCCGAAATTTTAAAAGCTCCCATTCACCCCCCCTCTGGTCGCCGTTTCCGGTCCAACAATTGGTATCAGAGCAGGTTAAGATCACCAGTTGACCTTAACCGGTTTTGTGATCTTTAGGCGACATGGATAGAGGCAGTAAAATTCCTCTGTTCGATGGGACAGATTTTGCATACTGGAAGGTGCGCATGGAGGCTTACTTGTTAAGCCAAGGAAATGCAATTTGGGAGATTGTGGACTCACAATACTCCATCCCTGATACCCGCACCACTCAAACCGAAAAAGATCAATATATTGCCAACTCGAAGGCAAGGAACATACTGTTCATTGGTTTGAGTCGGAGTGAGTTTGATAGGGTGCAGCACCTTAGGACTGCTAGGGAAATTTGGACAACGCTCACTATTTATCATGAGGGCTCTACTCAGATTAAGGCCAGGCGCCAAAGCACCTACAACCAACAGTATCAGCTGTTTGTGCAGGCACCTGGTGAATCTATAGATGCCATGTTTTCGCGCTTTGATGCTATAGTGAGTAACTTGCGCTCCAACGGGACGCTTGCTTACAGTGATCATGATAGGGCTATCAAGCTTCTCTATGCTCTTGATCGTAGCATATGGGAAGTGAAGATATCCAGCATTGAGGAGTCCACAGGCTATGACACTCTAACCTGTGATGAACTCTTTAGCAAGCTGAAGTCCACAGAGATTGCCAAGGCATCTCTTGCAGTGCACAAAAGCTCTTTGCCACAGCCATTGGCATTGGTTTCTAGCACTAGCCGTGGCACCACTGCAGAACCAAGCACATCAGGCACTTGTGTTCTAGCAGATGGTTTTGCTTTGTCCTCCCTGGTCTCTGTCACAAAGGAGCAGGTGGATACTCTAGCAGATGATGAGCTTGCTCTCATTGCCCGGAGGTTCACCCGCTTTCATCATGAGAGACGGGATCAGAGGAGAAGTGGTTTTAGTGGCTGCTATGAATGTGGCGACACTTCTCACATCAAGGCCAATTGCCCCAAGGTCAAAAAGAGAGATGAGAGTGACCGCCCCAAATTCCACAAAAAGGAGAGGAAGCCCTTTGTGAAGGGCAAGCGCGGCAAGATGGCTAAGAAAGTAGCCAAGGCCGCTTCCAGAGCTTTTGTTGCTGCTCTCAGCGACATCGACACTTCCTCAACTGAGGAGTCGAGCTCTGAGGAGGAGGAGTCCCCAAGAAAGGAGGACAAGAAGGATAAGAAGGGACGTGACTTCACCGGCCTTTGCTTCATGGCCGACAGCGATCACAGCGGCGATGAGCTTGACTCATCTGAGGTAAACCTATCATCTGACCAGCTACTAATTAAATTAGATGAGCTGAATGAAGTAGTGCTTGGTCAGGATAGATTACTTGTGCAAGCCGCTAGAGAAAGAAAAGACCTTAGACTTAGGCTAGAAAATGTATCTACTGAATATGCCATGCTTAAGTCTAAGTTTGATGATGCTGAATGTGAATCATGTTCTGTTGTCATGGGTGAGCTTGCTCAGTTGCGTTCTGTTCATGCTCAAACTCTTTCTGAGCTTAAGACTGCACAGAAGCAGCTTTTGGAGGTGGATTCTAGACCTCGTGATATTATTGATTGCATGAACTGCTCTTTATTGCGCGATAGCATTAATTTACGTGATAAGCATGTTCATGATTTAGAGGCTAGATTGGAGAGGGCCGGTAGTTCTAAGGATGTGCAACCTGTTTGTGACACTTGCATCACCCTTAAGGACCAGCTAGGCACTGTCAGAGAGCGAGCTGAAAACCTTATGTCAGAAAATGAATACCTTCTTTCTGTGGTAAATAAATGCACTGAAGGGAAGGGTAGGATGGATTTGCTCTTGGCCAAGACCAAGTTGTGTGCTGACAGAGCCGGGGTAGCTCTAGGTTTGGGTTTTGAGAGGATAGCTTCAGACAGTAAAACCAAAACTGTTTTTACCTCTCCCACCACCCTAGAGAAAGAGAGAGCTCTGTTGGACACCCCACCTGCCAAAAAGCCTACCCATCCACCAAAGAAAACCACTCCTCCTACCAAGAAAAATCCTCCCAAGAAAACCACTGTGAAGAAACCCAAGGAGCCTGTGAGAGTTGCTCCTGTGACCCATGAGAGTGCCCCCAGGAGAGTGTTTCACTGTTCTTATTGTCAGCGGGCGGGTCATTTGATTGGTTTCTGTTTCCGTCGCATCAAGGATGAGCGACGTGCTCAGGCGATGAGCTATCAGGACATGCATTACCCATCTTTAGGTATGCATGAGTCTGAGTATTACTCTCGTCCTGTTTTCGAGGCTCCTCGTGCTTCTCGGAGAGGTTTTGCTCCTCGAGGTGTTCACCATGTTCCATATGGTGGTAGACCTCGGGCGAGTAGCTTTGTACCTCGTCAGAGTAGGAGACCTCGACATGCTTTGCGTTCTTTGCATGTTGGTAGACCTCGCACTTTGCATCATTCTGATTATTATGTGCGTAGACCGTCTACTTTTACTGTGCCTACTACTCGTGTCACTCAGTGCTGGATGCCTCGTCATTATTTTACTCACCCCAGCACTGAGCGATCGAGGCGTTCTCATCATGTGTAGGCGACAGGTCGAGGCTTGGAGGGCACGTGGATAATGGACTCCGGTTGTTCGCGCCACATGACCGGAGATGCAAATTGGTTCTCCAGCCTCACCACAACCAAGCAAAGGGAACATATCACCTTCGGAAACAATCGAAGGAGTAGAGTGAAAGGTAAAGGTGTGGTAAGGATTAACACGAACTTCACTCTCAAAGATGTTGCTTTGGTTGAAAACCTGGGATACAATTTGTTGTCTGTATCTCAGTTGCTTGATGAGGGCTTCGAAGTGCGATTTCATCGCGATACTTCGCAAGTGCTCAATTCTGATGGCGTTGTTGTGTGTAAGATCTTTAGGGTTGGGAGAGTTTTTGGAGCTGATTTTTCAGAGTCGTCTGGTTCTTCTCATTGTCTTGTTGCACATTCGACTTCTGAGCTTTGGAAGTGGCATAGGAGACTAGGGCATATGAGCTTTGAATTGCTCGCTCGTCTGAGCGCCCTAGGTTTGATCCGAGGATTGCCCAAGCTCAAGTTTGAGAAGAATTTAGTTTGCGCTCCTTGTCGACATGGAAAAATGATTGCCGCTTCGCATTCGCCAGTCACCACAGTGATGACTGAACAACCCGGAGAACTTCTCCATATGGACACTGTAGGTCCTTCTCGGGTTAGTTCCTTAGGCGGCAAGTGGTATGTACTTGTTATTGTCGACGATTTCTCTCGCTACTCTTGGGTCTTCTTTCTTGCCAGCAAGGATGAAGTGTTTTCACACTTTCGGAGCTTGGCTTTGAGACTTTTCACTGAACTCCCTGGTGCATTAAAATTCATTCGAAGCGACAATGGCACCGAGTTCAAAAATAGTCTCTTTGTTGACTTTTGCATGGAGCATGGCATAGAACATCAATTCTCTGCTCCGCGGGTTCCTCAACAGAACGGTGTTGTTGAGAGGAAAAACCGCACTTTGGTTGAGATGGCTAGGACGATGCTTGATGAGCATAGGACTCCTAGAAAATTCTGGGCTGAGGCCATGAACACTGCTTGTTACATCTCAAACCGAATTTTCTTGCGCTCAATTTTAAATTTGACATCTTATGAGCTGCGTTTTGGGAGACAGCCCAAGGTTACTCATCTTCGAGTTTTTGGCTGCCGCTGCTTTATCCTAAAACGTGGTAACTTGGATAAATTTGAGTCGCGATCTTCTGACGGGATCTTTTTGGGTTATACTACTCATGGTCATTCTTATCGTGTTTATAACTTGGAAACTAACACTGTCATCGAGTCATGTGATGTGACTTTTGATGAATCAACCCCCTCTGTTAGTTCTGCTTTTGAACAGGCAAATGAACACGACATGGAACAGACCTTATTCGAAGACGAAGATCCCGGAGAATTCGAGGATGATCCCCTTCTGCCCTCGACATCAACCCCCGAAGCTGACCCCGCTTCAACTACTTCGGCACGTGGTCCCGAAGCGACTACCTCAACGTCGGTCATCTTGGACCACTCCAACGCACAAGTTGAGGGGGAGACTGCATCCCGCCGCGAGGCTCCACATCATGTCCAAAGAATGCACCCTCCCGAGCAGATCATTGGTGAGCTTGATCAAAGGGTAACACGTTCACACGCTCATTTTACTAATGCTGCTTTTGTTGCTTCTTTCGAGCCTTTAGATGTTAGTCATGCACTTTCTGATTCTAGTTGGATCAATGCCATGCATGAAGAGCTTGAGAATTTTGAAAGAAACCAAGTCTGGACTTTAGTTGATCCTCCACCAAATGTTCATTTCATAGGAACAAAATGGATTTTCAAAAATAAACAAGGGGAGGATGGAACAATTGTTAGAAATAAGGCTAGACTTGTAGCTCAGGGCTTTTCTCAACTAGAAGGGATTGATTTTACTGAAACTTTTGCACCTGTTGCTCGCCTTGAGGCCATTAGGATTTTGCTTGCCTTTGCGACATCCCGGGGATTCAAACTCTATCAAATGGATGTCAAAAGTGCTTTTCTTAATGGCTTCATAGGTGAAGATGTTTATGTAAAACAACCCCCTGGTTTTGAAAACCCCAAGTACCCACATAAAGTCCTTAAACTTCATAAGGCTCTTTATGGACTCAAGCAGGCCCCTCGGGCGTGGTATGATAGACTTAAGTCTTTTCTGCTTGAGCGAGGGTATTTGATGGGCTCTGTTGATAAAACTTTGTTTACTCTCAAGCATGGCAAAGATTTCCTTCTAGTGCAGATTTATGTGGATGATATCATCTTTGGTGGCTCTTCTCATGCTTTAGTTGCCGAGTTTGCAGATACCATGAGCAGGGAATTTGAAATGTCAATGATGGGTGAACTCACCTTTTTCCTTGGTTTGCAAATCAAGCAAAGCAAACAAGGTACTTTTGTCCACCAGACAAAGTACACCAAGGACCTGCTCAAGAAGTTCGACATGTCCGATGCGAAGCCCCTCGCCACTCCAATGGCTACATCTGTAGCATTGGACCCTGACGAAGAAGGAGAAGCCGTAGATCAGAAGGAGTTCCGGAGCATGATCGGCTCCCTCCTCTACTTGACTGCCACGAGGCCGGACATACACTTCGCAGTATGTCTGTGCGCTCGTTTTCAGGCTTCGCCACGAGCTTCGCACCGCCAAGCGGTAAAGCGCATCCTAAGGTATCTCAAACACACCCTTGAATTTGGCATATGGTATTCATCGTCTTCATCTTTATGTCTTAGAGGTTATTCAGATGCGGATTTTGCTGGGTGTAGAATTGATAGGAAGAGTACCTCTGGTACTTGTCATTTTCTGGGTACGTCTCTGGTTTGCTGGTCTTCCCGCAAACAGTCTAGTGTTGCACAATCGACGGCTGAGGCCGAATATGTTGCTGCAGCTAGCTGTTGCTCTCAGATTTTGTGGATGGTTTCCACTTTGCGGGACTTCGGGTTAGATTATAAGAGTGTTCCACTTTTCTGTGATAACACTAGTGCTATTTGTATTGCAAACAACCCGGTTCAGCACTCCAGAACCAAACACATTGATGTACGGTATCATTTTCTCAGAGATCACAATGAGAAGGGTGATATTGAACTTCAATATGTTGATACCCAACACCAGCTTGCCGACATTTTTACAAAACCCCTCGATGCTTCTCGATTTGCTTACTTGCGTGGAGAACTTGGTATTTGTCATCCCTACGGCATTTTGTGAGGGGGAGCTGATTTTAATTGTCTTGCATATGCTCATTATGTGTGGAATTGCACTTACATCTTTTGCTATTATATGCCTGCTTTTAATTCAAAGAAATCATGACAGCTCAGCTCTATGAAATATGTCTGGAACATTGATTGTGCATGATGTTTTATTTTCTAAACTCAAAACTTGCTCACCGCACAATCTTGCATCTAGCTTGTTTAGGCTGGACTGCTTATAGCTATCTTTTATCTACTTGACAGCAAGACACTGTTCTTTGGATGCTAAAAGTTGCAACTTGAAAAATTGTGTTCTTTATTCATGGATATTCATCAAAATATTTCATTCATCTGAATCAAAATCAAAAATCCATGATTTGCCTGGTTTAAATGAAAAGATCCAGGAGGGTTTGTTTGTCGCACTACTCTATTCTAGACCGCTTACCATTGCACATTGGTCTGAACTGGGATAGTGTAGTGTATGCCAAAATCACCGCCTTAAGCTTCAGATGGCTTTCATGCCTAGGCTTGGCTTGATTGGAAAGTATAAGGTGGACAAACAAATAACCCCTGGCATTAAGAAAAAGAACAACACAATTAATTGCTCATCAAGTTTGCTTTCACAGCTTCTTTTGAACAAGACTTGTCTGTCTAGGGTAGAACTTGTTAGCTTTGCGCAGTCCTTGCCTTCTCATGTCTAGCTGCTTTGATTAAGTGGTGATGCTTTTACTTCAAAATGACGAAATCACATGCCATCATCTTGTTTCACAGATTGTTAAATTGAGCTGAGCACATGATCATTTATGTTACTGTTGGCATATTTTGCATTATATGTCTTTGCAATTCTATTCATTTCGCAGCTTTGCATCTTTTGAATGCTCCTTGATGCTTGCATTGCCAAAGGGGGAGAGATTTTGCTATATTCTCTGCTGCAAGAAGGCATTATTTCTAAAGGGGGAGAGATTTTTGACATAAAGGGGGAGATCAATTTGCTTAACTCAGGGGGAGTTCTTATCAAGGGGAGATTTGCCAAAAAGGGTTTTTACTCTTTTGAGAAAGGGGGAGAAAAAGTTCTTTTATCAAGTGACATGCTTTGGCTCTTTTCTGAGTTTTTATGGTCACTTGTGTGCTGAAAATTTTTACATTTTCTTGAACATCAATTTGGTTGTCAATGCACTCATCAAGGGGGAGATTGAGAAACCAAGGGTGGTTTCGGTGTTTGTGATGAGTGATTGACTGGATTTTACCCTCTGTTCGAAGGGTACCTCCGGAGGGGCTTCGGAGGTGGTCCTCCGAAGGGTGTTCGGAGGTGTGTCACCGAAGGGTGGTTCGGTGTTTGCTTGCTGCAGCTGTGCAGCGGAGTGTGCTCGTCGGAGGGGTCCGGCAGTACACGATGACAGGGTTCGTACCGATGGCTTCGGTACTTTGGGCGGTACACCGGAGTGTGTACCGGAGGTTGCTAACCCGGAGAGGTCTCCGGAGTACTGGATACACTTGTCTGCTTGTCTGTGGTGCGCAGGGACTTCGGAGGCGACGGACAGGGTTCGAGCCAGGTGAACTTGGGTCAAGCGGGTGGTTTGATGCCAAGGGAGCGGGGAGCTCCGTCACGGTGGCTGCGAAGGTGGTCCGGGTCGGTCCTCGGGTCGAGGCGTGCCAGGTGAAGGCAGAGAGTGCGGAGCGTGGCTCCGGCTGAAGGTACTCCGAGACAAAGTCCTCGGAGGTGAGGCACTTCGAAGGTACTCCGAATGGAGTGACTTCGGAGTTGGTGGAACAAGTCCTCTGCGGAGGAAAGGTGTTCGAAGTGTGCTCCGGAGGGAGACACTCGAAGGTGGCCCGACGAAGGTCTCAGAAGTCGAGGTGCATCGAAGGCATGGTCCGGGTGAGGCTCGTCGAGGAGTGTGCTCGGAGTGAGACACTGCGACGAAGTGCTCATGGAATGCTTCATGCGGAGGCCTTGGACGAAGGAGGGACTTCGAAGGGTGGTATTCCGAAGGTGGGCTTCGGAGTGAGGATGACTTGTGGTACTTCGGCCATGCATGGCTTCGGTACACGGACGGACGGTGTTCGAGCTCGGAGTAGCTGCGAAGCCGTGGTGATCCACTCCGGAGGTGGTGGTGCGAAGGCCCAAGGGCTTTGACGGCTTCGGCTCAAAACCGTCACTGTATCGAAGGTCTTCTTCGGCGGAGCGAAGGCCAACAGTCTGCAGGCTTCTCGCCGAAGCTTCCGCACCCCTCGCGTGCGAAGGGAGGTTCCAGAAGTCAACACTGTAAAGGCTGACACTGTCTGTTCTGAAAAAGGCTGACACTGTCCCCTCTGCAGCTGACAGAGAAGCCTCCAAAATAAAGGTGGACTACCTTTTGTACCCCTTAGTTCTGTAGAGACAAAATGGATGTAAACCCTAGGGGTAAAGTAGTCACTTCCTTAGGATGAAGCCGTGGGCTATAAATATGGGGGCTCGGTAGGTAACATTTAACACTTTGAGCATTTACTGTTGAGCTCCTGTAGCCACACTTCGATTGAATACATCCTGAGTTCATTTTCAGTGTTCCTTGTTCAAGCGGCGAAGCCCTGTTTGTCTTGTGCTTTTTGCTTGAGCTCGATCTACATACTTCGCTAGTTTTGTGCACCGAAGTCTGTTGAGGCGAAGGTTGTTTTTCGTGCGAGGTGTGTTTTGTCAGTGTGCTGTCGCTCTGTGTAACACGAGGCAAGACCTCGCAGCTTACTAGCGAAGCCCTGATCTTTTCCCGTAGTGCTTCCTGTGTCGAAGCCCTTAGCGTAGTCCATTTGCGTGTGCGTGTAGACCTTCGGGTACGAAGCCCAGCACCCGTTGCTGTCGCCAAGTACTTGGTCGAAGTCCTCAGAGGGCTGTCCACTCTTGCGAAGGGTGAAGTGCGAAGCCTGCTCGAAGCACCTCGTGTGCGGAGCCTGCACTGACTTAGCAGAGTAGATTTTCGAGGGTTGTAAGTGGAGCGAAGTCTTCTTGGCTTCGAACTTTTGCCACTCCGAAGCCTGTGTTCGAAGGTGTCGAAGTACCTCCGAACCAGACCTTCGAAGGTTGTGTTCGAAGCCTGTTCCGCAGAAGACTGAACAGAACCGAAGGCTAAGTTTTTAGCCCGAAATTTTAAAAGCTCCCATTCACCCCCCCTCTGGTCGCCGTTTCCGGTCCAACATAATAAATGATAAATACAAATAATAAAGTAAAAACAAGTTTTATTTTAGTTGTAATGAATATATATTATTTATTTTTAGAAAAAATTAAATATTAATTTAAATTAAATTGTTTAATATTTTATGAATAGAATATAGTTTACATTTTATATAATGCGAAAAAATAATATAGTAAGAACCTTGAAAACGGAAACTTTCCATTTTTGTTATGCCGAATATTCCGGATAGCTGTTCCGTTTCCGTTTAGTTTCCGTTTTCCGCATAACCCTTTCCATTTCCGTTTTTTTCCGAAACGGATGAAAACTTTCCGTAAGAACCTTGAAAACGGAAACTTTCCATTTTTGTTATGCTGAATATTCCGGATAGCTGTTCCGTTTCCATTTAGTTTCCGTTTTCCGCATAACCCTTTCCATTTCCGTTTTTTTCCGAAACGGATGAAAACTTTCCGCTCCGTTTTCATCCCTACATACAATGCACATATAGTAAGTTGCTGTGAAATGCATTGCTCATGCTGAAAAGTGAAAAGCATAACAAGACTGCAGGAGTAGTACCAATTAAGCCATGCATCATGAACATGCTTAGGTGTTCTTCCATCTTCCAACATCATCAGTTCATCACCACATCACCCAAAAGAAAAGGTTCAGACTTCATACTGAAACCATGCCCTAGCTACTGTTAGTAGCAACTAACCAACTACCACTACTGACACAGATTCAGCTAATCCATTAGAGTAATTAGGGTTCTTCCAACACAATGACAAGCATAGTTCAGAATTCAGACTTCAGAGGGAGACATCTCACCATCACACGAGATAGAAGATAGCGAGTTGCAACATTAACCAAAATGCGACTGCGTGTACAGGCCGGCCTGAACGGCGGCGGCGGCGGCGCACCACGCCGGCGGCTGCATCATTAGAGCTTTTCCACGGTCTTGGTCAGCTCGCGAAAGAGCACTCTATCGACCTTTGACCGGCGCAGGACGGCCTTCATCAGCCTGTCCTCCAGGCTCCACGCCGTCCCGACCTCGCCGAGGCGCTCCAGCGTCTTCCGGTGCACCAGCTCCGGCATCCTGGTGAGCTCCCCGGCAGCGGTGAGCGCCTCCGCCAGTGTTAGCTTAAACCTTGCATGTCGTAGTTTATATTTCGTCTAAATTTGAATTCTGAACTTGAGTTTGTATTGAGCTTCTTGCATGCATTCAGTTCATGCTGGAGCGCGTCTAGCGCCTAGAGTGCGCCCACGTCTGTGATGTGTGCGCCCACTAGCTTCCATTCAGTTGCGTCGTTTGCTTTGTATGCAATAAAAGGAAAACCAAGGAAAAGCTGCACTAGTTGTTCGCAGCACAAACAAGCTTTGCCGTCTCTCTGAGTTCTCCAAGCATTCGCTTCTACGAGTTCATCAGGGTTGATCCCTAACAAGTGGTATCAGAGCGTCGATCCACTCATCGAAGATGCCCGCATCGTGGGGGCCTTCCCGTGCTGGTTCACTCACTCCTCCGCGCCATCGCCAAACTCTGGCGTCACCATCACCGCCACGCAGAGGCCGACGTCGCCAAGATGGACGCCACGTTGTGGTCGAGCGAGTGATCAAGGAGACGTCTTCGTCTGTCCAGTACCCGATGTTGACGAGGACCAACTACAACGAGTGGGCTTTGTTAATGCGTGTTAACATGCAGGCACAGGGACTTTGGCATGCCGTCGAGCCGGAGGAGAGCGACGTGATCGAGTATCGGGAGGACCGTTTGGCGTACGCCGCCATACTCCGGTCTGTACCAACGGAGATGCTGAACTCACTCTCCACTAAGCGCACCGCACAATCCGCATGGGAGGCTGTAAAGTCTCGCAGGGTGGGTGTGCAACGTGTGAGGGAGGCGAATGCCGAACAACTGAGAAGGGAGTTTGCTGAGATTCGCTTCAAGGACGGGGAAACCGTCGTTGATTTCTCCATGCGCATTACGAGACTCGCCAATAACATCACCGTGCTTGGAGGCAACATCACTGAAGCAGAGACCGTGAAGAAAATGCTGCAAGTCGTCCCCGAGTCACTTGAGCAGGTCGTGATCTCAATCGAGACGCTTCTTGACGTCAATGAACTCACGGTGGAAGAAGTCACTGGCCGTCTACGCAATGTGGAGCAGAGGAAGGCGTCCTCAGGCAAAACCGTCGACAAGCAGGGGCGACTACTTCTCACGGAAGAGGAGTGGCTCGCACGTCTCAAGATCCATGAGAACTCCGGCAAAGGAGGCGGGTCTGGGAGCAGCAAAGGTGGGAAGAAGAAGACCAAGCCCCCTGCTCACTCACGCGGAAAGGAAGGTGATGCCAAAAAGGAGTTCACTGAAGAAGAGCCCATTCGGTGCACTAATTGTGGCAAAAAGGGGCATTTAGTCAAAGATTGCTGGAGCAATACCAGGAAGAAAGAAAAGGCCCATGTGGCCCAATCTGAAGAAGAGAGCTCGAATTTATTCCTGGTGAGCGCCTCGGGAGTTCAAAATCTTCCAAATTTGGCTGCTTCGCTTGAAACTCCAGTGGGCGACGAACCACATGACCGGGGCTAAATCTGCGTTCTCCGAACTTGATTCGAGAATCCGAGGGTCTGTGAAGTTCGGTGATGGCTCTGTCATCGAAATTGAAGGCCGTGGAACCATCCTCTTCGTAGGAAACGCCGGTGAACATCACAGGCTGAGAGATGTCTATTACATTCCACGGTTGAAGGCAAACATTGTGAGCCTTGGACAGCTCGACGAAGCTGGGTGTCGGATCTCCATCGAGCGCGAGGTTCTGAAGATTTGCAATGCTCAACATCGACCTCTCACAAC
This sequence comes from Zizania palustris, assembly GCA_019279435.1. NCBI lineage: Eukaryota > Viridiplantae > Streptophyta > Magnoliopsida > Poales > Poaceae > Zizania > Zizania palustris. The sequence goes on along the minus strand of JAAALK010000289.1, from coordinate 37,008,292 downwards.
AGTGCATTGCACAGAGAGCCGATTATACATCCTTGAGCTGAAGGTCGAGAAGCCGGTGTGTTATTCGGCGAAGACGGATGAGTTGTCCTGTAGGTGGCATGCAAGGTATGGGCACCTGAACTTCCGAGCACTCCAAAAGCTGTCGAAGGAGGAGATGGTACATGGCTTGCCAGCAATCGAGGGAGTTAACAAGTTGTGCGATGGGTGCTTCACCAGCAAGCAGAGGAGGACACCATTTTCAAGCCACACCAACTACCGTGCCACTGAGCCTCTTGAACTCGTACACGGTGACTTGTGTGGACCCATCAAACTTGAAACTCCTGGTGGGAAGACTATGTTTTTACTGCTTGTGGATGACCGAAGTCGGTTCATGTGGCTCACGCTGCTCAAGGCGAAGAGTGAAGCTGCAAGTGCAATCAAGAAGGTGCAAGCTCGCGCTGAGAATGAATGCGGGAAAAAACTCCGGGTGCTACGCACTGACAGAGGAGGGGAGTTCACTTCAGCAAGCTTCCAAGATTACTGCATGGAACTTGGAGTTCAGCGACATCTGACGGCACCCTACTCCCCCCAACAAAATGGGGTAGTGGAGCACCGAAACCAGAGTGTTGTTGGGACAGCGAGAGCAATGCTCAAGACCGCTGGGATGCCTGGAAAATTCTGGGGTGAGGCAGTTGTGGCAGCAGTGCATATACTGAACCGAGCGCCGACGGGCAGCTTGGAAGGGAAGACTCCGCATGAGGTATGGCATGGACGGAAGCCCTCTGTTCATCACCTGCGTGTATTTGGGTGTGTATCTTACATGAAGATCACACGGCCACATCTCGCCAAGCTAGACGCACGTGGAAAGAAGGTGGTTTTCATTGGCTATGAGCCTGGGAGCAAGGCGTATCGCCTGTATGATCCAGAGGAGAACCGCGTTCACGTTTCACGCGATGTCGCGTTTGACGAGAACACATTCTGGGATTGGGAAGATGATGACCAGGATGAGCAAGGAGCTGAGCCATTCACAGTGGAATACCTTGTCAGTGAGCCAGGAGGCCAAGGCAAAGGTGGATCTCCTACACCAGAACCTGTACCTGCGCTGGAGGAACCACGAACGCCATCGCCACTTCCAGCGCCTGCCCCTGCTCCAGTGGTGTTTGTGAGAAACCAAGGGTTGGTTTCGGTGTTTTGTGATGAGTGATTGACAGGATTTTTACCCTATGTTCGAAGGGTACCTCCGAAGGGGGTTCGGAGGTTAGACCTCCGAAGGTTGTTCGGAGGTGATACCTCCGAAGGGAGTTCGGAGGTGGTCTCACCGAAGGATGTTCGGTGTTTGCTTGCTGCAGCTGTGCAGCGGAGTGTGCTCGTCGGAGGGGTCCGACAGTACGCAATGATTGGGTTCATACCGAAGGGTTCGGTACTTTGGGCCGTACACCGGAGTGTGTGCCGGAGGTTGCTAACCCGGAGAGGTCTCCAGAGTACTGGAAACACTTGTTTTCTTGTCGGTGGTGCGCAGGGACTTCGGAGGCGACGGACAAGGTTCGCAGCAGGTGAACCTGGGTCAAGCGGGAGGCTTGATGCCAGGGGAGCGGGGAGCTCCGTCACGGTGGCTACGAAGGTGGTCCGGGTCGGTCCTCGGGTCGAGGCGTGCCAGGTGAAGGCAGAGAGTGCGGAGCGTGGCTCCTGGTGAAGGTACTCCGAGACAAAGTCCTCGGAGGTGAGGCACTTCGAAGGTACTCCGAATGGAGTGACTTCGGAGTTGGTTGGAACAAGTCCTCTGCGGAGGCAAGGGTTCGAAGTGTGCTCCGGAGGGAGACACTCGAAGGTACCCGACGAAGGTCTCAGAAGTCAAGGCGCATCGAAGGCATGGTCCGGGTGAGGCTCGTCGAGGAGTGTGCTCGGGGAGAGACACTGCGACGAAGTGCTCATGGAATGCTTCATGCGGAGGCCTTGGACGAAGGAGGGACTTCGAAGGGTGGTACTCCGAAGGTGGGGGCTTCGGAAGGTGGAAGGCTTTGGAGCGAGGCTAGCTCCGGAGCAAGGTTGACTTGAGGTGCTTCGGCCTGCATGGCTTCGGTACACGGACTGACGGAGTTCGAGCTGGGTGAAGCTGCGAAGCCGTGGTGGTCCACTCCGAAGGTGTTGGTGCGAAGGCCCAAGGAGCTTTGACGGCTTCGGCTCAAAACCGTCACTGTATCGAAGGTCATCTTTGGTGAAGCGAAGGCCACCAGGCTCAAGGCTTCTCGCCGAAGCTACCGCACCCTCGCGTGCGAAGGGAGGCTGCAGAAGGTCAAAGACTGCAAAGGCTGACACTGTCTGCTCTGCAAAAAGCTGACGCTGTCCCCTCTGCAAAGCTGACAGAGAAGCCTCCAGAATAAAGGTGAACTACCTTTTGTACCCCTTAGTTCTGTAGAGTCAAATCCTTTGTAAACCCTAGGGGTAAAGTAGTCATTTCCTTTGGGTGAACTGTGGGCTATAAATATGGGGGCTCGATAGGTAACATTTAACACTTTGAGCATTTACTGTTGAGCTTCTGTAGCCACATACCTCGCTGTATTCATCCAGAGTTCAATTTATTGTGTTCCTTGTTCAAGCAGCGAAGCCCTGCTTCTTTGTGCTTTTTGCTTCAGCTTGCTTTACATACCTCGCTAGTTTTAGTGCACCGAAGCCTGTCTAGGCGAAGGGTGTTTTTTGTGCGAAGTGTGTTTTTCAGTGTGCTGTCGCTCTGTGTAACTTGAGGCCAGACCTCACAGCTTACTAGCGAAGCCCTGTTCGAGGCCCGTTTTGCTTCTTGTGGCGAAGCCCTTAGCGTAGTCCTTTTGTGTGCGTGTAGACCTTCGTGTACGAAGCACAGCACCAGTTGCTGCTGCCAAGTTCCTGGTCGAAGTCCTCAGAGGGCAGTCCACTCTTGCGAAGGGTGAAGTGCGAAGCCTGCTCAAAGCACCCTGTGTGCGGAGCCTGCACTGACTTAGCAGAGTAGATTTTCGAGGGTTGTTAGTGGAGCGAAGTCTTCTTGGCTTCGAACTTTTGCTCCTGCGAAGCCTGTGTTCGGAGCTGTCGAAGTACCTCCGAACCAGACCTTCGAAGGTTGTGTTCGAAGCCTGTTCCGCAGAAGACAGAACTTAAAACCGAAGGCTAGTTTGTTTAGCCTGAAATTTTAAAAGCTCCCATTCACCCCCCCTCTGGTCGCCGTTTCTGGTCCAACAATTGGTATCAGAGCAGGTTAAGATCACCAGTTGACCTTAACCGGTTTTGTGATCTGTTGGCGACATGGATAGAGGCAGTAAAATTCATCTGTTCGATGGGACAAATTTTGCATACTGGAAGGTGCGCATGGAGGCTTACTTGTTAAGCCAAGGAAATGCAATTTGGGAGATTGTGTACTCACAATACTCCATCCCTGAGACTCGCACCTCTCAGACTGAGAAGGATCAGTATAATGCCAATTCCAAGGCAAGAAACATACTGTTCATCGGTTTGAGTAGAAGTGAGTTCGATAGGGTGCAGCACCTTAGGACTGCTAGGGAGATTTGGACAACACTCACTGTTTTTCATGAGGGCTCTACACAGATTAAGGCCAGGCGCCAAAGCACCTACAATCAACAGTATCAGCTGTTTGTGCAGGCACCTGGTGAATCTATAGATACCATGTTTTCACGTTTTGACGCGATAGTGAGTAACTTGCGATCCAACGGGACGCTTGCTTACAGTGATCATGATAGAGCTATCAAGCTTCTCTATGCTCTTGACCGTAGCATATGGGAAGTAAAGATATCCAGCATTGAGGAGTCCACAGGTTATGACACCTTGACCTGTGATGAAATCTTTAGCAAGCTGAAGTCCACAGAGATTGCCAAGGCATCTCTTGCAGTGCACAGAAGCTCTTTGCCACAGCCATTGGCATTGGTTTCTAGCACTAGCCGTGGCACCACTGCAGAACCAAGCACATCTGGTACTTGTGTTTTTGCAGATGGTTTTGCTTTGTCTTCCCTGGTCTCCGTCACAAAGGAGTAGGTGGACACTCTAGCTGATGATGAGCTTGCTCTCATTGCCCGGAGGTTCACCCGTTTTCATCATGAGAGACGGGATCAGAGGAGAATTGGTTTTGGTGGTTGTTTTGAATGCGGTGACACTTCTCACATCAAGGCTAATTGCCCTAAGCTCAAAAAGAGAGATGAGAGTGAGCGCCCCAAATACCACAAGGAGAGGAAACCCTTTGTGAAGGGCAAGCGCGGCAAGATGGCTAAGAAAGTAGCCAAGGCCGCTTCCAGAGCTTTTGTTGCTGCTCTCAGCGACATCGACACGTCCTCAACTGAGGAGTCGAGCTCTGAGGAGGAGGAGTCCCCAAGGAAGGAGGACAAGAAGGACAAGAAGGGACGAGACTTCACCGGCCTTTGCTTCATGGTCGACAGCGATCATAGCGGCGATGAGCTTGACTCATCTGAGGTAAACCTATCATCTGACCAGCTACTAATTAAATTAGATGAGCTGAATGAAGTAGTGCTTGGTCAGGATAGATTACTTGTGCAAGCCGCTAGAGAAAGAAAAGACCTTAGACTTAGGCTAGAAAATGTTTCTACTGAATATGCCATGCTTAAGTCTAAATTTAATGATGCTGAATGTGAATCCTGTTCTGTTGTCATGAGTGAGCTTGCTCAGTTGCGTTCTGTTCATGCTCAAACTCTTTTTGAGCTTGAGACTGCACAGAAGCAGCTTTTGGAGGTAGATTCTAGACCTCATGATGTTATTGATTGCATGAACTGCTCTTTATTACGCGAAAGCATTAATTTACGTGATAAGCATGTTCATGATTTAGAGGCTAGATTGGAGAGGGCCGGTAGTTCTAAGGATGTGCAGCCTGTGTGTGACACTTGCATCACCCTTAAGGACCAGCTAGGCACTGCTAGAGAGCGAGCTGAGAACCTCATGTCAGAAAATGAATACCTCCTTTCCGTGGTTAATAAATGCACTGAGGGAAAGGGTAGGATGGATTTGCTCTTGGCCAAGACCAAGTTGTGTGCTGACAGAGCAGGGGTAGCTCTAGGTTTGGGTTTTGAGAGGATACCTTCAGACAGTAAGTCCAAAACTGTTTTTACCTCTCCCACTACCCTAGAGAAAGAGAGAGCTCTGTTAGACACCCCACCAGCCAAAAAACCTACCCATCCTCCAAAGAAAACCACACCTCCTGCCAAGAAAAATCCTCCCAAGAAAACCACACAGAAGAAACCCAAGGAGCCTGTGAGAGTTGCTCCTGTGACCCATGAGAGTGCCCCCAGGAGAGTTTTTCACTGTTCCTACTGTCAGCGGGCGGGTCATTTGGTTGGGTTCTGTTTTCGTCGCATCAAGGATGAGCGACGCTCTCAGGCAATGAGTTACCAGGACGTGCATTACCCATCTTTAGGTATGCATGAGTCTGAGTTGTACTATCGTCCTGCTTTTGAGGCTCCTCGTGCTTCTCGGAGAGGCTTTGCTCTTCGAGGTGTTCACCATGTCCCATATGGTGGTAGACCTCGGGGTAGCAGATTTGTACCTCATCAGAGTAGGAGACCTCGACATGTTGTTCATTCACAGCATGTAGGTAGACCTCGCACTTTGCATCATTCTGATTATTATGTGCGTAGACCGTCTGCTTTTACTGTGCCTACTACTCGTGTCACTCAATGCTGGATGCCTCGTCATTATTTTACTCACCCCAGCACTGAGCGATCGAGACGTTCTTATCATGTGTAGGCGACAGATCGAGGCTTGGAGGGCACGTGGATCATGGACTCCGGGTGTTCGCGCCACATGACCAGAGATGCAGCATGGTTCTCCAGCCTCACCACAACCAAGCAAAGGGAACATATCACCTTCGGAAACAATCGAAGGAGCAGAGTGAAAGGTAAAGGTGTGGTAAGAATCAACTCGAATTTCACTCTCAAAGATGTTGCTTTGGTTGAAAACCTGGGATACAATTTGCTGTCTGTATCTCAGTTGCTTGATGAGGGCTTCGAAGTGCGATTTCATCGCGATACTTCGCAAGTGCTCAATTCTGATGGCGTTGTGGTGTGTAAGATCTTTAGAGTTGGGAGAGTTTTTGGAGCTGATTTTTCTGAGTCGTCTGGATCTTCTCATTGTCTTGTTGCACATTCGACTTCTGAGCTTTGGAAGTGGCATAGGAGACTAGGGCATATGAGCTTTGAGTTGCTTGCTCGTCTGAGCGCCCTAGGTCTGATCCGAGGATTGCCCAAGCTCAAGTTTGAGAAGAATTTAGTTTGCGCTCCTTGTCGACATGGAAAAATGATTGCTGCTTCGCATTCGCCAGTCACCACAGTGATGACTGAACAGCCCGGAGAACTTCTCCATATGGACACTGTAGGTCCCTCTCGGGTTAGTTCTTTAGGCGGCAAGTGGTATGTTCTAGTAATTGTCAACGATTTCTCTCGCTACTCTTGGGTCTTCCTTCTTGCCAGCAAGGATGAAGTGTTTTCACACTTTCGGAGCTTGGCTTTGAGACTTTTCACTGAACTCCCTGGTGCATTAAAACTCATTCGAAGCGATAATGGCACTGAGTTCAAAAATAGTCTCTTTGTTGACTTTTGCATGGAGCATGGCATAGAACATCAATTCTCTGCTCCGCGGGTTCCTCAACAGAACGGTGTCGTTGAGAGGAAGAACCGCACTTTGGTTGAGATGGCTAGGACGATGCTTGATGAGCATAGGACTCCTAGAAAATTCTGGGCTGAGGCCATGAACACTGCTTGCTACATCTCAAACCGAATTTTCTTGCGCTCAATTTTAAATTTGACATCTTATGAGCTGCGTTTTGGGAGACAGCCCAAGGTTACTCATCTTCGAGTTTTTGGCTGTCGCTGCTTTATCCTAAAACGTGGTAACTTGGATAAATTCGAGTCGCGCTCTTCTGACGGGATCTTTTTGGGCTATACTACACATGGTCATTCGTATCGTGTTTATAATTTGGAAACTAACACTATCATCGAGTCATGTGATGTGACTTTTGATGAGTCAACCCCCTCTGTTAGTTCTGCTTTTGAACAGGCAAATGAACACGACATGAAACAGACCTTATTTGAAGAAGAAGATCCCGGAGAATTCGAGGATGAACCCCTACTACCCTCGACATCAACCCCCGAAGCTGACCCCGCTTCAACTACTTCGGCCCGAGGTCCCGAAGCGACTACCTCAACATCGGTCTTCTTGGACCACTCCAACGCACAAGTTGAGGGGGAGACTGCATCTCGCCGCGAGGCTCCACATCATGTTCAAAGGATGCACCCTCCCGAGCAGATCATTGCAAAGAAAACAAGGTACTTTCATCCACCAGACGAAGTACACCAAGGACCTGCTCAAGAAGTTCGACATGTCCGATGCGAAGCCCCTCGCCACTCCAATGGCTACATCTGTAGCATTGGACCCTGACGAAGATGGAGAAGCCGTAGATCAAAAGGAGTTCCGGAGCATGATCGGCTCCCTCCTCTACTTGACTGCCACGAGGCCGGACATACACTTCGCTGTGTGTCTGTGCGCTCGTTTTCAGGCTTCACCACGAGCTTCGCACCGCCAAGCGGTTAAGCGCATCCTAAGGTATCTCAAACACACCCTTGAATTTGGCATATGGTATTCAGCGTCTTCATCTTTATGTCTTCGAGGTTATTCCGATGCGGACTTTGCTGGGTGTAGAATTGATAGGAAGAGTACCTCTGGTACTTGTCATTTTCTGGGTACTTCCTTGGTTTGCTGGTCTTCCCGCAAACAGTCTAGTGTTGCACAATCAACGGCTGAGGCCGAATATGTTGCTGCAGCTAGCTGTTGCTCTCAGATTTTGTGGATGGTTTCCACTTTGCGGGATTTTGGGTTAGAATATAAGAGTGTTCCACTTTTCTGTGATAACACTAGTGCTATTTGTATTGCAAACAACCCGGTTCAGCATTCCAGAACCAAACACATTGATGTGCGGTATCATTTTCTCAGAGATCACAATGAGAAGGGTGATATTGAACTTCAATATGTTGATACCCAACACCAGCTTGCCGACATTTTTACAAAACCCCTCGATGCTTCTCGTTTTGCTTACTTGCGTGGGGAACTTGGCATTTGTCACCCTTACGGCATTTTGTGAGGGGGAGCTGTTTTAGATGGATGTGCCTTTGTCTAATTGTGTTGAAATTGCATTTACACATTTTGCACTTATATGCCTGCTTTTAATTCATGAAATCGTGTCAGCTCGGCTCTCTTTAATTCATCTGGAACATTCATGTGCATGGTGTTTTATTTTCAAAATCAAATCGTGCTCACTGCTTAGTCTTGATTCTAGCATGTTTAGGCAGGACTGCTTTAGCTATCTTTTATCTGCTTGACAGCGAGACACTGTTCATTGGATGCTAAAAATTGCAACTTGAAAAATTGTTCTCAATTTTCATGGATATTCACAAAGTACCAAACAATTGGTTCACTTAATTATAATCAAAAATTCCATGATTTGCATGCTTTAAGTGAAAAGATCCAGGCGGGTTTGTTTGTCGCACTACCCTATTCTAGACTGCTTACCATTGCACATTGGTCTGAACTGGAATTGCGTAGTGTATGCCAAAATCTATGCCTTAAGCTTCATATGGCTTTTATGCCTAGGCTTGGCCGGATTGGAAAGTATAAGGTGGACAAACAAATAACCCCTGCCACTAAGAAAAGAACAACAAAATTCATTGATTATCAAGTTTGCTTTTCAAGCTCCATTTGAACTAGACTTGTCTGTCTAGAGTAGAAATTGACTAGCTTTGCGCAGTCCTTGCTCTTACTGTTCTAGTTTCCTTGAGTAAGTGGTGATGCTTTTATTTCAAAAAGTTCAAATCACATGTTTCATCATGCTTGTAGAGAATATTAATTTGAGCTGAGCCCATGATCTTTGGTGTTATTGTTGGCATATTTTTGCTTCATATGTCTTTGCAATTCTGCTCATTTCGAAGCTTTGCATCTTTTACTTGCTCCTTGATGCTTGCATTGCCAAAGGGGGAGAAATTCCTCAAGGGAGAGTCACTTGCTTCGTTCTCTGCCGCAAGGGGTATAATTTCCAAAGGGGGAGAAATCATGACATAAAGGCTCTTTGTTTGCCAAAGGGGGATAATTTAACTCAGGGGGAGTTTTTATTGCCGAAGGGGCTTTTCACTCTTTTGAGAAAGGAGGAGGAAAATTCTTTTGTCAAGTGACATGATTTGGCTCTTTTCTGAGTTTTTATGGTCACTTGTGTGCTGAATATTTTAAATTTTCTTGAACTTGGATTTGGTTGTCAATGCACTCATCAAGGGGGAGATTGAGAAACCAAGGGTTGGTTTCGGTGTTTTGTGATGAGTGATTGACAGGATTTTTACCCTCTGTTCGAAGGGTACCTCCGAAGGGGGTTCGGAGGTTAGACCTCCGAAGGTTGTTCGGAGGTGATACCTCCGAAGGGAGTTCGGAGGTGGTCTCACCGAAGGATGTTCGGTGTTTGCTTGCTGCAGCTGTGCAGCGGAGTGTGCTCGTCGGAGGGGTCCGACAGTACGCAATGATTGGGTTCGTACCGAAGGGTTCGGTACTTTGGGCCGTACACCGGAGTGTGTGCCGGAGGTTGCTAACCCGGAGAGGTCTCCGGAGTACTGGAAACACTTGTTTGCTTGTCGGTGGTGCGCAGGGACTTCGGAGGCGACGGACAAGGTTCGCAGCAGGTGAACCTGGGTCAAGCGGGAGGCTTGATGCCAGGGGAGCGGGGAGCTCCGTCACGGTGGCTACGAAGGTGGTCCGGGTCGGTCCTCGGGTCGAGGCGTGCCAGGTGAAGGCAGAGAGTGCGGAGCGTGGCTCCTGGTGAAGGTACTCCGAGACAAAGTCCTCGGAGGTGAGGCACTTCGAAGGTACTCCGAATGGAGTGACTTCGGAGTTGGTTGGAACAAGTCCTCTGCGGAGGCAAGGGTTCGAAGTGTGCTCCGGAGGGAGACACTCGAAGGTACCCGACGAAGGTCTCAGAAGTCAAGGCGCATCGAAGGCATGGTCCGGGTGAGGCTCGTCGAGGAGTGTGCTCGGGGAGAGACACTGCGACGAAGTGCTCATGGAATGCTTCATGCGGAGGCCTTGGACGAAGGAGGGACTTCGAAGGGTGGTACTCCGAAGGTGGGGGCTTCGGAAGGTGGAAGGCTTTGGAGCGAGGCTAGCTCCGGAGCAAGGTTGACTTGAGGTGCTTCGGCCTGCATGGCTTCGGTACACGGACTGACGGAGTTCGAGCTGGGTGAAGCTGCGAAGCCGTGGTGGTCCACTCCGAAGGTGTTGGTGCGAAGGCCCAAGGAGCTTTGACGGCTTCGGCTCAAAACCGTCACTGTATCGAAGGTCATCTTCGGTGAAGCGAAGGCCACCAGGCTCAAGGCTTCTCGCCGAAGCTACCGCACCCTCGCGTGCGAAGGGAGGCTGCAGAAGGTCAAAGACTGCAAAGGCTGACACTGTCTGCTCTGCAAAAAGCTGACGCTGTCCCCTCTGCAAAGCTGACAGAGAAGCCTCCAGAATAAAGGTGAACTACCTTTTGTACCCCTTAGTTCTGTAGAGTCAAATCCTTTGTAAACCCTAGGGGTAAAGTAGTCATTTCCTTTGGGTGAACTGTGGGCTATAAATATGGGGGCTCGGTAGGTAACATTTAACACTTTGAGCATTTACTGTTGAGCTCCTGTAGCCACATACCTCGCTGTATTCATCCAGAGTTCAATTTATTGTGTTCCTTGTTCAAGCAGCGAAGCCCTGCTTCTTTGTGCTTTTTGCTTGAGCTTGCTTTACATACCTCGCTAGTTTTAGTGCACCGAAGCCTGTCTAGGCGAAGGGTGTTTTTTGTGCGAAGTGTGTTTTTCAGTGTGCTGTCGCTCTGTGTAACTTGAGGCCAGACCTCACAGCTTACTAGCGAAGCCCTGTTCGAGGCCCGTTTTGCTTCTTGTGACGAAGCCCTTAGCGTAGTCCTTTTGTGTGCGTGTAGACCTTCGTGTACGAAGCACAACACCAGTTGCTGCTGCCAAGTTCCTGGTCGAAGTCCTCAGAGGGCAGTCCACTCTTGCGAAGGGTGAAGTGCGAAGCCTGCTCGAAGCACCCTGTGTGCGGAGCCTGCACTGACTTAGCAGAGTAGATTTTCGAGGGTTGTTAGTGGAGCGAAGTCTTCTTGGCTTCGAACTTTTGCTCCTGCGAAGCCTGTGTTCGGAGCTGTCGAAGTACCTCCGAACCAGACCTTCGAAGGTTGTGTTCGAAGCCTGTTCCGCAGAAGACAGAACTTAAAACCGAAGGCTAGTTTGTTTAGCCTGAAATTTTAAAAGCTCCCATTCACCCCCCCTCTGGTCGTCGTTTCCGGTCCAATAGTTTGCCACGCCTCCAACCATTGATGACAATCACGATGCTGATGAGGGTGCCCATCTCAGGTACCGGAAACTTGAGGACCTGTTGGGACAAGTTGATGAACAGCTGCATGCTATTGGCGCAGAGGAGCCAGCTTCATTTGCAGAGGCAGCTCGTGATGAATGTTGGCGACAAGCTATGAAGGAGGAGATGAAGTCAATTGTTGATAACAAGACCTGGACTCTGGAAGATCTCCCACCAGGACACCGGGCAATAGGGCTCAAATGGGTCTACAAACTGAAGCGCAATGAAGATGGTGCTGTGGTGAAATACAAGGCACGATTGGTAGCTAAAGGCTATGTCCAAAAGCAAGGTGTGGATTTTGAAGAGGTGTTCGCTCCTGTGGCTCGGCTTGAATCAGTGAGACTACTGCTTGCTATCGCCGGCCACTTCACCTGGGAGGTACATCATATGGACGTCAAGTCCGCATTCCTTAACGGCGAGATCAAGGAGGTCGTTTACGTGCAACAACCAATCGGCTTCATCGACACCAAGCATGCTGGCAAGGTACTCCGTCTGCACAAGGCGTTGTATGGGCTTCGGCAGGCTCCCCGCGCTTGGAATGCAAGACTGGACCAGGCTCTCATCAAGCTTGGCTTCAGCCGTTGTGTGACAGAGCACGGAATGTACATCAGGGGAGACAACAAGCTGAGGCTGATCGTCGGAGTGTATGTCGATGATCTCATCATCACCGGCGCTGACAAGAATATAGTGAACCAATTCAAGGCTGAGATGCAGAAGGTGTTCAAGATGAGTGACTTGGGTCCCCTCAGCTATTACCTCGGAATTGAGGTTCATCAGTCCAAGTTCGGAATCACCATCAGCCAGGGAGCTTATGCTGACAAGATCTTGGAGAAAGCAGGATTGAAGAGCTGCAATCCCTATCATACACCGATGGAGGCAAGACTACACTTGAGCAAAGATGGAGTCACTCCAAGAGTTGATGACACTCAGTACCGAAGCCTAATTGGGAGTCTCAGGTATTTGGTTAATTCAAGACCATATTTAGCCTATTCGGTGAGTTACATGAGTAGGTTCATGGAGCAGCCAAGGGAGGAACATATGACTGCAGTGAAGCGTATACTTCGTTATGTCAGTGGAACAAAACATTGGGGTATCACATTTACTGCTGGCAAGAAAGGGACACAACCATGCCTGGTCGGTTTTAGCGACAGCGATATGGCTGGTGATCCGGTGGACAGGAAGAACACAAGTGGGATGATCTACTTCCTCTCCAATAACCCAATCACCTGGCAGTCCTCCAAACAGAAAGTGGTAGCTCTGTCTTCATGTGAGGTAGAATATATTTTAGCTTCTGCAGCAACCAGCCAAGGAGTCTGGCTAGCTCGGCTAATGGGAGAGCTCATGGGGGGAGAAGTTAGTGCTCCAGTCTTGATGGTGGATAACAAGGCTGCCATCTCCCTGATCAAGAATCCTGTACTTCATGACAGGAGTAAGCATATTGAAACAAGGTTTCACTACATCCGAGAGTGTGCAGAGCGTGGGCTGATCAAAGTAGAGTACATTAGTACAGATGAGCAACTGGGAGACATTTTCACAAAAGCTCTGAGTCGCACGAAGTTTGAACAGCTATGCTCAAAAATCGGAGTTCGTCGAATAAAGTGAGCTGACTGCAAGCTTTAGGAGGAGATTTGTTAGCTTAAACCTTGCATGTCGTAGTTTATATTTCGTCTAAATTTGAATTCTGAACTTGAGTTTGTATTGAGCTTCTTGCATGCATTCAGTTCATGCTGGAGCGCGTCTAGCGCCTAGAGTGCGCCCACGTCTGTGATGTGTGCGCCCACTAGCTTCCATTCAGTTGCGTCGTTTGCTTTGTATGCAATAAAAGGAAAACCAAGGAAAAGCTGCACTAGTTGTTCGCAGCACAAACAAGCTTTGCCGTCTCTCTGAGTTCGCCAAGCATTCGCTTCTACGAGTTCATCAGGGTTGATCCCTAACAGCCAGGAGCGGGAACCTGGCGCGCACCTTCGTGTACGTCGTCTTGCGCCGCCCCCGCCACAGCGACGCCGGGAAGCCCCTCTTCCCGGCCTTGTCCTTCTTCTTGTTCTTCTTCTTGATCCTCCTGCTGCCGCAGGGCTTGGCTGCTGCTGCGGCGGCGGTGCCTTTCTCCACCTCCAGCTTCGGAGGCGCTCCTCGTCCTTGGCCAGGCTCGACGCCGGCGCCAGCGAGGAGGTCGTCGTTCGATGAGGTTACGATGGAAGCATGGAGTGGCGGCGCGACACCAAAAAGTGAATACATCGCCGACAGCGGTGGACAGCTGGAGCCCGGAGAGGAGGGGTGGGTGGGATGGTTGAGTTCTTGGTCGGCGATCCTGTGTAGGGTGCCGGTGTGCGCGTTGCCGTTTAAAGTGGGAGAGGAGGCGAGCGGACGCCGATTTCATCATTTGACGTCACAATTGCAGAAAACATAATTAGTAGGCGTTTGCTTTTGTGTAACAAAGTTTAGTCTGTTTTAGGGCATGCACAACCATGAGACGACGGAACGGTTTAAAAGTATAAGAGACAACAAAGAAACTGTATGGTACAACCCTAAGCCCCTGAATCATAAATGCAGCTAAGAGATAATACGTATGGAGAATCGTGTAGAGACGGGCTCTTCGCGAAGAGCCCGTCTCTTGTATTTTTTCACTTAACCCCCTAGAGATCTCTAAAGAGACCACAAATTAAATGGGGTTGTACACACCCTTATATCGAATGTTTTAATATTAATTGGAAAAATTAAATGTGAATTAATTATAAAAATAATTGTAGAATTGGAGGATTATTCGCGAGACGAATCTATTAGGCCTAAATTAATTCATGATTAGCAAATGTTTACTGCAATATCACATTATCAAATCATGGCGTAATTAGACTCATTAAATTCGTCTCGCGAATAATTGTCGCGCCCCGATTTAATAAATCAGGACTTTATTGAAATTCCATAGAAAATCAATAAAACAAGACGTTCATCATGCGACCACGTACAAATACGAGCAATCATTCACGGTTCGTAGACCGTATTAATACAAATGTGAATAAAGGTGAAGAGAAACTAATAAAATAAGGGTCCTAGATGAATGCCTCCTTCCAGTCTCGCCTTGACTGGGTCGCTAATCCAGACCTTCATCCTCCTCGGAGTAGACGGGCTCTGATGGTGTAAGTCAACGGGGTGAGTACAGATGTACTCAGCAAGCCACCAAATGCAAATATAATGCAAGATAATAACAAGGGAGATAGTGGCTAATTTTTGCGGAAGAAGCATAGTTGTAAAGCATTAAATGTGATCCATTTATTAGTACTGAAATGTAAACATGTGTATGCATCATCATTTTTCTAACTCGAGGAGTACGTTTTACCTCCTCGCACAACAGTCCTTACATGCCATGAATAACTCAATCATTCAAACAATTGTAAACTAACTGCGAGTAGTCACACAACCCGCCCTTGACCGTGGGCTGAACTTTTCGAAAAGATTAAATTACTCTGATCAGAGATGTACCATTGTACCCACAAGGCACGCACTCATCACTCACACCGAAGTGTAACGAGATGACCCATTTCACGGGAACTCGTGCCAAAACCTTCCATATGGTCTTCCCCGACTCAACAACACCCTCTTATGGGTTTCGTATCGTGTCTCGCCATGTCGAGTTTCCACCATACCCCCCTTGATCCATCGTCGGTACAAGGCGCGAGACGGGTTCCTTTAAGTGAAAACGGACGGGTGTGATTAGATCCTGCGAATCGGTACGACGTGGACGCACCAGATCGCTCCAGCGTTTTAAGTCGCGATCGACGGCTAAGAGCGCACGATACCCCTTTGACCAGATCCGAGGGCCCTGATTAAATCCCGAAGGGATTTAATCGTAGCCCTCCAATCACGATCGGACGGCCACGGTGCCTTCCGGCACGGCACGGGCGTAAGGGGTACGTACCCTTCGTCTCCGGCGATGGCGGGGCTTCGGGTGTGGTGGCGGCGGTGGCGAGCGCCTATGGGCATAGCTATGGCCAAAAATGGAACGCGGAGAGGATGGGGGTTATGACCGTACCTTCGGCGGGGAGGTTGGGCGAAGGATGGTGGCCGGCGGTGAGGGTAGATGTCGATGGACCTTCGGGAGCTCGATGGCGACGGCGATCCGGCGGCATTCACGGCCAAGGGAGGTGTGGCCGAGGACGGGTGGCTCACTGCGGACTCGACGGTGGAGGTGGCTAGGGCGAAGGGGGCCTGGATCAACGGCGATGGCTCGCCGGAGGCGAAACAGAACCAAAGTTCGAGAGGAGGGTGACGACGCTCCGCTTTCGCTCGAGGATGGCTCTGCTGGCGTGGGGTGAGTGCGGCGAGGGAAGGGGTTCTTATAGGGGTCGCCGGCGGTGGATATGGTAGGGTAATCGGAGGAAACCCGAAGGGCTTCTTTCCATCTCCGGCGAGGTTTCCAAACCTTCGGATTTGCTTCCTTTCTCACGAAACCGCGTCGGCTATGGAAGGAAAGGGGGCGGTGGCGATCAGGGAAGGTGATCCGGGGCGATCGGGTGAGTGCGGGTGGCCGACGGCGAGGGAAACAAAAGGGATCGCCGGGAAGAAGGAAGGGGGCGATCCCCTTCCATCGGAGACGAAGCATCTGACAAGTGGCCCCCACCTGTCAGCGGGCGAAACAGAAAAGGAAGGGCCGACAGGCGGGCCACGACTGTCAGGGAGAGGGAGGCGGAGGCGAGAGGCTGCCATGTGGGGCCAGGCGGGTTGCAGGCAGGAGAGAGAGGCGGGGGAACGCGCCGACAGGTGGGTCCCACATGTCAGCGACGCATGGCTTGGATTGGGCCGGGCTCGGGGTGCTTTGAGGGTTGAGGCCCGTTTAGGATTTAATATCTTTTCTGATTAAAAATAATTCTTGTAATTCATTTATTTGATTAAGGGTTGAATCACTGTTGATAAAAATTTGTAAAAATTCCTGAAATTATGTCTTGGCCTCTAGTTTATCTCATAAAATTTTCAAGTCCAAATTTTGAATATTTCTCCCTGTTTGGCTTTATTAGGGCTCTTTTAGGATTTCCTTTAATAATAAAATTCAGAAATGATTTAAATAATAATTTCCTTTTATTTTATTTGTTTTTATTTCTTGGGGTGTTACAATCCTATCCCCCTTACAGAGAATGTCGTCCTCGAGATTCAGATCAATCCTCGAATAACTCAGGATGCTGTGCCTTGAGTTCATCTTCTTTTTCCCATGTAGCTTCCTCTACAGGATGATTGCTCCACTGCACTTTGCAGAAGCGGATGACCCGACTCCTGGTGATCCTTTCTTTGACTTCTAATATCTTGACTGGCTTTTCCACATAGGTCAGATCCTCTTGAACATCCAACTGCTGTAGATCCACTTGATCTGTCGGGACGCGAAGACACTTCTTGAGTTGGGAAACGTGAAACACGTCATGTACTCCAGCCAATGAGGGCGGTAGTTCCAACTGATAAGCAACTTCGCCTTGGCGTCGAATAATGGGAAATGGTCCAACATATCGAGGGGCCAACTTTCCTTTCATGTTAAACCGTTGAGTACCATGGAGAGGCGTAACTCGAAGGTAGACATGATCTCCTTCTTCAAAGGCTAGGTCTCGGCGTCGATTGTCCGCGTAGCTCTTCTGTCGTGATTGGGCTGTCTTGAGTCGGTCTCTGATGATTCGTACCTTCTCTTCAGCTTCACGAAGGATGTCCATTCCGAACACTTGAGATTCACCAGTTTGATCCCAAAGCAGAGGCGTTCTGCACTTACGTCCATACAGGGCTTCAAAAGGAGATATCTGAAGACTGGCTTGATAGCTGTTGTTGTACGAAAACTCAGCGTACGGTAAGCTCTTGTCCCAAGTGGCTCCAAAATCCAAGACACATGCTCAAAGCATATCCTCCAATATCTGATTTACCCTTTCTGTTTGGCCATCCGTCTGAGGGTGGTAGGCAGTGCTAAAGTTCAATCTTGTTCCCATCTCTTCTTGAAGGTTCTTCCAGAAACGAGAGGTGAACTGACTTCCTCTATCGGACACTATCTTCTTGGGTACCCCATGAAGACACACAATGCGGGCCATGTATAGTTCTGCAAGCTTAGGGCCACTAAAGGTCGTCTTGACAGCTATGAAATGCGCTACTTTGTGAGTCGGTCAATAATCACCCAAATAGAATCATATCCAAGTTGGGTCTTTGGAAGTCCGGTGATGAAATCCATATCGATCTCTTCCCACTTCCATTCAGGTACTTTCAAAGGCTGTAGCAGCCCCGCAGGTCTCTGATGTTCAGCTTTTACTCTTCTGCAGGTGTCACACTCGGCGACGAACTGTGCAATCTCCCTCTTCATGCTAACCCACCAATAATGTTCCTTCAGGTCCTGGTACACCTTGGTACTACCGGGATGAATGGAGTACAAAGTCTCATGGGCTTCTCTCAGGATAAGGGTTTTTATCTCTGGTTTATCCAGCACACATATCCAGGTTCCAAACCATATGGTGCCATTCTCGTCCTCTGAAAATCCTGGGGCTTTTCCTTGTCTCATGTTCTTCTTAATGGCTGCTATATCCGGGTCTTCCAATTGAGCTTCTCGGATTTGTTCGAACAAGACGGGTTGAGTCTCCAAGGTGGCTAGGTATGCTCCGGTGGTCAACCCGAGATTTAACTTTTCCATCTCTTTACATAGTGAGGGCGCATGATCCTGAATCATAGTGGCTGTGCAATATCCCTTGCGACTTAATGCATCGGCTACCACATTTGCTTTTCTGGGGTGGTAGTGGATACCTAAGTCATAGTCCTTTATTAATTCCAACCATCGTCTTTGCCTCAGGTTGAGGTCTGGCTGTGTGAAGATGTACTTCAAGCTCTTGTGATCCGTAAAGATCTCACAACGATTTCCGACCAAATAATGCCTCCAAATCTTAAGGGCATGCACAACTGCGGCTAATTCCAAATCGTGGGTCGGATAGTTCAATTCATGAGGTCTCAACTGACGAGAGGCATAAGAGATAACCTTTCCATCTTGCATAAGTACACATCCCAATCCTTGGTGAGATGCGTCGCAATAGACATGGAAGACTTTCCGCATATCGGGTAGGGTCAGTATGGGTGCTGACACCAGACGGGTCTTGAGGGTGCGGAAACTTTCCTCGCATTCAGGAGTCCATTCAAACTTTTCTCCTTTCTGCAATAACTTGGTCATAGGCTTGGCTATCTTGGAAAAATTCTCAATGAATCTCCGGTAATATCCGGCCAAACCCAGAAAACTTCGTATCTCAGATATGTTCGTGGGTGGCAGCCAATCCGTAACTGCTTCTACGGTGGCAGGGTCCACTGCGATTCCTTGCGCAGAGATGATGTGTCCAAGGAACTTTACTTCCGCCGTCCAAAACTTGCATTTGCTGTACTTGGCGTACAACTGGTGTTCCCTTAGCTTGCCTAAGGTTAACCGGAGATGGGTCTCATGCTCTTTCTGATCCTTGGAATAAATTAGGATGTCGTCTATAAAGACCACGATGAATTTGTCCAAATACTCCATGAACACCTTATTCATCATATTCATAAAGAAAG
Source organism: Zizania palustris (assembly GCA_019279435.1). Taxonomy (NCBI): domain Eukaryota; kingdom Viridiplantae; phylum Streptophyta; class Magnoliopsida; order Poales; family Poaceae; genus Zizania; species Zizania palustris. The sequence continues at coordinate 36,989,356 of JAAALK010000289.1, read as the reverse complement.
CAGGGGCGTTGGTCAATCCGAAGGACATAACAGTACACTCATATAATCCGTAGCGGGTGGTGAAGGCTGTCTTGGGTATATCCTCTTCTCAGATCCTTAACTGATGGTAACCAGACCGCAGGTCGATCTTCGAGAATACCGTAGCTCCCTTCAGCTGGTCAAAGAGATCATCGATCCTGGGTAACGGGTACTTATTCTTGATGGTTACTTCATTCAAAGCGCGGTAATCCACACACATACGCTTAGCCTTGTCTTCTTTCTTCTCGATGAAGATGACGGGGGCACCCCATGGCGATGTACTTGGTCTGATGTAGTCTTTCTTCTCGAGATCCTCCAATTGCTGCTTCATCTCAGCTAACTCATTAGCGGCCATCCGATATGGTCGCTTGTAAATGGGGGTGGTCCCGGGCACCAAATCAATCCGGAATTCGATGTCCCTCTTGGGTGGCATCCCTGGTAAATCCTCTGGGAATACGTCCGGGTATTCACTGACCACTGGTATTTCTTCCAAGGTAATCTGATGTAGTCTTGGTCTTCCGGTCTTCATGCTTGGCATCTGGAATGTGACGGCAGTCCCTTCTTCACTAGTCACAGTCACTTTTCTCTGGGCACATTCTATTACTCCTTGGTGTTTATTGAGCCAATCCATTCCTAGAATGAGATCCAAGCCTTGGCATTCAATAAGGATGGGATCGGCCCAAAATATGGTGCCGTGGATATCTATCCATACCTTTGGGCTATAGGTTAGGGCTAGGGTTTGTTTTCCCGGGGTGACTATTTGCACAACTCTTGGTAGTTCTTTTATGTTTAGATTGTTCTTTTCCACAAAATCAGTTGATATGAAGGAGTGCGTAGCTCCAGTGTCAAATAAAACCACTGCAAGTGCTGAATGTACCATGAACTTACCCATCACGATCTCGGGTGCGGCCTGGGCTTCTTCAGCGGTGATGTGATTGACTCGGGCACGGATGGCGGGGTTCGCTGCAGCTCCTTGGGCACGCTTGGGATAGGGGCATGAATTGGAGTAATGCCCCTCTTGGCGGCAGTTGAAGCATACCACGGGCTTGCCGTGCTTGTCGCGCAGGATCTCCGCCTTCTTTGTTGGGGCGGGTGGTGCAGCTGGTGCGGCGGGAGCGGGGCGAGGTTGTCCGGCTCCGGCGTTGGCGGCGGGTGGCGTCGGGCGATATACTGGTCGGGGGTGGTATTGTGGCGCTGGTGGAGGAGGTGTGAAACGGGGCCTCTATGCCATGCCCTGGTTTTGCCTAAAGGCAATCATTCTCTTCTTCTTCAGGTCGACCTTGTTCTGCTAGGTCTCCTGAATGATAGCTTTATTAACCAACTTTTGAAAGTTGGCGTAATCTCCGGAGATAAGCTGTAGGGACAGCTCATCCTTCAGTCCCCGGAGGAACTTGGCCTGCCTGGCCGCATCGGTATAGACCTCTTCAGGCGCGTACCGGACCAGTCGGTTGAACTCGTGCAGGTATTCTGTTACGGACCTGCTCCCCTGCTACAGGTCCCTAAACTCTTGCTGCTTCTGAGCTATGATGCCATCGGGGATGTGAGCGGCACGGAAAGCAACTGAGAACTCTGCCCAAGTATGGACGTGTCCCTCGGGCAGGGTCTCGCGCAGATTGTCCCACCACTCTACGGCGGGACCATGGAGCTGGTGGGTGGCGAAGGCCACCTTCTCCTGCTCAGTGCAGGTAAGGAGATCGAGCTTCTTCTCGATGGTCCTTAACCAATCCCCAGCCTCCATGGGGTTGGTGGTGCTTGAGAAGGTCGGTGGGCGGACTCGGAGGAACTCCGAGAGTTGGGAGGCAGGAGCGAGAGCTGGAGTGGCGGGTCGTGGCAGCTCGGGCTATTGGTGGAGACGGAAGAAATGAGCCTGCTGCTCTTGCATCTGCTGCTGCTGTTGTTGCATCTGGTTCAGAAGAGCTGAGACCAGCTCGTTCTGAGTGGCCATCATCTCGGCCAGAGTGGGGTGGTTGGCAACCGGGGCTTGCCGTTGCCCAGTTGCTCCCCACTGAGGCAAGTTCCCGTTGTCTCCTCCATTCTGAGGAGCGTCGGAGCCTTGAGTGTTGGTCATCCTGAAGTTTCCAAAGTAGACAACATTTTCTTAGAGGACATTATTATTATTAAGTTTTATTCCAAAAATGTCGTTCTTGCGGTTACATTATTTATTTCTTCATTCATGCCTTATATTTGACATAAATGGCAATACAATTAAGCAAAAAGAAGAGCAAACAATCGTAAAACTACGTCTATGGTAGCTCGGGGGACGGCTCGATCACGGGCTCGTTGGAGACGGTCGGGGTCGAGGAACTGAATGGTCCAGCGGGAGGTGCGCTGCGTGAAATCCTCTTGGGCCTCACGGTGGGGATCCGAAGGGATTTCCGCTTGCGAGGCGGAAGAGGTGTGATCTCCTCAATGTCTTTCTTCAATTCTTCAATCTGCTGGCGGAGCTGAGGGTTGGTGGCGACGCGTTGCCGTAGGAGCTCATTCTGACGCCGTAACTCCTCTGCCTCGGCAGCCAAACAGTGTCCCTGCTGGAGGCGGCGACGAAGATCTCCGTTCTCACGGTTCAGATCCTCAGAAGAGTGTCGGTAGAAGGCGATCGTATCACGTTGTCTGTTGGCGTCCTGCAGTGCCTCGTAATGGAGATCATCCATTGCCTTCAACAAGCGCATGGTATGACCAATCGCAGAATGACGCTGGGAGAGCGTGCTGACGTAGACGCTGTTGGGACTCCCTGGAGTGCGAAGGGGCACAAAGCGATAATCCGTGTCGTAGAGCTCACTGTCGTAGATCATCCGGAGCTCGATAAGGGCCTGGAGGGCGGTGCGCTTACTGGCTACCAAGAAGGTAGGTCCTCCTCCACGATAGGTGTGGGCTGTCTGAGGGGAGGGTTGGATGACGACGGTGACCTCATAGAAGCTTTCTTCCTCGTCGGGGAAGACTCCATGGTACATCGGCTCGTGCTCAAATCCGAGGAAACCGACGAGCATGCGCAGCTCGCGGATGAATCCGGCCTCGTCACGAAGAGTCCCGCTCATGGTATGGACTGGCATCTACAAAAGAGAGAAAGTTTTTGTGAAAATCTCGGAAGATGAGAAGATAAGTAATTTTTTTAAAGAAATTACGGTTAATATAAGTCCTAGGGCCAGGTCTGTTTGGCTTCCTACTGTCAAGTCGGCTCTGATACCATCTTGTCGCGCCCCGATTTAATAAATCAGGACTTTATTGAAATTCCATAGAAAATCAATAAAACAAGACGTTCATCATGCGACCACATACAAATACGAGCAATCATTCACGGTTCGTAGACCGTATTAATACAAAAGTGAATAAAGGTGAAGAGAAACTAATAAAATAAGGGTCCTAGATGAACGCCTCCTTCCAGTCTCGCCTTGACTGGGTCGCTACTCCAGACCTTCATCCTCCTCGTAGTAGACGGGCTCTGATGGTGTAAGTCAACGGGGTGAGTACAGATGTACTCAGCAAGCCACCGAATGCAAATATAAAGCAAGATAATAACAAGGGAGATAGTGGCTAATTTTTGCGGAAGAAGCATAGTTGTAAAGCATTAAATGTGATCCATTTATTAGTACTGAAATGTAAACATGTGTATGCATCATCATTTTTCTAACTCGAGGAGTACGTTTTACCTCCTCGCACAACAGTCCTTACATGCCATGAATAACTCAATCATTCAAACAATTGTAAACTAACTGCGAGTAGTCACACAACCCGCCCTTTACCGTGGGCTCGACTTTTCGAAAAGATTAAATTACTCTGATCAGAGATGTACCACTGTACCCACAAGGCACGCACTCATCACTCACACCGAAGTGTAACGAGATGACCCATTTCACGGGAACTCGTGCCAAAACCTTCCATATGGTATTCCCCGACTCAACAGCACCCTCTTATGGGTTTCGTATCGTGTCTCGCCATGTCGAGTTTCCACCATACCCCCCCTTGAGCCATCGTCGGTACAAGGCGCCCTGAGGGCTAGCCCCTTGCCCCCTCCACTATGGTGCCGAGAGCTGGAGTGTTCCACACTTCCAGTTAGGACTTACCCATTAGACTTGTGGTTGGTACGGAAGTGCTTTGCAACAGATCCCGCAGACCGGTCCTTATAGTGCCCCGGGTGCGACATACCAATACCCGAGCTTGCACCCGGAACCCACCATACTTATAACCTAGCCAACTCCAATAGAGTCCAGAGACGAGAATAACGGGGAAATTCATATACAGAAACCAGCTATCTACGACTCATTCTTTTTATCCTATAGCAGTTGTGCCGGTACATTGGGCACTAGCTAATAATTTTATAGTAGAGTGACAAGGAGTTAAGGCTCAATAAGCATGGCTTGAGTTTGCACACAAGAACAGGGATCTAATAAATATAAGTGTAAGGCTTTGATATTTGACTAATGCAATATTTACCTATGGGTTATAGCGATAATTTATTAAAACATGGGCTCAATGATGATCAACTGTTTCAACAGAGGTGGTCGATGACTTGCCTTGATCAGCAAATGGGGATGGAGGAACCTCGGGGTAGAACTCCTGCTCCTCGACGAACTCGTAGTCTTCTCGATACGGAAAAATAAACAACACATTCAATAAACAGATAAAAATCCACCCAATAATAAACATACATATTTGTGGGTTTTATTATGTGGAATAAAGTTTTAATATTCTGATGTTTGGTGAATAAACAGTAAACTTATTTTCTTAAGGCTTTTCTAATTTATTTTTCTGAATTAATAATTTATCCCTAAGGGGTTTTTATTTAAATATTTATTAAAAATATTTTGGGTAACAGTAACATACTGTTTTTATGGCATTAATGTGTAGAGAATATTATACTGAATTTAACAAAATTTGAATGGTGAAATTTGGAGTTAAAATGAGCAAGATATGAATTTTCAAAGTTTAAACAATTTTCTGGAATTTTCATTAAACTGGAAATTGGGCTCTGGTCCACGGTGAGCCAGGCCCACAGTGGACCGCGGCACTATGCGCGTGGACCGGATCAACCAGATCCGTTGGATCTAGATCCGGCGGCCAGGCGCGAGGCGGGTTCCTTTAAGTGAAAACGGACGGCTGTGATTAGATCCTGCGAATCGGTACGACGTGGACGCACCAGATTGCTCCAGCGTTTTAAGTCACGATCGACGGCTGAGAGCGCACGATACCCCTTTGACCAGATCCGAGGGCCCTGATTAAATCCCGAAGGGATTTAATCGTAGCCCTCCGATCACGATCGGACGGCCACGGTGCCTTCCGGCACGGCACGGGCGTAAGGGGTACGTACCCTTCGTCTCCGGCGACGGCGGGGCTTCGGGTGCGGTGGCGGCAGCGGCGAGCGCCTATGGGCATAGCTATGGCCAAAAATGGAACGTGGAGAGGATGGGGGTCATGACCGTACCTTCGGCAGGGAGGTTGGGCGAAGGATGGTGGTCGGCGGCGAGGGTAGATGTCGATGGACCTTCGGGAGCTCGACGGCGACGGCGATCCGGCGGCGTTCACGGCCAAGGGAGGTGTGGCCGAGGACGGGTGGCTCACTGTGGACTCGACGGTGGTGGTGGCTAGGGCGAAGGGGGCCTGGATCAACGGCGATGGCTCGCCGGAGGCGAAATAGAACCAAAGTTCGAGAGGAGGGCGACGACGCTCCGCTTTCGCTCGAGGATGGCTCTGCTGGCGTGGGGTGAGTGCGGTGAGGGAAGGGGTTCTTATAGGGGTCGCCGGCGGTGGATATGGTAGGGTAATCGGAGGAAACCCGAAGGGCTTCTTTCCATCTCTGGCGAGGTTTCCAAACCTTCGGATTTGCTTCCTTTCTCGCGAAACCGCGTCGGCTATGGAAGGAAAGGGGGCGGTGGCGATCAGGGAAGGTGATCCGGGGCGATCGGGTGAGCGCGGGTGGCCGGCGGTGAGGGAAACAGAAAGGAATCACCGGGAAGAAGGAAGAGGGCGATCCCCTTCCATCGGAGACGAAGCATCTGACAGGTGGCCCCCACCTGTCAGCGGGCGAAACAGAAAAGGAAGGGCCGACAGGCGGGCCACGACTGTCAAGGAGAGGGAGGCGGAGGCGAGAGGCTGCCATGTGTGGCCAGGCGGGGCGCGGGCGGGAGAGAGAGGCGGGGAACGTGCCGACAGGCGGGTCCCACATGTCAGCGACGCATGGCTTGGATTGGGCCGGGCTCGGGGTGCTTTGAGGGTTGAGGCCCGTTTAGGATTTAATATCTTTTCTGATTAAAAATAATTCCTGTAATTCATTTATTTGATTTAGGGTTGAATCACTGTTGATAAAAATTTGTAAAAATTCCTGAAATTATGTCTTGGCCTCTAGTTTATCTCATAAAATTTTCAAGTCCAAATTTTGAATATTTCTCCCAGTTTGGCTTTATTAGGGCTCTTTTAGGATTTCCTTTAATAATAAAATTCAGAAATGATTTAAATAATAATTTACTTTTATTTTATTTGTTTTTATTTCTTGGGGTGTTACAATAATTCACCGATTATGAATGAGTTTTGTAAATAGTCTACATTTAATACTCCAAAATAAAATCTAAACATTCGATGTAACAAGTACTAAAATTTAGTCCCCGTAACCAAATGGGTCTTAGGTGGTGTTTGATTTATCTAGTCCAAAGTTTAGTCATGTCAGTTCGTATGTTCGGATGCTAATTAAAAAACTAAACATTAGTTAATTATAAAACTAATTACAGAATTTCTAGCTAATTCGCGAGACAAATTTATTAAACATAATGAATCCATCATTAGCACATGTTTACTATAGCGCCACATTGTCAAATCATAAACTAATTAGGTTTAATAGATTCGTCTGATAAATTAGCTCTCATTTATGTACTTAATTTTATAATTAATTTATGTTTAATACTTCTAATTAACAACCAAATATCTGAAGTGACGAGACTAAATTTTTTGCTAAAGTAACCAAACATTTAAGAAGATTTGTATAGGCAAAGTGTTTGATGGCATTTGCATTATGTGGAATGCTATACTTCTCTAAATACATTCTCAACTGCCTTTTCCATTGCAATATCTTGATTTGTATATATTGTTCTAGGTTGCTTTTGGTTTATTGCCAAAGATATCAAAAAGCCACATGAAAGTCTCAAATGTAACTCTATATATTCCTTGTTTGTTCCAAAAGTGGTGTCAAGAGTAACAACATCACTGAAATGAGCATACTTAATGATCAACTTAACATCCACCAAAAATATATTTATGATTTGTTCTTCACAATCCAGTTGTAATACATAATGGAAATATAGATTTCCACTAACTTTATCTTCAAAGTATTTCAACATACTTTGTCTTCAAGGGCCTTGTAGTGTTGGCTATTTGATTATTTTTTTCTTCACATCCATGGTGTTTTTTCTTTGGTTTTATGGATGTTTGATGGAGGAACAAATCCCTCTAAATTATTTTTTCTCTAAATCGTAGGTCTATTTTGTGTACGATTAATTTTTTTTTCTAAGCAGCTATATTATTTTTTACTTTGTATTTGACTATTTGATTTATTTTTCCTTTGTAGTTATATTGTTTTCTCTTTGGTATTTGACTATTTGATTAATTTTTCCTTTGTAGTTATATTGTTTTTTCTTTGGTATTTGGCTATTTGATTAATTTGTTTCTCCACGGCGGTAGTGTTTTTTTGTTTGAGTTTTAGATGTTTGAGGAACAAATTCCTCCAAATTATATTACTGATTATATGCATACTAAATTACAGTGTAAATTTAATAACTATTTAATCGATTAGAAAAATATGTTTGCTGAATTATATACACACACACACACACACACAAATGTCATTCTATACCACGGGTGTAGAATAACTATTCTACCGAAAAATCTATAACCGATAAAAAAGTAGTACTCAATTGCTATTAACGCGGCAAACCCATTAGTAAAATCTTATAAAATCCTAGATCCGTCACTACCCTTTGGTGCTTAGTACATAAATAGTTTTTTTTGATACCGACAGGTAACACTAGATGACTAGATCCACTAATGTGTTGGGTGCCTATGGATGAAAATGGAGTGGAAAGTTTTCATCCGTTTTAGAAAAAAACGAAAACAGAGATGGTTATGCGGAAACGAAAACACTTTTTTTAAGCATAAATGGAAATAGAACAGTGATTTCTGACAAAACGGATATGGAAACGGAATATTCCGCATAACAAAAATGAAAAGTTTTTGTTTTAATAGTTTTTCTACTACACTATATAGAATATTAGCTGTTGGGGGGAAATAATTCCGTCAGCATAAGTAATTGAAGCTGGGATTCCGAAGATTGCTTCTGAACCAGCGCGTAGGAAGCCTTCCGGTGCTCCTACGACGCTCTGAAGCGTTGGCTCCGAAGTGCACGACACCACCCAGGCGAAGACCCTTAGAGGGATTCGAAGCTATCGCTGGCGCTCCGATTCTGGCCGCTGACGGAGGCCTTCCCGAAGACCCCTCGGAACTCTGTCTCGAAGGGCACCGCCAAACGGGGCATGATGATCGCCTTACAGTGTCAGGCGCTGTCTATCAGACAAAACATTCTGAGAAACCAAGGGTTGGTTTCAGTGTTTTGTGATGAGTGATTGACAAGTTTTTAACCTCTGTTCGAAGGGGTACCTCCGAAGGGGGTTCGGAGGTTGCACCTCCGAAGGGGGTTCAGAGGTTGCACCTCCGGAGGGGTTTCGGAGGTTGGACCTCCGAAGGGTGTTCGGAGGTGATTTCACCGAAGTGTGTTCGGTGGTTGCTTGCTACAGCGGTTGCAGCGGAGTGTGCATGTCGGAGGGGTCCGACAGTACACGATGACTGGGTTCGTACCGGAGGTCTCGGTACTTTGGGCAGTACACCGGAGTGTGTGCCGGAGGTTGCTAACCCGGAGAGGTCTCCGGAGTACTAGATACACTTGTCTGTTTTTCTGTGGTGCGCAGGGACTTCGGAGGCGACGGACAAGGTTCGCAGCGGGTGAACCTGGGTCAAGCGGGAGGCTTGATGCCAGGAGAGCGGGGAGCTCCGTCACGGTGGCTGCGAAGGGGTCCGGGTCGGTCCTCGGGTCGAGGCGTGCCAGGTGAAGGCAGAGAGTGCGGAGTGTGGCTCCGGCTGAAGGTACTCCGAGACAAAGTCCTCGGAGGTGAGACACTTCGAAGGTACTCCGGATGGAGTGACTTCGGAGTTGGATGGAACAAGTCCTCTGCGGAGGCAAGGAGTTCGAAGTGTGCTCCGGAGGGAGACATTCGAAGGTACCCGACGAAGGTCTAAGAAGTCGAGGCGCATCGAAGGCATGGTCCGGGTGAGGCTCGTCGAGGAGTGTGCTCGGGGAAAGGCACTGCGACGAAGTGCTCATGGAATGCTTCATGCGGAGGCCTTGGACGAAGGAGGGACTTCGAAGGGTGGTACTCTGAAGGTGGGGCTTCGGAGTGAGGAAGGCTTCGGAGCGAGGCTAGCTCCGGAGCAAGGTTGACTTGAGGTGCTTCGGCCTGCATGTAACAGCCTCAAAATTAAAAGGGAATAAAATAAAAGAAATATAATAATAAAAGAATTTCTGAAATTTTGTTATTAAAGAAAATCCTAAAAGAGCCCTATTAAAGCCCAACAGAGATAAATATCCAAAATTTGGACTTGAAAATTTTATGGGATAAACTAGAGACCAAGAAATATTTTTGAGAATTTTTACAAAATTTTAGCAACAGTGCTTCAAGCCTTAATCAAATATTTGATTTTCTGGAATTAAATTTAATCAGAAAACAATTTTTAAATCTTACTGGGCCGCAACCCCATTTTTCCCTCTAAAAAACTTTTGGCCCAGCCCAGACCGACCGCTCCCACCGACAGGCGGGACCCACCTGTCGGCGCGCACTCCCTCTCTCTTCCGCCGCTCGCGCCAGCCGGCCCCACCTGGCAGTCTCTGCCCACGTCCCCCTACTGCTGACATGCCTGGCCCGCCTGTCATTCTCTCTTCTCCTCGCGCCCGCCCGCTGACAGGTGGGGGCCACCTGTCAGGACCATCTTCTTCCTCGGAAGGGGATCTCTCCCCTTTCATGCCGGCGCCACCTCCTTCCTATTCCGCCGCCGGCCGACCGGATTCACTCAATCGAGCCCCGGATCGCCTTCCCGTAGCGGCCGCGATCTCCTTCCGCCCAAGAGCGACGCATTTTCACCCAATTGGAAGCCAACCCGAGCTTTGGAAGGGCTCGCCGGCGTCGAGGGGAAATCATTTCGGGTTTCCCCCAAATCGCCTTCCTTTCTCGCCTCCAGCCACACCTATTTAACCCTCTCCTCCTCCGCCGATCACCACACCCCAGAAACGCCCGAGTTATCACCTTAGCAAGCACCACCGCGCTCTTCTCTCACCACCGCGCCGCCTTGCCTCCAGCCGACGGCCACCATCACCAGAGACCTCCGATCGCCAAGATCTCAACACCATCGAGACCGTCGTGGTCTCCTCCCCCTCGGCATCGCCCTTGTTTGCGCCGCCGACCGCCGGAACACCTTCGCCATCGCCAACCCGAGGAGCCCGTCGCCACCTTCTCGTCGCCGACCACCGCCACTACTCCAACGTCATCGCCACCGGTATGCCAGGAACCCCCTCGTGCCCCTCTTTCCATTTCTGTCCTTAGACGCGCCATAGGGCCTCGCCGTCGCCGGGAATTCCTCGCCGGAGTTCTACCGGAGTCGGGGAAGACGGGTACGTACCCCCTTCCCGTGCGTGCCGTGCCGGACGGCGCCTCTGCCGTTCGATCTGGACTGAACGGCCGAGATTAAATCACACAGGGATTAGATCTCAGCCGCCCGATCCAACGAAGGGGTATCAGTTGATCCAGGCCGTCCGCAGTATTTTAAAACCCCGCCTCACTATGGGCCGTTGGATCTTGATCAAACGATCCTGGATGGCCCGGCTCACACGCGCAGTCGCTGGTCCACCATGGGCCTGGCTCACCGTGGACCAGGGACTGATTTCTGTTTAAAATAAAATTCAGAAAATTAGTTTAAACTTTAAAAATTCATATCTTGCTCAATTTAACTCCAAAATTCACCATTTTGATTCTGGAAAATTTGTATTTTCATTCTCTACACTTTTATGCAATAAAAACAATATGTTTATTTGGCACACAATAATCTTATTAAATAATAAAGAAAAATCCCCTTTAGGAATTAATGAATATTTCAATAAAATAATTCAGATAAACCCTTAACAATTTATAAAATAATATCAGGAGATATAATGGCTCTATTTCACTGTTGTTAATACAATAAAAATAGAATATCCATTTTGTCCATGACATCTTATTAAATTACATTTCTAAGTCCCCTTTAGGACTTAAATCATATTACATTTAAATAATCCAGAAAAATCCTTAAAAATATATATATATATATTTCTGGGGACACAATGACTCCCTTACACTGTTTATAAGCTAATAAAAATATAATGATTCATTTTGCCCTTTCATTTTAAATAAACATTTCCAAGGCCCTTTAAAATAAATGATTAAATAAAAATGCAAACCCTTTACAGAAATATCATGAATACTTATACAATAAATTCAGAAGACTTAATGAGGCTGTCCCACTATTTTAATGCAACAAAAATAACATGATTCACTTTGCCCACTTTAATCTAGAAATTAATATTGCAAAAGCCCTTATATGATAATTAGGTAATTTATATAATAGAAGTTAAACACTTTATAAAAATGTCATGACAACTTATATAATAACTTCAGAAAACCTAACAACTTGAGTTCACTATTTTTAATAAAAATAGAATATTCATCTTGTTCACTTTATTCCATTAAATGATGTTGCAAAGGCCCTTTTAGGACATGTAATTAATGCATTTAAGAAGAAGTCACCCCTTTATGGAAATATCCCAAAAATTTATATAACAACCTCAGGTAACCTAATAACTTAAGTCTGGTATTTTTTTTACTACAATAATAATAAAGTTGTTCAATACCCTTTTACTACAATTTTAAAAGGGAAAAATAAAACCCTCTAAGGAAAAATAATGATATCAAGGAATCTCATTAAAAATTAATCTTAAATGTCTAAGTAACAAAAACCCTAAAAATTAAGACTCTATCTCATTTACTTAATCCAACATAAACATGTATGTTAGTATGGTTGATTGTTTTGGATTGTTATTGAATGTGTGTTTACTTTTCCGTATCGAGAAGGCTACAACGTCGTCGAAGATCCCAAGTCTTACCCCGAGGTTCCACCTTCACCATTCACGGATCAAGGCAAGTCATCGACCCTTCTGTGGAAACAGTTGATCATATTTGAGCCCATGTTTTAATAAACTATCGCTATAACTCATAGGTTAATATTGCATTAGTCAAATATCAAGCCTTACACTTATAATTATTAGATCCCCGTCCTTGTGTGCAAACCCAAGCCATGCTTATTGAGCCTTAACTCCTTGTCACTCTTCAAATATTATATTAGCTAGTGCCCAATGTACCGGTGCAACTGCTATAGGATAAAAAAATAATGAGTCGTAGATAGATGGATTCTGGTATATGAAATACCCCGTTATTCTTGTCTCTGGACTCTGTTGGAGTTGGGTATGTTATAAGTATGGTGGGTTCCGGGTGCAAGCTCGGAAACTGGTTGGTCGCATCCGGGGCACTATAAGGACCGGTCTGTGGGATCTGTTGCAAAGCACTTCCGTACCAACCACAAGTCTAATGGGTAAGTCCTAACTGGAAGTGTGGAACACTCCGTCTCTCGGCACCATAGTGGAGGGGGCAAGGGGCAAGCCTGCGGGCGACTTGTACCAAAGGAGGCTCAAGGGGGGGTATGGTGGGGCACCGACGCGTCGGGACACCATATGAAACCTATAAGAGGGTGCTGTTGAGTCGGGGAAGACCATATGGAAGGTTTTGGCACGAGTTCCCGTGAAATGGGTCATCTCGTTACACTTCGGTGTAAGTGATGAGTGCGTGCCTTGTGGGTACAGTGGTACATCTCTGATCAGAGTAAATTCAATCTTTTCGAAAAGCCGAGCCCACGGTCAAGGGCGGGTTGTGTGACTACTCGCAGTTAGTTTACAATTGTTTGAAGGTTTGAGTTATTCATGGCATGTAAGGACTGTTGTGCGAGGAGGTGAAACGTAATCCTCGAGTTAGAAGATGATGATGCATACACATGTTTACTTTTTAGTACTAATAAATTGATCACACTTAATGCTTTACAATTATGCTACTTCCGCAAAACTAGCCACTTTCTCCCTTGTTATTTACCTTGCATTATAATTGCATTCGGTGGCTTGCTGAGTACATCTGTACTCACCCCGTTGACTTACAACATCAGAGCCCGTCTACTACGAGGAGGATGCAGGTCTAGAGTAGCGACCCAGTCAAGGCGAGACTGGAAGGAGGCGTTCATCTAGGACCCTTATTTTATTAGTTTCTCTTCACCTTTATTCACTTTTGTATTAATGCGGTCTACGAACCGTGAATGATTGCCCGTATTGTACGTGGTCGCATGATGAACGTCTTGTTTTATTGATTTTCTATGGAATTTCAATAAAGTCCTGATTTATTAAATCGGGGCGCGACAAGATGGTATCAGAGCCGACTTGACTGTAGGAAGCCAAACAGACCTGACCTTAGGACTTATAAATCCACTATATTTTCTTACAAAAACTACTTATCCTCTCATCTTCCAAGATTTTCACACAAAAACTTTCTCTCTTTTGTAGATGCCGGTCCATACCATGAGCGGGACTCTTCGTGACGAGGCCGGATTCATCCGCGAGCTTCGCGTGCTCGTCGACTTCTTGGGGTTTCCCCATGAGCCTGCGTTCCACGGGATCTTTCCCGATGCAAACGAGAGCTACTGTGAGGTCACGGTTGTTATCCACCCCTCCTCCACGCAGCCTCCCTTCTACACCCATGGAGTCGGAGGACCTTCCTTCGTGGTGGCCAGCCAGCGAGCCGCTCTTCAGTCCCTCGCCGAACTTCGACTGGTCTACGACTGCCACCTCCGCGACACCGTCTACCGCTTCATGCCCATGCGTACACCCGGGAGTCACCGCAGCATCTACATCAACTCCCTCCCTCAGGATAACTCCGCCATCGCCCGCACCATGAGACTCCTGGAGGCTATGGACAACCTTCACACGGAGGCCGTCCTCGACGCAGATAGTCAGCACGACACCATCGACTTCTACCGCCACACTTCAGAGAACCTGACCCGCGAGAACGCCCGAGCTCCGTCGACAGCTTGAGCAGAACCCCCAGCTGACCCTCGAGGTGGAGGAATTGAGTCGCCAGAACGAGCTTCTACGTCAGGGCGCCATGGTCAACACCCAGCTCCGCCAATAGCTCAAGGAACTAAAGAAGGATCTTGAGGAGATCGCACCTCTTCTACCTCGCCAGAAGAAACCCCTTCGGATCCCCACCGTGAGGCCCAAGAGGATCTCCCACAGTGCTCCACCCGCCGGACCGTCAAGTTCCTCGACCCCGACCGCCTCCCGCGAGCCCGTGATCGAGTCGTCCCCTGAGCTACCGTAGACGTAGTTTTACGACTGATTGTTTTCTTTTACTTGCTTGTATTGCCACCCATGCCGAATGTAAGGCATGAATGAAGATATAAATAAATGTAATCGTAAGAACGATCATTTTAAAATAAAGCTTAATATCATTTCCCTAGACCTATTAGATCATAATCCCAATCTAAAGGAGAGAATCTACCTCTAGTTTCAAGACAACAAGATTCGTTCGTCGCCGTTCTGCGAGAACAACTCCAATCATGAAGTCAAGACAAGTTGTCAAGAAAGCCCTAATTTAGCCAAGCCCAATCTATGAAAATATAGACTTGAAGCCTATCTTTAACCTTCTAGCCTTTCCGAATCTCGGGACGAGATTCTTGTTAAGGCAGTTAGGATTGTAACACCTCGATTTTCGCGAGGCATTAAAAATAAAATTTCCCCTTAATAAATAAATTTCAAGAAAAGGATTCAGTATAAATCAAGAAAAAGGAAAGCTAAAATATGAGCCTAAAAATTTCATTTAAAATTAGCTAGAATATTTTTCCTAAAATTCTCCTAAGCATCAAATTGTGTTCCAAAATTTTTCCTGGAATTTTGGTACCAAGGAATTCAATAAGATATAATCAACATCTCTTCATCTTAAACCTCTAACACAAATTAATAAAATACATGAATGTTGAGTGAATAAAATACATGATAAATCATTTATATTAAAAATAATATAAGGCATGAGTGTGAAAGATGACAAGGAACTAAAATAAAATATGTAGGCATCTAGGTCAACTTATTTATCTTAGGCAGTAAAATCAGTAACAAATTCCCTTAATGTGGGCACCTTCTTTTTGGAACCCTTCAACTTCAGGATGGCCAATGACCAAGGATCAGAAGACCCACGCGACGGAAACACCTCAGGCAACCTGCCTCAGTGGGGTGAAGCTGGATGTCAGCAGACCCCTGTTGTCTATCATCCCACACTTGCGGAGATGATGACAAAACAGAACCAACTGATCGCCACACTGCTTACCCAGATGCAACAACTACAAAAGCAGATGCAAGAGCAGCAGGCACAGTTGTTCCGTCTCCAGCAACACCAACAAGAGCTCTCCCTTCAGTTAATCTACGGGGACTTCGCCAACTTTCAAAGATTGGTGAACGAAGCAACTATACCAGAAACCAGAGTGATTCCACCTAAAGCCCCAACCCCTGCCAAGCCACGAACCACCCTCGGAGGACCGATCACAGACATCCCACCCCAAGCACCGCCTACCGGAAGAACTCCAACACAAGCTACCGGATACAAGAGAGACAGGAACGGCAAGCCGATTGTGTGCTACAACTGCCGCCAAGGAGGCCACTATGCCAACAAGTGCCCCTACCCCAAGCGGGCGCCATCCTCCATTCCAAACCCAGAGGGCCATACTCCAGATCACCACAAAGAGAAACCAGATACAACCGAGGACACTCCCAATTTGGTCTCAACCAACCCAGATCAGGAGATCGCTTTGCCTACTTCCGATGTAACTCCTCCTCCTAACCCAGAGCACCAGTAGAACTCAGTCCCTCAGTTTTCCCGAGGTTCGCTTCGAATCTCGAGGACGAGATTCTCTGTAAGGGGGATAGGATTGTAACAGCCTCAAAATTAAAAGGGAATAAAATAAAAGAAATATAATAATAAAAGAATTTCTGAAATTTTGTTATTAAAGAAAATCCTAAAAGAGCCCTATTAAAGCCCAACAGAGATAAATATCCAAAATTTGGACTTGAAAATTTTATGGGATAAACTAGAGACCAAGAAATATTTTTGAGAATTTTTACAAAATTTTAGCAACAGTGCTTCAAGCCTTAATCAAATATTTGATTTTCTAGAATTAAATTTAATCAGAAAACAATTTTTAAATCTTACTGGGCCGCAACCCCATTTTTCCCTCTAAAAAACTTTCGGCCCAGCCCAGACCGACCGCTCCCACCGACAGGCGGGACCCACCTGTCGGCGCGCACTCCCTCTCTCTTCCGCCGCTCGCGCCAGCCGGCCCCACCTGGCAGTCTCTGCCCACGTCCCCCTACTGCTGACATGCCTGGCCCGCCTGTCATTCTCTCTTCTCCTCGCGCCCGCCCGCTGACAGGTGGGGGCCACCTGTCAGGACCATCTTCTTCCTCGGAAGGGGATCTCTCCCCTTCCATGTCGGCGCCACCTCCTTCCTATTCCGCCGCCGGCCGACTGGATTCACTCAATCGAGCCCCGGATCGCCTTCCCGTAGCGGCCGCGATCTCCTTCCGCCCAAGAGCGACGCGTTTTCACCCAATTGGAAGCCAACCCGAGCTTTGGAAGGGCTCGCCGGCGTCGAGGGGAAATCGTTTCGGGTTTCCCCCAAATCGCCTTCCTTTCTCGCCTCCAGCCACACCTATTTAACCCTCTCCTCCTCCGCCGATCACCACACCCCAGAAACGCCCGAGTTATCACCTTAGCAAGCAACACCGCGCTCTTCTCTCACCACCGCGCCGCCTTGCCTCCAGCCGACGGCCACCATCACCAGAGACCTCCGATCGCCAAGATCTCAACACCATCGAGACCGTCGTGGTCTCCTCCCCCTCGGCATCGCCCTTGTTTGCGCCGCCGACCGCCGGAACACCTTCGCCATCGCCAACCCGAGGAGCCCGTCGCCACCTTCTCGTCGCCGACCACCGCCACTACTCCAACGTCATCGCCACCGGTATGCCAGGAACCCCCTCGTGCCCCTCTTTCCATTTCTGTCCTTAGACGCGCCATAGGGCCTCGCCGTCGCCGGGAATTCCTCGCCGGAGTTCTACCGGAGTCGGGGAAGACGGGTACGTACCCCCTTCCCGTGCGTGCCGTGCCGGACGGCGCCTCTGCCGTTCGATCTGGACTGAACGGCCGAGATTAAATCACACAGGGATTAGATCTCAGCCGCCCGATCCAACGAAGGGGTATCAGTTGATCCAGGCCGTCCGCAGTATTTTAAAACCCCGCCTCACTATGGGTCGTTGGATCTTGATCAAACGATCCTGGATGGCCCGGCTCACGCGCGCAGTCGCTGGTCCACCATGGGCCTGGCTCACCGTGGACCAGGGACTGATTTCTGTTTAAAATAAAATTCAGAAAATTAGTTTAAACTTTAAAAATTCATATCTTGCTCAATTTAACTCCAAAATTCACCATTTTGATTCTGGAAAATTTGTATTTCATTCTCTACACTTTTATGCAATAAAAACAATATGTTTATTTGGCACACAATAATCTTATTAAATAATAAAGAAAAATCCCCTTTAGGAATTAATGAATATTTCAATAAAATAATTCAGATAAACCCTTAACAATTTATAAAATAATATCAGGAGATATAATGGCTCTATTTCACTGTTGTTAATACAATAAAAATAGAATATCCATTTTATCCATGACATCTTATTAAATTACATTTCTAAGTCCCCTTTTGGACTTAAATCATATTACATTTAAATAATCCAGAAAAATCCTTAAATATATATATATATTTCTGGGGACACAATGACTCCCTTACACTGTTTATAAGCTAATAAAAATATAATGATTCATTTTGCCCTTTCATTTTAAATAAACATTTCCAAGGCCCTTTAAAATAAATGATTAAATAAAAATGCAAACCCTTTACAGAAATATCATGAATACTTATACAATAAATTCAGAAGACTTAATGAGGCTGTCCCACTATTTTAATGCAACAAAAATAACATGATTCACTTTGCCCACTTTAATCTAGAAATTAATATTGCAAAAGCCCTTATATGATAATTAGGTAATTTATATAATAGAAGTTAAACACTTTATAAAAATGTCATGACAACTTATATAATAACTTCAGAAAACCTAACAACTTGAGTTCACTATTTTTAATAAAAATAGAATATTCATCTTGTCCACTTTATTCCATTAAATGATGTTGCAAAGGCCCTTTTAGGACATGTAATTAATGCATTTAAGAAGAAGTCACCCCTTTATGGAAATATCCCAAAAATTTATATAACAACCTCAGGTAACCTAATAACTTAAGTCTGGTATTTTTTTACTACAATAATAATAAGGTTGTTCAATACCCTTTTACTACAATTTTAAAAGGGAAAAATAAAACCCTCTAAGGAAAAATAATGATATCAAGGAATCTCATTAAAAATTAATCTTAAATGTCTAAGTAACAAAAACCCTAAAAATTAAGACTCTATCTCATTTACTTAATCCAACATAAACATGTATGTTAGTATGGTTGATTGTTTTGGATTGTTATTGAATGTGTGTTTACTTTTCCGTATCGAGAAGGCTACAACGTCGTCGAAGATCCCAAGTCTTACCCCGAGGTTCCACCTTCACCATTCACGGATCAAGGCAAGTCATCGACCCTTCTGTGGAAACAGTTGATCATATTTGAGCCCATGTTTTAATAAACTATCGCTATAACTCATAGGTTAATATTGCATTAGTCAAATATCAAGCCTTACACTTATAATTATTAGATCCCCGTCCTTGTGTGCAAACCCAAGCCATGCTTATTGAGCCTTAACTCCTTGTCACTCTTCAAATATTATATTAGCTAGTGCCCAATGTACCGGCGCAACTGCTATAGGATAAAAAAATAATGAGTCATAGATAGATGGATTCTGGTATATGAAATACCCCGTTATTCTTGTCTCTGGACTCTGTTGGAGTTGGGTATGTTATAAGTATGGTGGGTTCCGGGTGCAAGCTCGGAAACTGGTTGGTCGCACCCGGGGCACTATAAGGACCGGTCTGCGGGATCTGTTGCAAAGCACTTCCGTACCAACCACAAGTCTAATGGGTAAGTCCTAACTGGAAGTGTGGAACACTCCGTCTCTCGGCACCATAGTGGAGGGGGCAAGGGGCAAGCCTGTGGGCGACTTGTACCAAAGGAGGCTCAAGGGGGGTATGGTGGGGCACCGACGCGTCGGGACACCATATGAAACCTATAAGAGGGTGCTGTTGAGTCGGGGAAGACCATATGGAAGGTTTTGGCACGAGTTCCCGTGAAATGGGTCATCTCGTTACACTTCGGTGTAAGTGATGAGTGCGTGCCTTGTGGGTACAGTGGTACATCTCTGATCAGAGTAAATTCAATCTTTTCGAAAAGCCGAGCCCACGGTCAAGGGCGGGTTGTGTGACTACTCGCAGTTAGTTTACAATTGTTTGAAGGTTTGAGTTATTCATGGCATGTAAGGACTGTTGTGCGAGGAGGTGAAACGTACTCCTCGAGTTAGAAGATGATGATGCATACACATGTTTACTTTTCAGTACTAATAAATTGATCACACTTAATGCTTTACAATTATGCTGCTTCCGCAAAACTAGCCACTTTCTCCCTTGTTATTTACCTTGCATTATAATTGCATTCGGTGGCTTGCTGAGTACATCTGTACTCACCTCGTTGACTTACAACATCAGAGCCCGTCTACTACGAGGAGGATGCAGGTCTGGAGTAGCGACCCAGTCAAGGCGAGACTAGAAGGAGGCGTTCATCTAGGACCCTTATTTTATTAGTTTCTCTTCACCTTTATTCACTTTTGTATTAATGCGGTCTACGAACCGTGAATGATTGCCCGTATTGTACGTGGTCGCATGATGAACGTCTTGTTTTATTGATTTTCTATGGAATTTCAATAAAGTCCTGATTTATTAAATCGGGGCGCGACACTGCATGGCTTCGGTACACGGACTGACGGAGTTCGAGCTGGGTGAAGCTGCGAAGCCGTGGTGGTCCACTCCGGAGGTGTTGGTGCGAAGGCCCAAGGGCTTTGACGGCTTCGGCTCAAAACCGTCACTGTATCGGAGGCCATCTTCGGCGAAGCGAAGGCCACCAGGCTCAAGGCTTCTCGCCGAAGCTACCGCACCCTCGCGTGCGAAGGGAGGCTGCAGAAGGTCAAAGTCTGCAAAGGCTGACACTGTCTGCTCTGCAAAAAGCTGATGCTGTCCCCTCTGCAAAGCTGACAGAGAAGCCTCCAGAATAAAGGTGGACTACCTTTTGTACCCCTTAGTTCTGTAGAGACAAATCCTTTGTAAACCCTAGGGGTAAAGTAGTCACTTCCTTTGGGTGAACTGTGGGCTATAAATATGGGGGCTCGGTAGGTAACATTTAACACTTTGAGCATTTACTGTTGAGCTCCTGTAGCCACATACCTCGCTGTATTCATCCAGAGTTCAATTTTATTGTGTTCCTTGTTCAAGCGGCGAAGCCCTGCTTCTTTGTGCTTTTTGCTTGAGCTCGCGTTACATACCTCACTAGTTATAGTGCACCGAAGCCTGTCTAGGCGAAGGTTGTTTCTGTGCGAAGTGTGTTTTTCAGTGTGCTGTCGCTCTGTGTAACAGGAGGCAAGACCTCGCTGCTTACTAGCGAAGCCCTGACCGAAGCCCGTTTTGCTTCTTGTGTCGAAGCCCTTAGCGAAGTCCGTTTGTGTGCGTGTAGACCTTCGTGTACGAAGCACAGCACCAGTTGCTGCTGCCAAGTACCTGGTCGAAGTCCTCAGAGGGCAGTCCACTCTTGCGAAGGGTGAAGTGCGAAGCCTGCTCGAAGCACCCTGTGTGCGGAGCCTGCACTGACTTAGCAGAGTAGATTTTCGAGGGTTGTTAGTGGAGCGAAGTCTTCTTGGCTTCGAACTTTTGCTCCTGCGAAGCCTGTGTAAATTTTAGCATTATCAAGTTTTGTTCTTCAAGGTTAGTCAAACCTGTTAGCGTAATTTTTTACACCAGTATTAGATTTTACATTTTCACATAATATAAAATTTAAACTATATTATATTCATAAAATATTAAACAATTTAATTTAAATTAATATATAATTATTTGCTAAAAATAAATAATATATTCATTACAACTAAAATAAAATTTATTTTGCTTTATTATATGTCTTTATCATTTATTAATATGTGTGTAAACTGAACCTATTTGTTGGTTTATCATTCTCTTTCATGTATTAAGGATTTTTCATAATTCCGATAGATAGTCGGTTCCGTTTTCGTATCCGATCTTTATTCGGTCCGTATTCGTTTCCGATGATATCCGCTTTCGTATCCATTTCTGGGATATCCGTATTTGTTTTTGTTTCCATGAAAAAAATACAAAAACGGATATAGTAACAGTCATTTCCGTTCCGTTTTCATCCCTACGAGTGTGTAATTCATGAGCAAATTTGGATCCAATATTTGAATCTTCGACTATGTCGATTTCAAAAGACCCTAATTCAGAAATCTTTCGTTGCAACGACATTAGGTGTTGTAAAATCCTGATTTTAGAAAGCTGACAAAAGCACATTTAAATCAAAAACTTAATTTTTTGATTTCGAACTCTTGGATTTGAAACAGGTGCCGAAATAAATTTCCTTCGAATCAAAATGTAATTACTATTCCAATACAAAAATACAATTCACCGCCCAACGAAATCATTATTTTCTAATCTAATTATCTAATCCAATCTTTGGCTTCCGAACATATTATTTTCCTATGAAATGCTGCAAAGCAGCTGTACACCAGCGGCACTGCTCGCACTCCGGCGCCGGGCGTATCGCGCCGACCACCTTCGACACGCCGTCCGCCGTCCGCCGTCCGCCTCGCCTCGCCTGCCGGCTGCCGCTTCGCCACGCGCGCCCTGCCGCCGCGTCGCGCCGCGTCGCCTCCCTCCCGCGCAAGCCAGTATGCCTACCACCGCCTGACCGCGTCACGTCAGCCCCGCGCACGCCGTGTCGCCTCGCCTCGCGTGCGCCCAGTCCGCGCGTCGGCTCGTCTGCCGCGTCGCGTCGCGTCGCCTCGGCACTCGTGCTAGCTGTAACACCACACCTTAAAGTTTATAAAATAAAATAAAATAATGTGAAAATAATACGAAAAAGAGTTGGATTTTTTTTAAAAAAAATTCTCCGTATCTCAAAAACTTTTTATAATTATTCTTATATTTTTCTAGAATATTTTATAACTAGATTAGTAAATTAAAACAACGGACATAGTCTGTTCTTTTCTCTTTTCCTCACCAACCAATTTCTTCTGTAGTAATTTCTCTCAATTGACGGTAAGGGCCAGCCGTCCGGAGCTTCTTCACCCTCCAGCCCTTCTATTTTTCTGTGTGCTACAGTAACTCGACGTGTGAAGGATCCTACCCCTGAATGTGTGGATACCGTGGATGTGTCATGTGTCGATACCGTGGAGGCGTTGTTCTAATAGCGACGCTCGTGTACTTCTTCATGTGAATAACTACATCTTCTTTATCGATTGGATCGTCGAAGAATGGCCGGAGCGAGACGAGGATCAACGAGAACATGCTTCCCCAACATCTTCTTCTACTGCACCTAACGCGTCTTATGCTAGAAGGTTATCGATCTATGATCCTGCATGTGCATGCTTCTTAGGCTTTGGAGCAACATTTTGAAATTGTCAGCTAGCGTAGCTTCTCCATTCCCCAACACATGCATGGTGTATTTTTGCACCTGTTTCAAATCTATGGTCCCTCTCTAACAAGATAACAAGACTCTTTGGTGTGCGTGGTAGCGTAGCCTCCATGTTCCCTAATAATTTCTGCATCAACTAGTGCCATACATGAGCAGCTCCATGACAAATTCACACATAACCCAAACAAAAGCTCATACTAATTTCCTTGATAGTTGCTAGTGTAAGATACTTTGGACATGCTTGTTTTAACTAGAGATTCTAGCTAGCTGATCACTAATATCTAGCCGGTAAGAATCTGGTAATTTTTTAGCTTCTAGATTTTAGTTTATTTATAGATTCTGCAGCTACTAATTCTCATAATCTGAACCGTCTGTTTCAACTTTAGATTCTAAAAATAGTCGTAGATGTTGTTAGTTGGACTATCAGCACAGTCTACTCAACATGCACCATAAAAAAAGTTTGGAATGAGCTCAATGCAGAAAATATTTGCCATTTGACAAAAAAAACATTATTCTCAAGGGGAAAATATATGGCAACTCAAGGCTCCATTGGAAAGAGTATTTTTTTTAAAAGTATTCTTGGAGGATTTCGTTTAATTACTGCAAAAATACAATAAAATTTCTCATGAACAAAACAAATGATACTTAGTGGTTTGATCTCTTAGGTAGTGTTTGGTTCTCTATACGAGGAGGAACATAACGGTATGGTTCCTGAATATGGGGTGATACTGCTGTTTGGTTCGAGGGATGTAACAGAATCAAGTGGAACCAAACTGTTCACAGAAACAGAATATTCCCTGTAGATGCTGAACATGTGATACTTTTTTTTTGCGACTCCTCATCGTACACCAAACCAAACAAACCTTAAACCTGAACAGTGAACACTGACATAGATCATACCATTACTGAACTACCATGACAAAGCTCTAATAAGGAGTAGCTTCAGTATAACCATTGTGTGCTAATTCAGTAACATGTTGAAAATCACATTCTACCTGTATGGTATGCAAAGATTGACACAGGTGTTGTCATGGGTTGAACCCATAACGGGATAAACATCACCGGAAGGATAGCTCGGCGGCATCGGCCATTAGAGATGAGAGATATACTTAAGTTAGGGAGAAAAATATTGAAACGATAGATTAGACTAATTCTTTTTTCATTCATTCATCGATTGATGATCAATATTGTCTTATTTATAGAGCTTACAAGACTTTATTTCTTTAACTACCTCTAATCTAATATGCTATTTTAATAGAATAACTAGTCTAATCTTTAATCCCTAATTGCTACAGTACCCTGTACCTCTTATGCTATAGTATCCATGCGGTGCTATTCATGTGGGCTGAGTTGGGTCTAACAACCCTGGTCCACTATCTATGACACTATATCTCTCTTTTTCTCTTTTTGAGTAACTCGTCCTCGAGCTGTAGGACAACCTTAAACCTGACTTGACTTGACGCCTAATACAAATAAGACTCAATCATTTTACATTCCGTTTTGCTATAATATTTGGAAAGAAAAAACACCCCACGGCTAGGTGATTCCTATCGTGATGCTCTTATTAAAAGGACGAGTCTTAGCTAAAACAGCGGTCATGGGAGAGGTGGAGACTCACCTATAGACGATTTTGATCAGCTTAGATCTATCCTTTGCATTGTCACATTGTCACAGAGGTCGCCATAGTTGTTAGATAAGAACAACTCTCTTTTCTTCTCGAAATGTGTCGCTTGGAGTCGATGTGTCCCTTAGGTCACAATGAAGTTGGATCAGCCTCTCATGGTGTTCTTGCTCCATCATCTCCTCCTCGGAGAGGCCATTGATCACCTTCTTGATGTCCATGTACTCAACCACTCCCATGGTGAAAGAAGATCTTGGGCCCAACCATTGATGTGATCAGATCCATGCGGCCGTCCAAACCATCGCTTGCTCTTCCTGATTCAGCCATGGAGTCCTCCAACCTCTGCACCTCCCTGTTTTCTTGCAATTTATGATGACCCAATGTCCCAATCTGACTTAGAGAGGAAACCAAGCAATACAATCTTGAAATGGAATGCAAGATCAACTGCATCAACTGGTCATGCAGAATGCTGACAGTCACAAAGACATTCAGAGAAAAATAATGATCCAGGCATCAAGATAGATGAAACTGCTGTTCTTCAGACTTCCAGAGCATCAAGCACTGTCAGTACAATCAAAGCAGTAAAACAGTAGGGAGGTCTCCAAGAAGCAGCATGAACTGGTGGGTGGACAGGCAATACCAGTAGCTATGAGCCTACAAACTGAAGAGTAGTAGCAGTAGTTCATAGTTTTCCATCCATATCGCTAAGGCGAGGTTCTTTAGGGTTCCTACTTCCTAGTCATAACATTTTTATACAGGACATAAGAGTTACATTCTTGCTCTTCTCAGATTCTTCATGGATTAGTCCTACGCATGCGGACAACTCAGACCTCACAACCTGCACAACACAACAGAATGGAAAGAACATCTGTTTAAAAACAATCTAAATGGACAGAACATTGCCACATTGGCATGATATGTTGTTGCACTCTGGAGAACAGATTGTGGGAACTAAAATGAGCATAAATTATCATTCAAAGAAGGAGCAATTTCATTTCTATTTATTAATTTAAAGTAAGACTCTAGTATTTTCTTCCTAAAAAGAACAGGAAATCTGCAAAAATGGTAGCATCATGCAGCAAGAAAATGAAGTGAAGTTTACAACTTCATTCTTGCAATATTCTTGTGATGCTGGTGCCACCAGGTAACTTTTTCCTGCAGTCACGTAAGCATTTTCCTTTAGGATTTTAAATGAGGGCAGTGGCAAATGTCTCATACAGATTTTCAATGTTTGATGCAGTACTCACTTGTATAAAAATTAATGGTAAAAACAATCCCTGTAGGTTTCAGCCTCTTAGACATGATCAAAGCAAGATGCCTAAAACTGGAAGTAACACCCAGAACAGGAAAACCACCAACTACCAGTTTCATAAATAAAAAAAACACCATTTAGTATTTTCCAAAAAGAAAAAAACACAATTTAGTAGTTTTCAAAAAGAAAAAACACCATTTAGTAGTTTTCAAAAAGAAAAACCGTCAACGAGTGGTTTTCGAAAAGAAAAACTGCCATCTACTTCTGAATTTGTGATGCTACTACAAAAGCAGCAAATGTATGGAAATGTTCAGAAATTATAAGCCATCGACATTATACCTGCGAGTCTTCCTGCGCTTGGTCGCTGAGAGTTGCTTCACTTTTTTGAACACATACTCGACACACTCCGACAGGGTAGCCTTCCTCCCTTCCTTGTAGTTCCACAGCTCATAAGCAATGCTTCTGTCGCTTAGGACATTGTACTCTTTCATCTCCATTAGAGCATTGATGACAGCATCATGGGGACCTTCTCCCCATGCCCTCTTCAGCTCTTGCAGCTTGTCATCATCAACATTCACAATCTCCTGATGACACAGGCAGAACAATGTATCAAACAAGTGTTAGGTACCATGAAGCCCTTGGACAAATGTGATTACCTCACAATTACCGTCAACTGTGACCGTCTTGAAGGGATTCCAGCTTAGGTCACTGAGACGCTGCTGCCATGATGAGTATAGTTCATATGATGCCGAGCCAGCTTCTTCCGGAGGTAGCTTCGCAAGGCATGCAGCATGGAATTCTTTCTCATTCAATTGTCCCATTTCCTTTATCCCAAGTTTCCGTCCACCGCTATCAATTACAAGGAATCCCTGGAACACCAACGCCAACACTTTAATTTGACCATACAAGAAATTATGCAGTATTTTATAATGTCATGAGAGAAATTCCTGAAGTATGAATTCAACCTTGATCAGCTCTTCTCTGACTGCCTCCAGTCCATCATCTTTGCACACCAGAACACCTGAGGTTTGGCCAACAACGGGGATATTTGCGAGCACTTCACTCATATGCGCTTCTGTTAACTCAAGCTCACCAGCATCACCTAGAGGTCCTTGAGATAAACATTTCTGTCTCTCCACTGATATGTTTTGCACCTGCTTCCATAAACAATGAACATAAATTGACTACAATCACAAATAATAAGCGTATAGATTTGGTAGATACTACTGAAAATATTGAAATTGAGAAAAAAAATCCTAAGCAAAAGATTCCATACAGATACTACTGAAAATATTGAAATTGAGAAAAAAAATCCTAAGCAAAAGATTCCATACATCAGGTGTTTCCATCAATTCTAAGTGATGAAAAGATTGGTCATTCATTTCACTTGTATTCTCTTGCTCATCAGGTCCTTGGAATAGCCTTTTCCGTTTTTGCATTGATCTTGTTTGCATCTGCAGTATTTCCATAAGCTTTATATGACTCAATATGAGAAAAAGATTGAGAAGAACATATGCTCTGTAGAAGTTTTGCACATCAAGATTTTTCATGTATTCCAAGCAAAAAAGGCCTGTTACCAATTTACTAGGACAAAAATATACATATTCACATATGAAAGTGTGAAAGGATATGCACACGTGAGCTCTTAACAAATATGAATAACTAAAGGAAGTTCAAAACATAATGTGCTTGGTAAGTGCCATGAAGAAATTAAGAACTCTTTAGAGGTAAGGAGTTAAGTGTTAGCGTATATGGTTAGGATTAGATATGATTAGTTTCCATCTTATCTCTCTGAGGTTGCTTCAGATCTAAGCCATTGTACTCTATATATACTCGCCTCCGAGACTCAATAATATGGCATCCAATATTCATAGTATTCTCATCTCTCTACAATTCAACATTAACAACTACATCATTTTACCCCTCTTGGTTGGATAGACTCAAGACCAATGACACTTTGTTGCTCTTCCTGATTGTTTTTGGCTTCACTGTCTTGAAGCTTTTTCTTTAAAAACTCGAGTTCCTTGTCCTTTCGAGAAATTTCTTCTTTTGCAGCCACAAGCTCCTCCTTAAATGCTTCCAGAATCGCTTCCTTTCTTGCCATAACTATTTCAAGTAACAAATGATATTTGATTACATAATAGTTCAACAAATAAATCGACAAAGCTTTGATGGATGTTAGAGATGTGATCATATGAGCACAATGTTATTCATGAAAAGTCACAAACCATGCTGTTCATGCTGGAACCTCTCCCTTTGTTGTGTTACTTCATCAATCACATTTTTCATGTCCGCGTACTCAGCCGACAAATCCTTGAGAAAATATATCTTGAAGTCAACCTTTGAAGCCAATGCAGCAAGGCGTCCATGTGTGCCTCTGGTCTCTGTCATGTAGCCTGCATGTTCAATAAGCAACAGAATATAACAATATAGTCAATTGAAGTTTTCCAGCTTGTGTGCACCATATTATGCTGCTAGTGTTCGTGTTGTTGTGGCGGTGAGCTACTTAGCTATGACACTGAAAGCTCATGATTTCTGGTTTGTATCTGAAATTGCTTCCATTTTCTAACAAGCCAACCATATATGATTCTACATTAAGCATGGCATGGAAGGAAACATGAGGGTAAGATAGCAAATTGAACCAACCATTCAGAATTTACCAAGATAATGTTTCCGAGGACAAGTCCAGTTTCATTGGAAGTTTGGATTACAAACATTCTGGAAATGCATTCGCCTAATAAGGTAATGGGGTAAGACAATGAATGCTCCTATAATGTATCCCTATTAGAATTAGAGGAATCAATGTCAATGGTGTTCGCGTGTAATATAGCTGCAATATCAGAATTGATCTCGGTGTGTTTTCTCCCAAAAGACTTGATCTTAATCAGACAAATACTGCAGGTAATAGGTGTTCTGGGACAATCAGCACCAAGAAACAGCCACACACAAACACAGTCCAAGAAAAGTGGTGAGCAACATGAACTTACTGCAGATATTAGAACCTCACCTTAGCAGCAGGGACTGGCAACAATCGCTTGCCTACACCAGCACCCAGATATCACCAACCTTGGAACCGATCTGTAAGGTTAAAACAATGTAGGCAAGTGAATGGGGGAATTAACAGCACACAAACAAAATTCTAGTTGAAAAGAACGCAGGAGCTGCGTCCGAGGAAATCACAAGAACAGATATGATGGAAAGGGCAGAAACGAGTCCCCGTCGAACACAGAAGAAACCTGTGAGGAGCAAGAACAGACTGAGTAGGATGCAAGATCAGAGAAGAACTGAACCAGAAAAAAAACTGCAACCTGTTGCACATTGCAGGGAATCATTCCAAAAAGAAAGTTCAGAATCGAATATCTCTTTCCAACCTCCGAAACGGTGAAAGATTGAACAAGTGAAGGGAAAAGACAAGTTTTTTTCTTCCCCAAACTGGAGAGACCAAAGGCTCGCTTCATTCTTGTGAAGAGAGATCGACAACTTAAACCAAAACATCCAAGAAACACGGGTTGGGGAGAAATCTCTACCCCAGCAAGAAATGGCAACCTAGGGCAATCAGTCAAGAACTGTTCTTTCAGAAAGGACCAAGAAATCTACTTCTTAGATGCTAGATAGTCTGATCATCTCAAACCAAGAACAGTCACCCACAGATTTTACATCGCAACAAGGAGAGTGAGACGAGAGAGAAAG
This sequence comes from Zizania palustris, assembly GCA_019279435.1. Lineage (NCBI taxonomy): Eukaryota > Viridiplantae > Streptophyta > Magnoliopsida > Poales > Poaceae > Zizania > Zizania palustris. The sequence continues at coordinate 36,959,828 of JAAALK010000289.1, read as the reverse complement.
CCAGATGTGGCCACCTTCAATCCAACGCACGCAGGAACACGAAGAATCTCCCGGGAACAGAAGTAACAAAAGCGATTAAAAAGACTGGATTTTCTTGCACACCAGTGTGGTGAATAAATCTTGTTCTGCCCATTACAATTTATTGCTTTTAATGCTTGAATAAGCTTAGCCCATTAGCTATTCTTAAACAGCAGCAAATTAATGCTGGTCCACGCAGAAACAATCGCAATTTATGGATATGTTTAGTGTTGTTTATGCTATGCAACAACATGTTGTAGTTTATCGTGTCATACAGAAACAGCCAGCTTTAATGGCAATAATCAGTAAAAATTGCAGGCTGTTAGCAGTGGTTTATGAGCATTAGAGGGGGCTGTTAGCAGTAGTCTTTGATGGCTCTTAATCTCTGTAATTGCATTATTTATTCCCTGTTTTGAGTATAAAACTGCTGACTGCTTAATGGAATAGATAGGTAACAAAAATTTCAGGCTCTCTTTTCTTTCTACACACATCCAGGCTGCTTGCAAGTGTATGTGTGCACTGATTTGTTTTCTAAACAGGAAATAGTGCTTCCAAGGAGAGTAGAGTACTGAGTTTAATAGAATTTCCAAAGAGTGTTGTGCACTGACAATTGGTATCAGAGCACTGTCACATGCACGTTCACTCTCGGTGGGAAATCTCTCTCGCACTCCTCCACCGAGCCGTCGTCGATTGCCATCGCCAGAACGCAGGCGAGGCCGGGAGCGCAACCAATGCGCACCGGAGTTCGTCATCCAATGTGTCATCAAGGAGTCGAGTGCCTCCACCTAGTACCCGGTCCTGACGAGGATCAACTACGAGGAATGGGTGCTCCTCATGATGATGAACCTACAGACGTTGGGGATCTGGTATGTCGTGGAGCCAGAGGACGGTGAGGAGGTGGAGTACCGTGACGACCGGTTGGCGCTGGCGGCCATCCTTCGTGCGGTGCCCTCGGAGATGCTTCGCTCGCTGTCCACGAAGCGGACGACGCAGGAGGCATGGGAGGCAATCAAGACAGTGCGTGTTGGCGTGCAACACGTTCGAGAGGCGAACGAACAACAACTACGTCGGGAGTTCACCGATATTGTCTTCAAGGATGGAGAGAACATCGACGACTTGTCCCTCTGCATCAACGGCCTCGCCAACAACATTCGGACCCTTGGTGTCAACCTTCCGGAGACGGAAGTCGTCAAGAAGCTCCTCAACGTCATCTCGGACCACCTCTCTCAGGTGGCAATCGCCATCGAGACCCTCCTTGATGTGACTGAACTATCAATCGAGGAGGTCACCGGACGACTCCGCGCGGTGGAGCAACGATGGGCCAAGCTGCAGCCTATCACCAACAAGGGTGGGTGTCTCTTGCTCACGGAGGAGTAGTGGATGGCACGACTCAAGATTCGCGAAAGCGATGAGGGTGGTTCCAACAAGTTCTCCAAGAAACAAGGAGGCAAGCGTCGCAAGGGAAAGATGACACAAGAGCACCCCGGTGACCAATGCCACAACTGTGGCAAGATGGGTCGTTGGGCAAAGGACTGTCGTTCGAAGCCGAAAAAGGCACAGGCGCACATGGCAGCTGACGAAGAGGAGGATGATCTGCTCTTGATGGCAGAAGCCATTGAGGTGCAGTCGTCCACCTCCACTCCAACGGTGCCAACCTCTTCACCAACCAACGACGATCCTCTTCGTTTGGTGGAGGCGAAAGTCTTCGCCCAACTCAAAAGGAAGGTCGATCCAGCTGATCTCTAGTACCTTGACACCGGAGCGACGAACCATATGACGAGGAAGCGTGAGGCTTTCGACGACCTCGACACCACCATCGTCGGCACCATCAAGTTCAGAGACGGATCAGAGGTGAAGATCGAGGGTCATGGGACGATCCTCTTCACTTGCAAGAACGGCACGCACCGGGACCTCAAGGGTGTCTACTTCATCCCGCGACTGAAGGCGAACCTCATCAGCTTTGGCCAACTCGACGAGAATGGGTGCGAGGCACTCATTCGTGACGGGGTGATGAAGCTCCACGACCGCAACAACAAGCTCTTGGTACGGGTTGCAAGATCAACGAACCGAATCTACACCATCAACCTCACTCTTGCATGTCCCATGTGCCTCTCTTCACGGGGCTCCGATGAGGCGTGGCGTTGGCATGCAAGGTATGATCACGTCCTTTTCCGTTCATTAAGGAAATTGTCGTAGGGGGAGATGGTTCGAGGACTGCCGCACATCGACCATATCGATCAAGTGTGCGACAGTTGCCTGGTGGGCAAGTAGAAGCCCACACCATTCCCGGAGAAGGCAAAGAATTTTGCCAAACAACTCCTTGAGTTGGTTCATGGTGATCTTTGTGGTCCTATCACGCTGGTGACTCCAAGGGAAACCACTACTTATTGTTGCTAGTCGACGATGTGAGCCGCTACATGTGGCTCACTCTCCTAGCTAGCAAGGATCAGGCGGCGAAGGCCATCAAGCAGTTCCAAGCCATGGCGGAGGTTGAATCTGACCGAAAGCTGAAGCTGCTGCAATTACAGAGATTAAGAGCTATCAAAGACTACTGCTAACAACCCCCTCTAATGCTCATAAACCACTGCTAACAACCTGCAATTTGTACTAATTATTGCCATTAAAGCTGGCTTGTTTCTGTATGACACGATGAACTACACCATGTTGTTTCTGCATAGCATAAACAACACTAAACATATCCATAAATTGCGATTGTTTATGCGTGGACCAGCATTAATTTGCTGTTGTTTAAGAATAGCTAATGGGCTGAGCTTATTCAAGCACTAAAAGCAATAAATTGTAATGGGCGAAGATTTTGCAGGCAAGATTTATTCACCACACTGGTGTGCAAGAAAATCCAGTCTTTTAATCGCTTTTGTTACTTCTGTTCCCGGGAGATTCTTCGTGTTCCTGCGTGCGTTGGATTGAAGGTGGCCACATCTGGCTTTCTCTCTCGTCTCACTCTCCTTGTTGCGATGTAAAATCTGTGGGTGACTGTTCTTGGTTGGAGATGATCAGACTATCTAGCATCTAAGAAGTAGAGATTTCTTGGTCCTTTCTGAAAGAACAGTTCTTGACTGATTGCCCTAGGTTGCCATTTCTTGTTGGGGTAGAGATTTCTCCCCAACCCGTGTTTCTTGGATGTTTTGGTTTAAGTTGTCGATCTCTCTTCACAAGAATGAAGCGAGCCTTTGGCGGAGGTTGAATCCGGCCGAAAGCTGAAGCTACTGCATACCGATCGCGGTGACAAGTTCACTTCAATGAAGTTTGGAGACTACTATGTGGAGCGCGGTGTGCAGCGACAACTCACGGCATCGTACTCCCCACAGCAAAATAGTGTTGTTGAATGCCAGAACCAAACAGTGGTCACCATGGCGAGAACGATTATGAAGGACAAGGGACTCCCGAGTCGATATTGAGGGGAGGCGATGTAACAGCCCCAAAATTAAAAGGAAATAAAATAAAGGAAATAAAATATACAATGAATTTCTGAATTTTGTTATTTATGAAAATTCTAAAAGAGCCCTATTAAAGCCAAACAGAGACAAATATTCAAAATTTGGACTTGAAAATTTTATGGGATAAACTAGAAACCAAGAAATATTTTTGAGAATTTTTGCAAAATTTTTCCAATAGATCTTCAAGCCTTAATCAAATATTTGATTTTCTAGAATTAAATTTAATCAGAAAACAATTTTTAAATCTTATTGGGCCGAAACCCTGAAATTCCCTCCAAAAGCCTTTCGGCCCAGCCCATTTCCGCCCCTCTCACTGACAGGCGGGGCCCGCCTGTCGGCGCCACCCCCCTCTCACTTCCCTCCCGCGCCTCGGCCAGCCCCACCTGGCAGTCACCGTGCGCCTCCCCTCTCCCGCTGCCAAGCATGGCCCGCTTGTCATCCCCTCACTCCTTCACGCGCGCTCGCTGATAGGTGGGACCCACCTGTCAGGATCGTCTTCAACAATGGAAGGGGATCTCCCCTTCCATTCCCGTCGCCCCCCCTTGCCCGATTCCTTCGCCGGCCGCCCGAATCCACGAAATCAAGCACGGATCCCGACCCCCCCATCTCCGGTGATCGCTTTCCCCGCAGTTCCTCACGCGCCTTCGCCGTAAATGGCATAAACCCGAGCCTTGGGAAAGCTCGCCGGCGCTAGATGGAATCCTTTCGGATTCGCATCGGTGGCCTACCATTTAGACACCGGCGAGCCCCTATATAAGGCCTCCCACCTCGCCGCACTCCGTCACGACACCAGAGACCTAGGTCATCGCAATCCCGAAGCCGCCGCCTTCATTTTTCGGGTTGTCCCCTCTGTTCTCGCTCCGACAAGACCTTGCCGATGCTCCCAGCCACCGCCAACCTCGCCGTCGCCACCGATAGGACCGCCTCCCCGCCCTCTACCCCGGCCTCGACTTGGTTGGCTGTGAAGACCCCTGGAACCCGTCGCCGTCATTGATCCCGAAGGACACCGCCGCCCTCTCCTCGACGCCGACCACCGCCACTACTCCAACGTCGTCGCCACCGGTATGCCAGGAACCCCCTTGTGCCCCTCTTTCCATTTTTGGCTTTGACCACACCATGGGACCTCGCTGTCGCCGGGGATCCGCCGCCGTTGCATCGCCGGAGCTAGAGAAGAAGGGTAATTTACCCCCTTCAGCCCGTGCCGTGCCGGAAGGGATCTGGGCCATTCGATCCGACGCGGGCGGTTAGGATTATAACCCCGTCAGGTTTAATCAGGGCCATTCATTTGGCCGAACGGGTATCAAGGCCTGAGGGCCGTCGGATCTCACTTAACCCGCCCCGCGCGTGCACTGGCCGTTGGATCTTGATCCAACGGTCCTGAATGGCCCGGCTCACGCGCACAGTCGCTGGTCCACCGTGGGCCTGGCTCACCGTGGACCAGAGACTGAGTTCTGTTTAAATAAAATTCAGAAAATAGTTTTAAACTTCCAAAATTCATATCTTGCTCAAATTAACTCCAAATTTCACCATTTTAATTCTAAAAAATTTGTCTCTTTATCCTCTACACTTTTATGCAATAAAAACAATATGTTTATTTGGCACATAATAATCTTATTAAATAATAAAGAAAAGTCCCCTTTAGGAATTAATTAATATTTCAATTAAATAAATTCAGATAAACCCTTAAAAATTTATAAAGTATTTTCAGAAGACATAATGGCTCTATTTCACTGTTATTAACACAATAAAAATGGAATGACCATTTTGTCCATGGCATTTCATTAAATAACATTCCTAAGACCCCTTTAGGGTTTAATTATTATTTCATTTGAATAATTCAGAAAAACACTTAAAAATTTATATATTAATTTTAGATGATGTATTGACTCCAGTACACTGTTTATAAGCAAATAAAAATATAATAATTCCCTTTTCTCATTTTAATTTATTAAACATTTCCAAGGCCCTTTAAAATAAATGATTAATTCATATAATGGAAATACAACACTTTACAAAAATATCATGAAAAATGATATAATAAATTAAGAGGACTTAATGACTTTATTCTACTGTTTTAATGCAACAAAAATAACATGTTCACTTTGCCCACTTTAATCTATTAATTAATAATAGCCCTTGTAGGATAATTAAGTAATTCATCAAATAGAAGTTAAACACTTTATAAACATGTCATGGCAACTTATAACTTTAGAAAACCGAACAACTTGAGTTCACTAGTCTTAATACAATAAAAATATAATATTAATTTTGCCCACTTTGTTATATTAAATCACATTACAAAAAGCCCTTTTAGGATATTTAATTCATTCATGGAGTAAAGGTCTATACTTTATGAAATTATCTTAAAGCTATATAACAAACTTCAGAAAACTTAATAATTTAAAGTCCCCATTTTGATACCATAAAACATCAAGGCTAATTTATACCTTTTTAGTTCATCTCTAAAAAGGGGAAATAAAAACCCCTAGGAAAATAAATTACATCGAGTCATAAATTCAGAAATCTCATTAGGAATCAATCTTAAATATTTAAGTAACAATTCCCTAGAATATTAAAACTCTATCTCCCTTACTTAAATCCAACAACAACTTGTATGCTTGATTTTGGATTGTTTATTAATGTGGTGTTTACTTTTCCGTATCGAGAAGACTACGACGTCGTCGAAGATCCGAAGTTCTATCCCGAGGTTCCTCCTTCACCCTTTGCTGATCAAGGCAAGTCATCGACCACCTCTGTGGAAACAGTTGATCATATTGAGCCCATGTTTTAATAAACTATCGCTATAACTCATAGGTTAATATTGCATTAGTCAAATATCAAGCCCTACACTTATATTTATTAGATCCCCGTCCTTGTGTGCAAACCCAAGCCATGCTTATTGAGCCTTAACTCCTTGTCACTCTACAAATACTATATTAGCTAGTGCCCAATGTATCGGCACAACTGCTATAGGATAAAAATAATGAGTCGTAGTTAAGATGGATTCTGGTATATGAAATACCCCGTTATTCTTGTCTCTGGACTCTGTTGGAGTTAGGTGTGTTATAAGTATGGTGGGTTCCGGGTGCAAGCTCGGAAACTGGTTGGTCGCACCCGGGGCACTATAAGGACCGGTCTGCGGGATCTGTTGCAAAGTACTTCCGTACCAACCACAAGTCTAATGGGTAAGTCCTAACTGGAAGTGTGGAACACTCCGTCTCACGACACCATAGTGGAGGGGGCAAGGGGCAAGCCTGCGGGCGACTTGTACCAAAGGAGGCTCAAGGGGGGGTATGGTGGGGCACCGACGCGTCGGGACACCATATGAAACCTATAAGAGGGTGCTGTTGAGTCGGAGAGGACCATATGGAAGGTTTTGGCACGAGTTCCCGTGAAATGGGTCATCTCGTTACACTTCGGTGTAAGTGATGAGTGCGTGCCTTGTGGGTACAGTGGTACATCTCTGATCAGAGTAATTCAATCTTTTCGAAAAGCCGAGCCCACGGTCAAGGGCGGGTGGTGTGACTACTCGCAGTTAGTTTACAATTGTTTGAATGAATGAGTTATTCATGGCATGTAAGGACTGTTGTGCGGGGAGGTAAAACGTACTCCTCGAGTTAGAAGATGATGATGCATACACATGTTTATTTTTCCGTACTAATAAATTGCTCACAATTAATGCTTTACAATTATGCTGCTTCCGCAAAACTAGCCACTTTCTCCCTTGTTATTACCTTGCATTATATCTGTATTCGGTGGCTTGCTGAGTACATCCGTACTCACCCCGTTGACTCACACCATCAGATCCCGTCTACTACGAGGAGGATGAAGGTCTGGAGTAGCGACCCAGTCAAGGCGAGACTGGAAGGAGGCGTTCATCTAGGACCCTTGATTTTATTAGTTTCTCTTCACCTTTATTCACTTTTGTATTAATGCGGTCTACGAACCGTGAATGATTGCCCGTATTGTACGTGGTCGCTTGATGAACATCTTGTTTTATTGATTTTCTATGGAATTTCAATAAAGTCCTGATTTATTAAATCGGGCGCGACAGGCGATGTCCACCGCTGTCTTCTTTTGAACTGAGCGCTGACTCGACACCTTGAGGGGAAGACATTGTACGAAGCCTGGTATGGTGTTCGATCGGCGGTCCACTTCCTTCGCACCTTCAGTTGCATCGCGCACGTCAAGGACACGAGGCCGAACCTCAAGAAGCTTGATGATCGAAGCAAGTCGATGATCTTTGTTGGCTACAAGGGTAGCTCAAAGTCCTACTGATTCTACGATGCTAGTACTCGTTGGGTTCATGTGACACGTGACGTCATGTTTAATGGATCAGCAAGTTGGGATTGGAACGTGAGAGGCGGAGTAGACCCGGACAACCACGATGACTTCACGATGGAGTACTTTGAGGGGATCTCCAGTGACACTGCTTCCTCCTCTTCACCGACACCGGCGACACTAGCAGCCCCAACTAATGCAGACGGTGCTAGAGAAGTTGGCGTTGATGCATGCCCGACTGGTACGGTCAGCACTGGTGTGTGCTTGACTGGTGTGGTCGGCACTGACGCATGCTCTACTGGTGTGATCGGCACTAGTGATTACCCGACTAATGCAATCGGAGTGGACTCGGGCAAGGACAGATCTGGTCGGGGCACTCCTAGATCTGACACGACGTCGGGCGACGTGCCTGAAGGAGACACTTCAATGACTCATGTAGGGGCGCAACACCCTATGGAGTTCATTTCCTCACCGTCCAACTTCGACGACTACATGATTGATGAAAATCATGATAAAGCACCACTCTGGTTCCACACCATCGACAACCTATTGGATGAGCTCCACTTCACCACTATGGAGGAGCCATCGTCCTTCAAGGAGGCCTAAGAACACCAGAGTTGGCATAAGGCGATGATAGAAGAGATGGACTCCATCAACGATAACCAGACTTGGGAGCTCATTGATCCTCCTCAAAACATGTTCCCGATTGACCTCAAATGGGTGCTCAAGGTGAAGAGGAACGAGCTTGGAGTCATCGTCAAGCACAAGGCGAGGATTGTTGCAAAGGGATATGTCCAATAGGCCGGGATTGACTTCGAGGAGGTCTTTGCCCCAGTCGCACGGATTGAGTCTATGCGCTTGCTATTGGCAGTTTCTGCATATGAGGGATGGCTGGTTCATCACATTGATGTGAAGAGCGCCTTCCTCAATGGTGAGCTTGCCGAGGATGTCTACGTACAACAACCCATTGGTTTCATCATCAAAAAGGAGGAGCACAAGGCATAGTACGATCTTCGTCAAGCACCTAGGGCCTAGAATGCCAAGCTCGATAAGAGTCTCATGTCACTTGGTTTCTAGACGATCGTCACCGAGCCAGCCATGTATAAGCATGGTGGAGGCATCACCAAGCTTATCGTCTACGTCTATGTTGACGACTTGATCATCACTGGTGCGAGTGGTGATATCATTGAGGAGTTCAAGCAGGAGATGCGAAAACTCTTCAAGATGAGTGATCTTGGTTTACTTTCTTACTACCTTGGTTTGGAAGTGAAGCAGGGTGCTACAGGGATCACTTTGGGACAAGCGGCTTATGTAGAAAAGTTGCTTGAAAAGAGTGGGATGAAGGATTGCAATCCTCGTCTCACACCAATGGAGGCGCGGTTGAAACTTAGCAAGCAGAGTGAAGCTCCGTTGGTGGATGCAATGGAGTACCACAACATCATCGGAGGACTTTGCTATTTGGTGAACACTCGGCCGAACCTCACGTATTCTATGGGATACTTGAACTGGTTCATGGAAGAGCCACATGAAGATCATCAAGCTGCTGTCAAGCATGTACTGTGGTATGTTGCAGGGACACAGAGTCATGGCGTCCACTATGCCAAGAAGGTGGATTGGTGGTCTAGTCTACTGGGCTACAGTGACAGCGACATGGCCGGCGACATCGACACATAGTGGAGTACAAGTGGAGTCTTGTTCTTCTTCGGCAGCAGCTCAATCACTTGGCAATCAGCCAAGCAAAAGATGGTGGCACTATCGTATTGCGAGGCGGAATATATTGTTTCTGCTACCACCGTATGTCAAGCTATCTGGCTTGCTCGGCTCCTCGGCGATTAGTTGGATGTGGAGCCTAGAGCGCTAGGTATCAAGGTGGACAACAAGTCTGCCATTGCAATGTCAAAGAATCATGCCTTCCATGACCAGAGCAAGCACATCAATACCAAGTATCATTTCATCTGGGACTGTATTGAAGACGGGAAGATATTGCTAGAGTTCGTCCGTTCAGAGGAGGAGCTGGCGAACATCCTCACTAAACTGCTCGGTCGAGTGCGATTCCAAGAACTTTGTCAAAGAAACGGCATCATCGAGCTAAAGAACAATGGCGACAAGAATTAGGGGGCGCTTGTGGTGAATAAATCTTGCCTGCCAAATTTCTGCCCATTGCAATTTACTACTTTTAGTGCTTGAATAAGTGTTGCCCATTAGCTATTCTTAAACAACAGCAAATTAGTGTTGGTCCATGCAAAAATAGCTACAATTTATGGTTGTGTTTAGTGTTGTTATACCATGCAAAACAACAGGTTGTAGTTCATTGCGTCATGCAAAAAAAGTCAGCTTTAGTGGCAATAATCAGTATAAATTGGGTTGTTAGCAGTGGTTTATGAGCATTAGAGGGGGCTGTTAGCAGTAGTCTTTGATGGCTCTTAATCTTTGTAATTGCAGTATTTATTCCTTGTTTTGAGTATAAACTGCTGACTGCTCAAGGGAGTAGATAGGCAACAAAAATTTCAAGCTCTCTTTTCTTCGTACAGACATCCAGGTTGCTTGCAAGTGTATGTGTGCACTGATTTGCTTTCTAAACAGGAAATAGTGCTTCCAAGGAGAGTAGAGTATTGAGTTTGAGAGAATTTCAAAAGAGTGTTGTGCACTGACAACTAGCACCAGGGGAAAGAGTTGTGCTCGGACCCGAGCTATGCTCTCATCCGGCCACAACTCTGATGATGGAGTGACACTGTAATGATCGTGAAAGATGTTCATCCAGATCACACACACGTATAAGTATTTATACTACATATTTAGACCATTATCTTTTTATCCTTCCACTCAACTCACTCAGTTGTACGTGGTTACCCGTTACCCGCGAGTAAAAACCATATTAAGAACGAGTTTGTTCTCAATATTATATCCGACAGGTAAATAGGTATGGGTATGGGTATTGACTACTCATACCCATTTCGCTTGTTTACCCATGAGTATATAAATACATCAAAAAATTGAAACCCTAGCATCAGTGCATCACTCTCCACCTCCCTCCCCCTCACGGTCGCACTCCCTCAGCCACCGCACTTCGTCCCTCTCCTCCCTCCCTCTCCCTCTCCCTCTCCCTTCATCTCCCTCTTGATCGTAGATCTAGCACGGGTCGTCATTGTCTGGCAAGTCAACAACCCTCTCCATTGCCAGCCCTTGTCGTGATCTGCCCTATCGCGATTAGCCGCTAGCCATGCCGAAGCTCCTCGCTGCGTCCGGTCCTCACCATGTCTCGCCTCGCCATGGCCAGCCAATAGGCTCACCAAAGCCCCCATTGGTCAGGCGGCCACCGCGTGGCTACCTACAACACCCGGCCTTGTTGAGGCAACCCTGTCGCAGCTCGCCCTTGTGGCCTTGTCATGACTAGACCGACTATAGCCTAGGTACTAGAAAGACGTATTGTGGATATCTTCGTCCGCCATGAAAATTTGGTTGTACCCTGCATTTTCGTCCAAGAAACTGATAATCTTGTGACCCGACACGGGATCTACCAATAGGTCCACGATCAGTATTCAGTATTCTTCTTTCGGGGTCGCCTTGTTTAGATCTCTGAAGTCAACACATATCTTGAGCTTCCCACTTTTCTTCCATACGGGCACGATATTTGATACCCATTCTTCATATCGGGATGGCCTTATGAATCTGGCATCATATAATCTTGTTACCTCGGCCTTGATGTCCGGATATATCTCCGCCGTGAATCTCCGAGGTGTCCGCTTAAACGACTGATACCCCTGCTTTATTGGGAGCCGATGTTCTATGATTGATCGGTTTAAACCTGGCATTTCGTGATATTCCCATGCAAAACAATCCTGATATTCTCGCAATAATGCAATTAATTTACTTTTTGTTTCATCAAGAAGTTGAGCACTTACAAAGGTTGGCCTCGGTCTATCGCCGGGTCCGATGTCTACCTCTTGTAGTTCATCGGTTGCAGCGAAGCCCTGACCAAGTTTACCTTCTGCTTCGTCGATGGTATCTTCACAAGGTGAGCTTGGGTTGTTCATTGCTAACTGGTTTGATTTCATCACTTTACACCTCGAGAAATTCACAGTTCTAGACTTTACCTGATAGACAATTGACTCCTTCCATTTCTCATACTAATAAATTGGTTATTGCTATGTTAATCGATTTATCGGTGGGGACAATTTCCACTTGATTGCAGACCCACTGCATGAGGATCTAATGCATTGTTGACGGGACACAACAATTGGCATGAATCCAATCGTACCCCAACTGTAAGTTGTATGATACTCTCCCCTCTATGACGAAGAACGTGGTCGGCATCATTTTGCTTCCAACCGTTAATTCTACATTCAGCACCCCCATTGTTTCTGACGAGTTACCACCAAAGTCCCTCAACACCATATTGGTTTTAATGAGGTCCTCCGACCCTTTCCCTAGCTTTTGGAAGGTGACATATGACATTAAGTCAACGGTCGCTCCTCCGTCTATCATCATTTTGGACATTGTCTTTCCATTGACGATTCCTTTAACATAGAGAGGTCTCAGGTGCCGATGCCTAGAGTTTCTTGGCTTGTCGAATGTCGCCGATTGGGGAATTAGCACCAATTGAGCCATCGCCTCAGCTTGTTCAACATTATTATCAGGAGTGGCCCGATACTCCGTGAGAAGAAAGAACACCATGTTTACCCCTGCGTTTCTCTTGTCATCGTGATCGACCTTCTCTATAATTCACCACTTGCTCTTGATCTTCGACCAATCAGCCTTAACCTCATGATTTAGTTCCCTCAGCTCTTTTTGCCGCAACCATTACACCCTTCTCTTCTGATTCCTCATGAAGATTACAGTAGGGCACCATTGTGGCCTTCCCGTTATGGTACTATCATTAGTCGATCGGTCATCCTCTTTGATATCGATGGGGCCGAGCCTTTCAAGTGTCGATGGCCTTAGTGGTGACAGCCTCTAACGAATGCTCGTCCTTCCCTGATCACGTGACTTCATCCTATCATTATGGGAGCTACGATCACTCCTCCACCTACTCCTGTCGTCGCCACATTCAGGGCAATTGTCTAGCGATGGCAGGTGTAATCCTTCATTCCAGCAAAATCTAAAGAATTCACAATTCTAGTGGGGGTTGAACCATGAGTATTCCAAATCATCCTTACTGTCTATATTTTCCCTTGATTTTCTTTTGTACTTGTCAATCAGGTTATATGACGAGATCCGTCCCTTGCTAGTATGTCTGTGCGCCGATCACTAGCATGGTGTGCATGCACCATTTTGACCGAGAAAGGATGTCTGTCAATGTTCATCGGCTTCTTCCCATCGTCGAACTTGATCTGGCCTTTCTCCATGGTCGATTGGATCTGCTGTCTGAAAACTTTGCATTCATTAGTATGGTGTGATGGGGAATTGTGCCACTTACAATACTTCCTTTTCTTGAGCTCATTGACGGATGGTATCACATGGTTGGGTGGCAGATGGATCTGCTTCTCATTGAGTAGTAAGTCGAATATCTTGTCGGCTTTATTGATGTAAAAACAATATTTTTCCTCCTTATCAGATGCTTTCACCAAAGGACATGCAATCTGCTTCTTATTTTCAATACCATTCGGCTAGCCCGACTTCTGCATCAGACTCACTATCTTCGTTGAACTCCGAGGGGCACACCTGAGCATACGCAACCTTCTTTTGATACTTATCCCTTCTTGTTTCGTGGAATCAGCTCTCGTGTGCTGATACCCTATGTACCAAGTGTGTGAGGCTCTCGAACTCCTGTGATGAGAACCTCTCCTTTATCGGGTTCAAGAGTCCTTGGAATGCTAACTCAGCAAGTTGAGCGTCGCTGAGGTTCAAGATGTAGCATCTGCTCCTTACGTCATGGAACCTCTATGCATAATCTTGTACCGATTCATCTATTATGTGCTTTACTGTTGTCAAGTTGGTGAGTTTCATATCATTTATGTGGGCAAATAAATACTTGTGAAATTTCTTTTGCAAGTATTTCCATCCTCCGATAGAGTTTGCCGGTAACAATGAAAACCAAGCGAAGTACGATCATGATAGTGATAACGGGAAGAAGCGGACCTTGAGTGCTTCATCTGCCAATGTCTCCCCATATTGGGTGAGAAATGACTGATGTGCTCGATCGTGGAGACCGAATCTTGCCCTAAGAATTTGGTGAAGTCAGGAATCTTGTATCATCTTGGCAATGGCACTCGATCGAACCACTCCGGGTATGGTCATCAATACATGTACATCTGGTTCTTGGGCTTGAGCCCAAACTGGTCCCGAATAACTTCTGTTATCCGGTTCACCTAATCATCTTCTTGTTGGTTTGGCACAGGATACCGATCAGTCATTGGGGCCTATTGGTACTGGTCCAACCGAATAGCATTGTATCTGTGTTGTCCTTCATTGGTATAGGGTTGTGCTTTGTAGTACGCAATCTAATGGTACCCCTAAGAGATGCCATCAGGTGCCCCCTTGGTGGCATGAGGTTGGGCAGCATATTCCTTGCAACTCCGTACGTGGGTTGGGGTATTTATTGCTTGATCGGCCCCTACGGAGCAGCTGAGGGCTAGGATGGTGGCATGCCCCTCTTGAAGACGTACATGTTCTATGACGGGTCTTGCCTGCCTATCCCTTGGAGCATAAGGGTAAGTAGTGGGGCTGCCATGGTCCCTTCAACATAGGATGAAGTGTTCGGTGGATCCTGCCTCATTGGCCTTTGTGGCGGTAGCGTCGGCCGAGTGTGCTGAGGATTTTACAGTATACGGAGATGGTTGATGGGGAAGTACATTGGTCCTTGCGCCGACTCATGAGGTATTGTGTCGTCAACAGTCTTTTTGATCAGCCCATGCAAGGTATTGACCAATCCCTCGGACTGATTGATGAGAGCATGATGGAGAGCGTTGTCGACGGCTTCTTGAAAACTGATCCGAGGGCTCTCAGTTCCTTGGACGATCTCCCCAGTCAGGGTTAGCTTCGACAATTGATTTATCTGGATGGGACCAGAATGGGTCATGCCGAAGGATTCAAGACATAATCTCTGGTAGTTTTCCACATGCTACTGTATATCTGCCCTTTTCTCGTCGGTCAACGGTTCTAAGGTAACCAGGATGATATTACTATTGTTCATTTCGCTCGCCATGGATGAGTCATCTGAAGGATGTCCCACCGGGCATGCCAAAAAGCGTGATGGTATCATTTTTGTTCACACGTGTGGCTTGGGAGGTCTGCTTAACTCCAGTGTAAGTCCTACAATCTTAGAAATGATTATGAGTGTGTCAATCAGTTTGACCATGCAACTGATAAGGAAAACAAGAATATTAGTAGCAATGTCGATCTGCTATCGATCCGATGACTGGTGATAAGAAATATCCGTGAAAACCGATGCTTATTGGCTACTGGGCCGATAGTGACAACCAGACTATCGGGATTTAGTTACGTCATCGGCCAATGCATATAACCCGTCACCGGGCCGATGAACAAGAAGACAGTGCGTCGCGCGATAAGGCCAATGAACAACCCCCGACAATAATGAGATATAACATGGAATTAAAGATAACCTATCGACTTATACTCCGACAAAACCAAGCCTAGCATACCATAAAATGCATCCATACTATCAAACTAACGTAACAACAAGATTGGACTTAACCAAGACAGTCGCTAAATCACAATTGATTAACAATACTTTAACACATCGGGCATACTTTATTCAGATGAATGGTGCACAACACAAATCAGATACAATAGATCAAGATATCGGACTCAATCGATGAAGCCTTGAACCACGATACCTAATTCACATCAACCTAAGAGATCGTGACGATTCAGCCTTAGGCCTAGCAAATACACCAAGATAAAAACTAGCGATTGTACCAATCGAGTCAGGACTCTAAGGGTATGTTTGGTTGAGCTGTAGATTCTGAAAAAGCTATTGTGAGCTGTGAGCTACATAAAAGCTGTTGTTAGATGTGAGTTATAGAAAAGCTGAGAAGTTGTTTGGTTGAAATAGTAACAGATTTATATTTTGGTAGTTCACGATATTTAGTTACATTATTAATGTGTAATTTTACATGTAAATCATTCTAATCATGAAATTTTGTAATGTTTATATTAAAATTATATATTTTTAAATTACACTAAAATGATATATTTTACTAAAATTTCACTTTTTCAAATTTTACATGAACTGATATGTTTTAATAGCATGGTAGGTAATATTCATTCAAAGTTGAACTAAGAAGCTATGAAATATGGGTTATACCAGCTTTCAAATTTGTACTATGAGAATCTGTAGATTCTAAAAAAATTGGGTGACCAAAAGAGCCGTTTGATTCAGATTCCAGCTTCGGAGCCAGGAAGGTGGTTCAAAAATCTGAACCAAACAGACCCTAAGAGATCATAATGATGTAGCCTTGAAGGACACCAATCGGCCGATATGATCATCAAGGTGGCGGGACTCACCTCTTCGCTGGAGATCGAAGCGATGCAGCACAACTCCAAGTGCCAAGTCCCGTTGGGGTTAACCTTGGAAACCAAGGGTGGTGATGCGCCGAGAGTAGTTTGTGGTTGTGTTTGTCTATATTTTAACCTAGCTAATAGGTACATATTTATAGTCTGAAGATTTGCCATCTGTTATGATAACCATAACTAATTCTGGATTTATCTTCACCTTGTTCATATCTATCGGCTCCTTCATATCTGGTCACATATAACCATATTGATGGGCTTCTTTAACCAATCTATAACCGGACTCCTTTGACTTCTATTGACCATGCGGCACTCCTGATGGGACTGGGCTTTTACCAAATCTTGACGTCGATATATGCCGCAAACAAGGAAAATAGGTAACAATATATATACTATACAACATACTAATTGTTTGACTCATGAATTGGACTATTGTTTGGCCATCAAATATACATATACCCATGAGTTTATAGTTTTATGTGTTGTAATATCACACATATATCCACAAACTCGATGGATACATATTTTTGTCTATTAATATATCCATGTATGATAATTTTAATCCAAACCTAGATTCAGGTCTTAGGTAAACTCTCGCTAACAATAGTTGAGAGGACACTTTCTAGAATTTTTTAAATAATATATTTTTATTTGAAATTGCATTTCTCGTATGCAATCTCAGAAAATCACAAAATAGCCCTCGATTAACAGTAGACTCTATCAGTATTTCATCCTGACAAAGCTTTGTCTGCACTTCATCTACCAATGGAGCTCTATCGACAGTTAAACTATAACATATCATTGTTTTTTAAAAAAAAATTGATTGGTCCACTCATCCGCTACATCGCCTGTCCACACATGTCCACACTTGCGCGGTCCCTACACAACATCGCTTTGTGCCCCCACCTAGCTCACTCATTGCACCACCCACCCACGCAGTCCTCGTGCCACGCTCAGCGGTCCCACACGACGTGCACCCCTACCATCATGTGGTGTGTGCCGCCTGTCTGTGCGTGATGCCTTGAGTCGCATGCACATGGCTAAGCATCGGGCGCGCGCACACGACATGGCGACATGGGCTAGTGGGATGGCACATGTAGTGAGGATGGCACCGACAGCGAGGGGGTCGTGAGGTTGGTGGGACGATGTGAGTGGTGAAGCGAGGCGAGTGGGCGATGCGGGTGGGGCGGCGTAGTGGGTGAGCAGATTGGATGGTTTTAAAAAAAATCATTTGTCGAAGGTTCAGCTGCTAAGAGAGGCTTTGTCGGCATATGAAGTAACAACAGAGCCTCTATTAACACTTCATATGGCGACATAGAGCTATTTTGTGATTTTATGAGATTCCATAATTTCGAATAAAAATATATTATTTTAAAAATTCCAATTTCTACATGTAAACGGGAATCTCGTTTCGACCCAACCTTAGGGACCATTTGTTTTGTCTAGGAATGGTGGGGTTTGGGCCACAATCCCTGGGACCACCTCGGCATGGCAAAATTCTCAGCCCATGAAAAATTAGAAGTTTGATTAAGGCCCAAAGGGATTGTAAGTTGTAACCCGACCCATTTCTCTTTTTTACCCACTCCAATCCGGATTCCACCTAGGGATGGATATGGATGTCAGAATATACGAATTATCCGTATTCGTATTCGGATTACTGAAAATATGGATATCCGTATTCGTATTCGAATTAAATATGGATGACATTCGGAAATATCCGAATTCGTTTTACAAATGTGGATATGGAAATGGATATCCGAATTCTACTGAATGTGGATATGGAAATGGATACATCCGTATTCGTTTTAGGATTTCACACAGATTAAACTTAGACTCAAGATAATATATTATCACTATATTAATGGTTTATTTATTATTTATATAATTATGGAATACTTAAGTTAGTGAATATTAATAAGTTATGGTTTAAAATAAATTGATGGTTAAATATTTGTTTGAACTTTAATTTTTTATAATCAAAATGCAACATATATAATATCATATAATTTTTTTGTATTTTTTAGATACATTTGCTATTTTTAACTCATTAATTGTGTTTCTAGGATTTAAATTGAAATATGTGAAATTTGAAATGCAAGTACCTAAAATAATGCACTAAAATTTATAGAAAAATTGCATTCACTATTTTGTGTCCATTTTTAGTTCTTATCCATGAAATTTAAAGAAATATTAAAAAAATTATGTTACGACACTTCATCGGTAATGTGGAGCTTAAGGGTTTTTTAATTATAAAAAATAAAATAAAGTATAAAAATACGAGAATTATCACAATGTTATAATATTATACGTAGATACCATGATAAAATTTTGAAAATGTTTCGAGAAATTTATCATATAGAATGTTAAGAAATCTGAGATTCTCTTAAGAGGAAATAGAGTTTTGAGAAGGAATAGGAAATGGTTTAAAATAAATTTATGGTTAAATATTTGTTTGAACTTGATTTTTTTATATAATCAAAATACAAAATATCTAATACCATATAAATTTTTTGTATTTTTCCAGATCCATTTGCTATTTTTAACTCATTAATTGTGTTTCGAGTATTTAAATTGGAATATGTGAAATTTGAACTGCAAGTACCTAAAATAATGCACTAAAATTTATCTAAAAATAACATTCACTATTTTGTATCCATTTTTATTTCTTATACACTAAATTTAAAAAATGTTAAAAAATTTATGTTACGACACTTCATCGGTAATGTGGAGCTTAAGGGTTTTTAATTTTAAAAAAAAAACAAATAAAGTCTGAAAATACGAGACTTATCACAGTGTTATAATATTATACGTAGATACCATGATAAATTTTTGAAAATGTTTCGAGAAATTTATCATATAGAATGTTAAGAAATCTGAGATTCTCTTAAGAGGAAATAGAGTTTTGAGAAGGAATAGGTTATGGTTTAAAGTAAATTTATGGTTAAATATTTGTTTGAACTTGAATTTTTTTATATAATCAAAATACAACATATCTCATACCATATAAATTGTTTGTATTTTTCTAGATCCATTTGCTATTTTTAACTCATTAATTGTGTTTCTAGTATTTAAATTGGAATATGTGAAATTTGAACTGCAAGTACCTAAAATAATGCACTAAAATTTATAGAAAAATCAAATTAACTATTTTTTGTCCATTTTTAGTTCTTATCCACTAAATTTAAAGAATTGTTAAAAAGTTATGTTACTACACTTCATCCGTAATGTGGAGCTTAAGGGTTTTTTAATTATAAAAAAATTAAATAAAGTCTGAAAAATACGAGACTTATCACAGTGTTATAATATTATACGTAGATACCAAGATAAAAGTGTGAAAATGTTTCGAGAATTTTATCATATAGAATGTTAAGAAATCTGAGATTCTCTCGAGAGGAAATAGAGTTTTGAGAAGGAATATGTTATGGATTAAAGTAAATTTATGGTTAAATATTTGTTTGAACTTAAATTTTTTATATAATAAAAATACAACATATCTCTTTCACTATAATTTTTTGTATTTTTCTAGATCTATTTGCTATTTTTAACTCATTAATTGTGTTTCTAGTATTTAAATTGAAATATGTGAAATTTAAACTGCAAGTACCTAAAATAATACACTAAAATTTATAGAAAAATCACATTCACTATTTTGTTTTTATTTTTAGTTCTTATAAACTAAATTTAAAGAAATATTAAAAAATTTATGTTACAACACTTCATTGGTAATGTGGAGCTTAAGGGTTTTTTAATTATAACAAAATCAAATAAAATCTGAAAAATACGAGACTTGTCAAAGTGTTATAATATTATACTTAGATATCATGATAAATTTTTTAAAATGTTTTGAAAATTTTATTATATAGGATGTTAAGAAATGTGAGATTCTCTTGAGAGGAAATAGAGTTTTGAGAAGGAATAGGCTATGGTTTAAACTAAATTGATGGTTAAATGTTTTTTAACTTGAATTTTTTTTATATAATTAAAATACAACATATCTCATACCATATAATTTGTTTGTATTTTTCTAGATCTATTTGCTATTTTTAACTCATTAATTGTGTTTCTAGTATTTAAATTGGAATATGTGAAATTTGGACTGCAAGTACCTAAAATAATGCACTAAAATTTATAGAAAAATAACATTAACTATTTTGTGTCCATTTTTAGTTCTTATCCACTAAATTTAAAGAAATGTTAAAAAATTTATGTTACGACACTTCATCAGTAATGTGGAGCTTAAGAGTTTTTTAATTATAAAAAAATCAAATAAAGTCTAAAAAATATGAGACTTGTCACAGTGTTATAATATTATACTTAAATAACATTATAAAATTTTGAAAATGTTTCGAGAAATTTATCATATAGGATGTTAATAATTTTTTGAAAATATTTAATTTTTAAAAACAATAAAATTCAGCCAATTCTTTCCAAATTGCCGCCTGTTTTTTCTGCATTTGCGTGCCTGGACTCAATTTGTGTGTTCTTGTTGGTTGAAATGTATGATGAATTTCGGTTCAAGACTTTATGTAGTTCTTGTTGGTTGTTGTGTATGATTAATTTTAGCTAGTGTTGTTTAAAAATTTAGTTTATGCATGGTTTATTGTGTATCATTGTTTCTTATTAATTATTATTCTAATTTGGTATATTGGACCCTTTAGAATTTTAAAAATTTTGTGAAACAACGAACATTTGGAGTTAAACCGAGTAAACATCCGAATAAATATTCGTATTTGAAACATCCGTTTTGTATTCGTATTCGAGAACATCCGAATCTGTATTCGTATTCGAATTAAAATGTGGTAAATAGTGCTATCCGGATTCGTTTCCATCCGTATCCGATCCGAATCCATCCCTAATTCCACCCCCTAGGGCTAGGGAGTGGATTTCTCCTCATGTGCAAGGAACTATGGCGATGACGGTGGCACTAGGCAATGACATGACCCTAGTCGCCCTACCCTGCCACCATTGACCCTAGCCACCCGACCCCCTCACCATCGATCCCAGCCGCCTTTCCCCATCGCCTGCCCCGCTGCCATTGACCCTAGTCACCCTACCCCACCACCATGAACAACCACCTTGCCCCCGTTGCCTACCCCATCGACCGCAGGCTCCCATCTTACAGCCAGCGGTGCCACTGCCGCCTGTCGGCAGCGCCCTTCTACCTCGTCGTGCTGCTATCATAGATGCCCGTTCGCACCACCTCTAGTTGCTTTAATAATTTGCTCGATCTCTTGATTGCCCTTTTTTGCCCTGCAATTTGTGTTTCTTGTTACATATCCTGCCCCAACAGCCCCTCACCATGCAAAGTGCCATAGATTTGTTCTCTTGAATCCATCCCAAAGTGCACTCCCAAGTTACTTGTTCCAAATGCATATGTATGTTGATGTTAGCATGTATACTAGAGGTGCAATAAAAAATGTTGAAACAACCTGAGCTAGCAAGGAAATGTGAAATAAAATTGTTGATTCTAGGTTTTGAGCTGATCTTGGTTGTAGAGCAGCATGAGGAGGGTGGTGAGGCTGTTGCTTACCGGAGCGAGCATCCAACATTTGCTCTCCATGCACATCCTCTCCGCTTCCTTCACGGTCCAATAGAAAATGTTTTTGGAGTGCAAGGGATTAAGGAAATAAGGGGATTAAAACATGTTGGTATCTTTTTCGGTCACACTTTGACACATGTGTGGCCTGGAAGATCTTCTTAACTCCAGTGCAGGTCCTACAATCTTAGAAAAAGGGTTCAAGGCGTGCCAATCAGTTTGACACTGCAATTGATAATGAAATAGAGGAAATATCATTAATAGCAAAGCCTATCGGCTGCCAAACCAATGATTGTGGTAAGGATATAATAATTATGAATGAATAACGTCGATCGGCCACAAGGCCGATGACCAAGGTAGAGCGATCAGGATGAATGTGCCATCAGTCCTTGAGATAGGTAATTTATGCGTATAGGCCGATGAGCATCCCTCGATAGCGGATAGAATATGACTCTGAATTGAAAATAACCTATCAGCTTGTGCTCCAATAGAAATAAATAAAACATGCCAGATGTCTGTATTATCAAAATCGTCACAATAACAAGATTGGGCCTAACCAATACAATAGCTAGTCACGATGAACTTAATAATACTTCAAAGTATCAGGCACCCATTATTTAGATGAACGGTATAAAACATGAAGAAATTATAATAGAAAGAGATGTCAGACTCAATCGATGAAGCCTCAAACTACCACACCTAAATCACATCAATCTAAGAGATCAAACTGATACAACCTTAGACCTAGCCAATACACTGAGATAAATCGGGTACTGTACTGTTTCGGCGGATGCCTCAAGAGATCAAATTGATGCGGCCGTGAGGACACTGACCTAGTCGATACGATCATCGGGAGTGGCGGGACTCACCTCTTCGCCGGAGATCGGAACGATGCAGACCAGCTCCTAGTGACAAATCCCGTCGGGATTAACCTTGGGAAGCCAAGGGTGGCAATGCGCCGAGTAGTTGTTTGATAGAGTTGTGTGTTTTACTTAACTAGGGGATACATATTTATAGTCCGGAGACTTGTCGTCCAAGCAATCTATCATAACTGATTCTAGATAAAACTTCATCTTCTTATCATTGGATCCTTCATATCCGACCATGTTGTAACGGACGAGTTTCTTTGACCACCTTTGACTGGACTCTCTTTGACTCTCATTGATCGTACGACATCCTAGTAGGCCCTAGGCTTTACCAAATCTTGGTGTCAACACATGCCCATTAGTTTCAGAGCATTAAGTTTCTTCTAATGCTTCGAAATTATCATCCACCATCACCTCTTGCCACCACGTCTTCTCAAATGTCTATCCGCACGATCTTTCCACTTTAATTGCCAACCGAAACCCTTCATATTCTAGTACTTTTATAATTTCGCCTAGGGTTCAGGCTTCACAATTTTTCCATCATTTTTATGCTTCTTCATCTTCGGCCATTCACGACTGTGTTGGGTGTCGTCTGGTCTGACGCATTTATGTTTCTTTGTGGTGGTACCAGACCAGGCTTTATCTCACACAGTTTTGTATTGGTGCTCTTTAAGCTAAAGAGTTTGTTCCTATAATCTTGGGCCTACAAAGATCTCGACGCTTTTAAAATTGTACTCATGATTACCTTTTCCTGAACGTTATAGGTGGCCCCACTAGATCCGGCAGAATCATCTTGACCCGACTATCAAGGAGTTACTTCTTGCTTTATAAGTACCCCGGTCACTCCACCTTTCTTCTTCACGCTTTCTGCTCACTATTCATTCTTGACCCCCGAGCTCGCTGTCGCGTACTTGCGACTGCCACCGTTCGTTGTCCTCCTCTTTTTTGCCGACCCATACACCGGCAGCACCAGAGATGGCCACCATCAACATAATCCCTGAGGTAAGTCTTCAGTGTCCTTATCTCTTCATCATTCTTTGACACTTGACTTGTCCATCACTTTTACTCACTATTTGCCTTTTCATTTATTTGCTTCTTTTACTTTTTGTAGAATATGCAGAACCAAGTTCTGATTCTCATTGGTATTCATCCATCTTACTTTTTTTAGTCCCTATGGGTAATCCTGACCCTACGGACTTTATCAATGCTGAATCTTGTCGAATCCCTTTCAAGTTCTCTTTTGTGCTTTCTTCAGTCTGGTAATCCAGTTTTGAACCCTTTCCTCCTTCTCTTCCTGACTGGCGTGACTGGTACATTAGGGTATCGACCTCTTACCATGCTGATTGGGAGGAAATTGACATCGACCATTGTATCGGCCTTTCCCTTGTCGAGCCATATCAAAATGAGCTGATGCTGGTCGTCGCTTGTTATTTTTGGTCTGATGCCTTAAATGCTTTCATCTTTGGTCATGGTCCGATGAGTCCTTCCTTGCTTGATGTCTTCTTCCTGACTGCCTTGATATAGATTCATCGGCCAACTCCTATTTTTTCGTTTTAAGCCAACCCACCGTCTTGACACCAAGTCCATTGATAGATGGGGCCGATACATCACAAGGCACAACAAGAAGACTGGCCTGGTGGACGTTCGTGAACACGTAGCCTTTCTTACCCTATGGTTAGAAAGGTTCGTCTTTTGTGTATTGGCCTTGGGCCCAACCTTCTAGTTTCAATTTATGGCCAAATGCCTTGTTGTCCGTGCAAGAATTCCTCTTGGCCGGTACCTCCTTGGATCTGCTTATCACCTTCTTCATCTCACATCGGTCAAACTCTTGGTTGGTAATCCCATCGGTCACCTTAATGATCCGTGGTGGTTTATCTAGCTCTAGCTTAATGTATACACGACCGATATCATCGAAGGGCCTTCTCTTACTTGCATGCGCTTTCCTGCTGATGTCCTAGAATCGGCTACTCCCATCTATCGTCGCTGCTCTTCCTTAGGAGAGGCGGTAGAATGTCGTTCTACTTTTCTTATCTCTTTTGCCTCTTTGGCTGCTTGCTTTAGGGGTTTTTACCTTGGTTTTTCTGATCGGACCACCTGGTACCTTTTTGAGCACTACTCCGAGTATGAATGTCCTCGTCGATTAATCCTCCCCGAGGTGTTCTGGGATGACGAGTCCTTTCGCATTTTTACGGTCGCAATTTTCCCTTATCTCCTGCCTATCAACTTCACTAGTGATCATCTTCGGAAAGGCTCTTATGAGTTTTATCACTCGTCGGTCTTCACGAGGCAACTAGGCTTCGGTCAACTCCCACCTTATTTGTTCTTCGTTGATTGGATCCAAACTCGTGGGGAAGTCAGAAATATCTTGGAGTGGGACCATCTTTTCCATATTACCGACAAAGATCTCTACTGGTGATTTCGCCTCCTGGATAGATTGCTGGAGACCCTCCAATACCTTCCTTCACTAGTGGGACAAGCTGAAGCAGCATGTATTCAACCATTTTTCTTTGACCTATTGGCGACAGCTTCGTCCAAGCGAATCCGACGTGGGACCTGAGGTGGGTATCTTGATTCCTCTTTTGCTCAGTTCCCATTATCTCTTTTTCGTATGTTGTAACTTTGCTTCTTGCAGGAGGACGACCTCGATGCGCCTTTGGTGAGATTCAGCGGTCGGCCGATATGATATGGACCAGTATTGGCCACTACGAACTTGGGAACTGGTACCCCTACCCCCACATCCTGAGTACGTGGGAGACAGTCCAAGGGCTTGGTGAGCAAGCGCCGGATGTCATCCCAGTCCGTACGCTGATCCACAAGGATCTAGATTGGCCAGATGAACTTGCCTCTTTCGGTGCTGACCGCCTCTTCGATTGGGCTAGCCCTGCCGCTCATGTTCTATCGACCACCGAAATCCCGTCGTTTGCCCAAGTCTGCTCTTATCTTTAGTGTTTTAGCGATTCTTTTCCTGTGCCCGTGACATTAGACATATTTTTCATCTTTAGCCCTCGTCAACTCCTATTGACGTCGACTCCCTCTATGCGACATTCAAACATATGCCGGATGCACCCGCCGATCCTAGATCAGTGAAGCCTGCTGGAGTTGCCGCGGAGGTGAATGTTCGGGTCAATATGCTAGGAGTCATTACTACCAATCTGGATGTACCGGTCGTCATCGACGTCATTGCGGGTGTGGCCGTTGGGGTTACGCCTATGGATGTCAATGCCGCCAGGAGCGATACGTTGGTAGGCGTTGTCACTGTCTCCGAAGCATCGACTATTAGTGCTGATGTTGCTCACAAGGTATCTTTACTTTCTTATCCTTTGTTTCTCTTTTCACTGTCTTTGACGTGATTGACGCCGACCTTTGGATGTAACCGCTGCTTCGAGCAGGATAGCCCTTTTGAGGGTGTCGTTATGGTGGAGGGTGTCGATTCAGCTTCTCTTACTGTCAGTTCCTTGCAGTCGGTCATTCCAGTCTGATCACCTAACGTAAGCTCCCTTGTTTCTGTACTGGCATAACTCTCTTCTTATTCATCTAACCTTCCTTTTGTTTTCTAGTCTTTCACCCATCAATTCTCCTTCGACGTCAGCCCGTATCTTGATGCCGATGAGGTTGTCAGTGCTTCCTCATTGGCTACTACTCCATTGACTTCAGAGGTGAGGGGGGTTTTGTTGGATCTGTTGTGCCAGCTGGCGGACCCGATTGAAGTGTTGTTCAATGACTCGGGCCCGATTAGGACTCGCTTTGATGACATTTTGAGCTCTCTTACTCTGAAGTTGATTGATGCCGTTACTCTTGCCGCCTTTCTAGAGTTTCACCAGCCAGGGGTGTAATGGGCTATGTAGCAGATGGCCGATCGAGCCAGTCGGTCATCGTTGTTGGAAACAATAAAGACTGATAAGGCGTTGGTGATGACCAAGGGTGCTCTTTTGGATCGTATTGAGGGTGACTCGTCGGCCGCGTCGCAGGAACTCGATCGGCTGCATACAGAGGAGGTCGATTTGATGTCAAAGCTAGGCGAGGTTCAACTGGAAATCACCGAAAAGGAATGTGCTCTGTCCTCCTTTTTGGCTCATGTTGTGGCTTAGAAGCATCGGCTCGCCAATGCCATTCGCCACGCGCAGTGTCATCGTCGTCTTATTCAAGACGTTCTTGGTTCGGATGCTGAGGACCGGGCCATCCTTCGGGATGTTGATGCAATCCGACTTTGGGCTATTGAAGCGATTCGTCGAGCGCTTCTTTGACTTTATGTAACATTAGCGGTCTTGTAACAGAACATTTGTCCCTTCTCGTAATTTATTGATTCATTTGTCTTGAACTTGCGTTTCTTTGTGTCTAAGGGCGATGCCTTTGCATCGGTCGTATGAAGGCGATACCACCAGTATCGACTTGCATTTGTGTGTAGATCTTTAGGTGTTTTCGTCTGAACGATCAAGTGCTTCTCATCCGAACTTCCTCGACGTCTTTGATGTGGCCTGATCTATCCATCTTCTGTTTCATCAGGGGGTCTAGGCACTTACGAAAGTTAGCCTTAGTCTATCATCAGGTCCAATGCCTACCTTTTGTAGTTCATCGGTAGTAGTGAAGCCCTGACTGAGTCCATCCTTCGCTATATCAACGCCTTCACAGGGTGAGCTTGGGTAGTTCTTAGCCTACAGGATTGACCCCATCATTCGATACTTCAAGAAAATTTCCCTCCCAAGCCTTCCTTGACAGGTAGACGACTCTTTCCGCCTCCTACACTAAAAAATCAGTTGTTGCTATGTTGACCGATTTATTGGTGGGAATAACATCCACTTGATCGTCGATCCACTAAACCAGGCTCTGGTGAATTGTCGAGGGGATGTAGCAATTCGCCTGTATCTAATCATGCCCCAGCAACAAGCTGTAAGATCCTTTTCCTACTATAACGAAGAAGGTGGCCGACATCATCTTGCTTCCAATCGTCGGTTCTGCATTTAGTACTCCCATCGTATCCGATGAGTTGTCATCGAAATTCTGATGAGGTCTTCCAACATTTTTCCCACCTTACAGAAAGTGGCATAGGGCATTAGGTTGATAGTCGCCCTTCCGTCTATCATCATTTTGGACATCGGTTTCCCGTTAACTAGGCCTTTGACGTACAAAGGTCTTAGGTGCCAATGCCCAGGGTCTTATGGTTTGTCAAACACTACTAGTTGTGGAGCCAACACTAGTTGAACCATCATATCTGCTTGATCTGTGTTATATTCAGAAGACGCCCAGTATTCTACAGAGAGAAAGAAAACCATGTTTACCCCTGCATCCTTCTTGTCGTCATGATCGACCTTGTCTCACTCTCCATTCACTTCTAAACCTTTGTGCCTTTAGTTCTCTCTGCCACAAACGTTGTACCCTTCTCTTCTGGTTCCTCGTAAAAATCCCGCTAGGGCACCATTGCGGCTCCTCTGGTGCAGTTTTGTCCCCGTTAACCATCTAGCCAATTTCTTTGGGACTTACGGGGTTTAGCCTCTCAAACACGGATACCCTTGGCAGTGACCACCTTCGGTGAACGTCTTCTTGACCAGGCGACCTTGGCTTGATGTTGTGAGGCCGATGGTCATCTTGTGCTCTATCGACGCCACACCCGGGGTAGTCATCCATTGACGACAGACGTAGACCCTCGTTCCAGCACAACCTAAAGAACTCACAGTTCCAATGGGGTTTGAAACGTGAGTAGCCATAGCTGTCCTCATTGTCCACTCTCCCCTTTGGATTCCTTAGGTACTTCCTGATAAGATCCGAAGAAGTGACATTGTTTCCAGTTCGCCTGCTCTTCTTTGTACGCCGATTGTCCATGTGGTGCGCGTGCATCATGTTGACTGGGAACGGATGACCGTCGATATTCATTGGCTTCTTTCCGTCATCGAACTTTATCCGGCCTTGCTCCACGACCGATTGGATCTATTGTCTAAATACTTTGCATTCATTAGTGTGATGCGATGGGGAATTGTGTCACTTACAGTATTTTCTTTTCTTTAGTTCATCGACATTCAATATCACGTGATTAGGTGGATTTGCTTCTCCTTGAGTAATAGATCAAATATCTTATAGGCCTTGTTGATATCAAATTCGTACTTCTCCTCTTTATCGGTCGGTTTTACCCAAGGGTATGCAACATGTTTCTTGTTCTTGGACCATTTGGCCAACCCGACCTCTGTGTCGGAGTCACTGTCTTCGTCGGAGCCCGAATAGTAGACCTAAGTGTATGCTACCTTTTTTGATACCTATCCTTTCTTGCTTCTTGGAATCAGTTCTCATGTGTCGATATTCTTTGTACCAGTTGCGAGAGGCTCTCAAACTCATGTGATGAAAATCTTTCCTTAATTGGGTTCAGAAGTCCTTGGAACGCCAACTCTGCCAACTGGCTATCACTGAGGATCAAGCTATAACACCTGCTTTGTACGTCCTAGAATCTTTGGACATAATCTTGTACCAAATCGTCTATCCTCTGCCTCACAGCTGTCAAGTCAGTGAGCTTCATTTCATGAATGCTGGCGAAAAAATATTTATGAAACTTCTTTTCTAAATCTGCCCATCCTCTGATGGAATCCACCAGTAGCGAAGAAAACCATGCAAAGGCCGATCCTGATAGAAAAGTAGGAAGAATCGGACCCTTAGCGCTTCGTGTAACACCCAAGAAATAAAAACAAATAAAATAAAAGAAAAATATTATTTAAATCATTTCTGGATTTATTCATTAAAGGAAAATCATAAAAGAACCCAAATAAAGTCAAACAGGGAGAAATATTCAAAATATGGACCTGAAAATTTTATGAGATAAACTAGAGGCCAAAATATAATTTTAGGAATTTTTACAAATTTTTATCAACAGTGATTCAATCCTTAAACAAATATATGAATTACTGGATTTATTTTAAATCAGAAAAGAATTAAAAATCAAAACGGGCCTCAACCTCCAAAGTAACCAAGCCCAGCCCAGTCCAAACCGTGAGTCACTGACTAGTGGGGCCCGCTTGTCGGCGCCGCATCCCTCCTCTCTCTCCCTCGCCCGCCCCCGCTTGGTCCACCTGTTAGTCTCAGCCGCGCCCCCTTCCTCCCTCTAGCAGGTGTGGCCCGCCTGTCGGCCCCTTTCCTTTTCCGTTCGCCCACTGACAGGTGGAGCCCACCTGTCAGATTCATCTTCCTCCTTGGAAGGGGATCTCCCCCTTTCCTTTCCCGGTGATCCCCTCCCGTTTTCCCGCCGCCAGCCACCCGATCTCGACGATCCGAGCCCGGGATCGTAATCCCCTACCTCCGGCGATCGCCTTCCGTCCAATCCCGACGTGGTATCGCTGTTTTAGGAACCTATCCGTGCGCATGGAAGCTCGCCGGTGCAAGGATGGAATCCTTTCGGATTTCCACCGGTCCCCTTCCCATTTTACGCCGGCGACCCCCTATAAAACCCCCCCCCCACGGCCACCGCCCTCAGCCACACCAGCAGAGCCCTCCCTGAGTGAAAACAGAGCACCGTCGCCCTCTCTTTTTCGAGCTTCGGGTCTGCTCCACCTCCGGCGAGACATCACCGTCGACCCCGGCCTCCTCCGCCTTAGCCACCGCCACCGACGAGACCGCCGGAGCCCGCTCGTCATCGGCCACCCCTCCGTCGGTCGTGAAGACCACCGGATCGCCGTCGCCGTCGAGCACCCGAAACCTCCCCGCCGTCTACTACGAGGAGGATGCAGGTCTGGAGTAGCGTCCCAGTCAAGGCGAGACTGGAAGGAGGCGTTCATCTAGGACCCTTATTTTATTAGTTTCTCTTCACCTTTATTCACTTTTGTATTAATGCGGTCTACGAACCGTGAATGATTGCCCGTATTGTACGTGGTCGCATGATGAACGTCTTGTTTTATTGATTTTCTATGGAATTTCAATAAAGTCCTGATTTATTAAATCGGGGCGCGACAAGATGGTATCAGAGCCGACTTGACTGTAGGAAGCCAAACAGACCTGACCTTAGGACTTATACTTACTATATTTTCTTACAAACACTAATTATCCTCTCATCTTCCGAGATTTTCACAAAAACTTTCTCTCTTTTGTAGATGTCGGTCCGTACCATGAGTGGGAACCTTCGTGATGAGGCTGGATTCATCCGCGAGCTGCGCATGCTCGTCGGTTTCCTCGGATTTGAGCATGAGCCGATGTACCATGGAGTCTTCCCCGACGAGGAAGAAAGCTTCTGCGAGGTCACCGTCGTCGTCCAGCCCTCCCCTCAGACAGCTCACACCTATCGTGGAGGAGGACCTACCTTCTTGGTTGCCAGTCAGCGCACCGCCCTCCAGGCACTCACAGAGCTCTGGATGATCTATGACAGTGAGCTCTACGACACGGACTTTCGCTTCGTGCCTCTTCGCACTCCAGGGAGTCCCCACAGCATCTTCGTCAGCACACTCTCCCAGCGCCATTCTGCGATTGGTCATACCATGCGCTTGTTGGAGGCCATGGATGATCTTCATTACGAGGCACTGCAGGACGCCAATGGACAACGCGACACAATCAGCTTTTACCGACAATCTTCTGAGGATCTGAACAGCAAGAACGGAGATCTTCGTCGCCGCATCCAGCAGGGACATCGTTTGGCTGCCGAGGCAGAGGAGTTACGGCGTCAGAATGAGCTCCTTCGGCAGCGTGTCACCACCAACCCACAGCTCCGCTACCAGATCGAGGAATTGAAGAAGGACATTGAGGAGATCGCACCTCTTCCGCCTCGCAAGAAGAAACCCCTTCGGATCCCTATCGTGAGGCCCAAGAGGATCTCCCGCAGTGCACCACCCGCCGGACCATCCAGCTCCTCGACCCCGACCGTCTCCCACGAGCCCGAGATTGAGCCGTCCCCCGAGCTACCCTAGACGTAGTTTGCGATTGATTGCTTTTCATTTTTGCTTGCTTGTATTACCATTCATGTCAAAATATAAGGCATGAATGAAGAAATAAATAAATGTAACCGCAAGAACGGTACCTTTTGAAATAAAACATAAAGAGTTCTCTAAAAAAATTATTGTCTACTTTGAAAACTCCAGGATGACCAACACTCAGGGTTCCGACGCTCCCCAGAATGGAGGAGAGAGTGGCAACTTGCCACAATGGGGAGCAACGGGACAAAGACAAGCCCCAATCGCTAATCACCCTACAGTGGCCGAAATGATGGCCACCCAAAACCAGCTAGTCACTGTTCTGTTGAACCAGATGCAACAACAGCAACAGCAGATGCAGGAGCAGCAGGCTCAGTTCTTCCGCCTCCACCAACAGCCCGAGCTGCATCATCTCGCCGTACCAGTTCCCGCTCCCGCCTCTCAGCTCTCGGAGTTCCTCCGAGTTCGCCCACCGACCTTCTCAAGCACCACCAACCCCATGGAGGCTGGGGATTGGTTGAGGACCATTGAGAAGAAGCTCGATCTGCTGACCTGCACTGAGCAGGAGAAGGTGGCCTTCGCCACCCACCAACTCCATGGTCCCGCTGTAGAGTGGTGGGACAATCTTCGCGAGACTCTGCCCGAGGGCCACACCCATACTTGGGCAGAGTTTTCGGCCGCTTTCCGTGCCGCCCACATCCCCGAAGTTTTATCGCGCAGAAACAACAAGAGTTCAGAGACCTGCAGCAGGGGAGCAGGTCCGTGACCGAGTATCTGCACGAGTTCAATCGTCTGGCCCGATATGCACCTGAGGAGGTTCGTACGGATGCGGCCAGGCAAGCCAAGTTCCTCCGGGGACTGAAGGATGAGTTGTCCCTACAACTCATCTCTGGAGATTTCGCCAACTTTCAAAAGTTGGTGAACAAAGCTATTATGCAGGAGACCCAACAGAATAAGGTCGACCTGAAGAAGAAGCGGATGATTGCCTTCAGGCAGAACCAAGGCATGGCACAGAGGCCCCGATTCACCCCTCCTCCACCAGCACCGCAGTACCACCCCCGCCCAGTGTATCGTCCGGCACCACCTGCCGCCAATGCCGGAGCCGGACAACCTCGCCCCGCTCCCGCCGCACCAGCCGCCCCAGCTGCCCCGGCCAAGAAGCCGGAGATTCTGAGAGACAGGCACGGCAAGCCTGTGGTATGCTTCAACTGCCGCCAGGAGGGGCACTACTCCCATCAGTGCCCTCATCCCAAGCGTACTCAAGGCGTCTCCTCAAACCCCGCCGTCCGCGCCAAGGTCAACCACGTCACCGCCGAAGAAGCCCAAGCCGCCCCGAAAATTGTCATGGGTAAGTTTATGGTTCATTCATCGCTTGCAGTGGTATTATTTGACACCGGAGCTACCCACTCCTTTATGTCAACTGCTTTTGTGGAAAGAAATTCCCTGGACATAAGTGAACTACCCAGACCAGTGTTAATAGCTACCTCGGGCAAGCAAACCCTCACCTATTCTTTTAGTCCAAGGGTATGGGTAGATATCCAAGGCACGATATTTTGGGCCGACCCCATTCTAATAGAATGTCAAGGTTTGGATCTCATTCTAGGGATGGATTGGCTAAATAAACATCAAGGAGTAATAGAATGTGCCCAGAGAAAAGTGAATGTGACTAATAAAGAAGGGATTATCGTCACATTCCAGATGCCAAGCATGAAGGCCGGAAGGACAAGACTACATCAGATTACCTTGGAGGAGATACCGGTAGTCAGTGAGTACCTAGACGTATTCCCAGAGGATTTACCAGGGATGCCACCCAAGAGGGACATCGAGTTCAGGATTGACTTGGTGCCCGGAACCACCCCTATTTACAAGCGACCATACCAGATGGCCGCTAATGAGTTAGCTGAGATGAAGCAGCAATTGGAGGATCTCGAGAGGAAAGGCTACATCTGACCTAGCACATCGCCATGGGGTGCCCCCGTCATCTTCGTCGAGAAGAAAGAAGACAAGGCAAAGCGTATGTGTGTGGATTATCGTGCTTTGAATGAAGTAACCATCAAGAATAAGTACCCGTTGCCTCGGATCGACGATCTCTTCGACCAGCTAAAAGGAGCTACAGTATTCTCGAAGATCGACTTGTGTTCTGGTTATCATCAGTTAAGGATTCGAGAAGAAGATATACCCAAAACGGCCTTTACCACCCGTTATGGATTGTACGAGTGTACGGTTATGTCCTTTGGATTGACCAACGCCCCTGCATTCTTCATGAACATGATGAATAAGGTGTTCATGGAATATTTGGATAAATTCATCGTAGTCTTCATAGACGACATCCTCATTTATTCCAAGGACCAGGAAGAGCACGAGACTCACCTCCGGCTAACCTTAGGGAAGCTAAGGGAACACCAATTATATGCCAAGTACAGCAAATGCAAGTTTTGGACGGCGGAAGTAAAGTTCCTTGGACACATCATCTCTGCGCAAGGAATCGCATTAGACCCTGCCATAGTAGAAGCAGTTACGGATTGGCTGCCACTCACGAACGTATCGGAGATACGAAGTTTTCTGGGTTTGGCCGGATATTATCGGAGATTCATTGAGAATTTTTCTAAGATAGCCAAGCCAATGACCAAGTTGTTGCAGAAAGGAGAGAAGTTCGAATGGACTCCTGAATGCGAGGAAAGTTTCCGCACCCTCAAGACCCGTCTGGTGTCAGCACCCATACTGACCCTACCTGATATCTGGAAAGACTTCCATGTCTATTGTGACGCATCCCGCCAAGGATTGGGATGTGTTCTTATGCAAGACAGAAAAGTTATCTCTTATGCCTCCCGTCAGTTGAGACCTCATGAGTTGAACTACCCGACCCACGATTTGGAATTAGCCGTTGTGGTACACGCCCTTAAGATTTGGAGGCACTATTTGGTTGGAAATCGCTGTGAGATCTTTACGGATCACAAGAGCTTGAAGTACATCTTCACACAGCCAGACCTCAATCTGAGGCAAAGACGATGGTTGGAACTAATAAAGGACTATGACTTAGGTATTCACTACCACCCTGGAAAAGCAAATGTGGTAGCTGATGCATTAAGTCGCAAGGGATATTGCACAGCCATGATGATTCAAGAACACGCACCCTTGTTATGTAGAGAGATGGAAAAGTTGAACCTTGGGTTAACCACAGGAGCATATCTAGCCACCTTGGAGACCCAACCTGTATTGTTCGAACAAATCCGCGAAGCTCAATTGGAAGACCCGGATATAGCTGCCATTAGAAGGAACATGAGGCAAGGAAAAGCCCCAGGATTTTCAGAGGATGAGAATGGCACCATATGGTTTGGAACCCGGATATGTGTGCCGGATAAGCCAGAGATAAAGACCCTTATCCTGAGAGAAGCCCACGAGACGTTGTACTCCATTCATCCAGGCAGTACCAAGATGTACCAGGACCTGAAGGAACGTTATTGGTGGGTTAGTATGAAGAGAGAGATTGCCCAGTTCGTCGCCGAATGTGACACCTGCAGAAGAGTAAAAGCTGAACATCAGAAACCTGCAGGATTGTTACAGCCACTTAAAGTGCCTGAATGGAAGTGGGAAGAGATCGGTATGGATTTCATCACCGGACTACCAAAGACCCAACTAGGGTATGATTCTATTTGGGTGATCATCGATCGGCTTACGAAAGTAGCGCATTTCATAGCAGTCAAGACAACCTTTAGTGGCCCTAAGCTTGCAGAACTATACATGGCCCAGATCGTGTGTCTTCATGGAGTGCCCAAGAAGATAGTGTCCGACAGAGGAAGTCAGTTTACCTCTCGTTTCTGGAAGAACCTTCAAGAGGAGATGGGCACAAGATTGAATTTCAGTACGGCCTACCACCCTCAGACGGATGGACAAATGGAGAGGGTGAATAAGATATTAGAGGATATGTTGCGGGCATGTGTCTTGGATTTTGGAGCCACTTGGGATAAGAGTTTGCCGTACGCTGAGTTTTCGTACAACAACAGCTACCAAGCCAGCCTTCAGATGTCTCCTTTTCAAGCCCTATATGGACGTAAGTGCAGAACGCCTCTACTTTAGGACCAAACTGGTGAATCCCAAGTATTCGGAACAGACATTCTTCGTGAAGCTGAAGAGAAGGTACGGATCATCAGAGACCGACTCAAGACGGCCCAATCACGACAAAAGAGCTACGCAGATAATCGACGCCGAGACCTAGCCTTTGAAGAAGGAGATCATGTTTACCTTCGAGTTACTCCCCTCCGTGGTACCCAACGGTTTAACATGAGAGGAAAGTTGGCCCCCCGATATGTTGGACCATTTCCCATTGTTCGACGCCAGGGCGAAGTTGCATATCAGTTGGAATTACCGCCCTCATTGGCTGGAGTACATGACGTATTTCACGTATCCCAACTCAAGAAGTGTCTGCGTGTTCCGACAGATCAAGTGGACCTACAGCAGTTGGATGTTCAAGAAGATCTGACCTATGTGGAAAAGCCTGTTAAGATATTAGAGATCAAGGAAAGGATCACCAGGAGTCGGGTCATCCGCTTCTGTAAAGTACAGTGGAGCAATCATCCGGTAGAGGACGCTACTTGGGAAAAAGAAGATGAACTCAAGGCCCAGCATCCTGAGCTATTCGAGGATTGATCTGAATCTCGAGGACGAGATTCTCTGTAAGGGGGATAGGATTGTAACACCCAAGAAATAAAAACAAATAAAATAAAAGAAAAATATTATTTAAATCATTTCTGGATTTATTCATTAAAGGAAAATCATAAAAGAACCCAAATAAGTCAAACGGGGAGAAATATTCAAAATATGGACCTGAAAATTTTATGAGATAAACTAGAGGCCAAAATATAATTTTAGGAATTTTTACAAATTTTTATCAACAGTGATTCAATCCTTAAACAAATATATGAATTACTGGATTTGTTTTAAATCAGAAAAGAATTAAAAATCAAAACGGGCCTCAACCTCCAAAGTAACCAAGCCCAGCCCAGTCCAAACCGTGAGTCACTGACCAGTGGGGCCCGCTTGTCGGCGCCGCATCCCTCCTCTCTCTCCCTCGCCCGCCCCCGCTTGGTCCACCTGTTAGTCTCAGCCGCGCCCCCTTCCTCCCTCTGGCAGGTGTGGCCCGCCTGTCGGCCCTTTTCCTTTTCCGTTCGCCCACTGACAGGTGGAGCCCACCTGTCAGATTCGTCTTCCTCCTTGGAAGGGGATCTCCCCCTTTCCTTTCCCGGCGATCCCCTCCCGTTTTCCCGCCGCCAGCCACCCGATCTCGACGATCCGAGCCCGGGATCGTAATCCCCTACCTCCGGCGATCGCCTTCCGTCCAATCTCGACGCGGTATCGCTGTTTTAGGAACCTATCCGTGCGCATGGAAGCTCGCCGGCGCAAGGATGGAATCCTTTCGGATTTCCACCGGTCCCCTTCCCATTTTACGCCGGCGACCCCCTATAAAAACCCCCCACGGCCACCGCCCTCAGCCACACCAGCAGAGCTCTCCCCGAGCGAAAACAGAGCATCGTCGCCCTCTCTTTTTCGAGCTTCGGGTCTGCTCCACCTCCGGCGAGACATCACCGTCGACCCCGGCCTCCTCCGCCTTAGCCACCGCCACCGACGAGACCGCCGGAGCCCGCTCGTCATCGTCCACCCCTCCGTCGGTCGTGAAGACCACCGGATCGCCGTCGCCGTCGAGCACCCGAAACCTCCCCGCCGTCTACTACGAGGAGGATGCAGGTCTGGAGTAGCGACCCAGTCAAGGCGAGACTGGAAGGAGGCGTTCATCTAGGACCCTTATTTTATTAGTTTCTCTTCACCTTTATTCACTTTTGTATTAATGCGGTCTACGAACCGTGAATGATTGCCTGTATTGTACGTGGTCGCATGATGAACGTCTTGTTTTATTGATTTTCTATGGAATTTCAATAAAGTCCTGATTTATTAAATCGGGGCGCGACACTTCTTTGGCCTATGCCTCCCCACATTGGATGAGGAAACGACTAATATACTCACTCGTGGAGACCGAGTCTTGCCCTGAGAACTTGGTGAAGTCGGGCACCTTGTATCGGCCTAGCAGTGGTACTCGATCAAACCATTCTGGTTATGTCCGCCGATACATGTACGTCTGCTCCTTAGGCTTCAACCCAAATTGGTCTCAAATAACCTCTGTTATCCGATTCACCTAGTCATCTTCCTATTGTCTTGGCGTATGGTGTCGATCAGGTATTGGGGCATGCTGATAATGTTTGTATTGCCCTTCATCGATGTACGGTTGTCCCCCATAGTATGCAGTCTGATGATACCTTGGAGGAATACCGTCGGATGCCCCATTGGGGGCACGAGGTCTGGCAGCATATTCCTTGCGATGTCGTACGTCACCTGAGGCATCTCTTGTCTTGGAAACCTTGGGTTAGATGCCAGAAGTGGCACCGACACACCTCTTTCGAGGCCATATGGCGTGCTTTGTAGTGAACCCTGTGCGGGCGCCAGCGGTTGGGTTGTCTTGTTTCCCTCATGTCCGAATGAGGTGCTCGACTTCTCTAGCCTCATCGGCCCTTGCGGCTGTGGCACTAACCAAGTATGTTGTGTATTCTACAGTAGTCTTGTATAGCTGTCGGGGAAACACGTTAGGCCTTGTAGTGGCTCATGGGTTACGGTGTCATCAACAGTCTTTTTGATCAACCTGTGAAGGGTGTTGACCAATGTCCCAGATTGATTTACCAACGCGTGATGAATTGCCTGATCAATAATTTCTTGGAGACTAGCCTGAGGAATCTCTATTAACTGGATGGTTCCTACGACCGGGGTCAGTCTCGACAATGGGTCCCTTTGGATGGGACCCGACCGAGTCATTCCGTAGGCCTGCATGCATAACTTCTGGAAATCGTCAACATGCCTCTACACCTCTGCTCTTTGATCTTCACTCAGCGTGTCCAGAGTGACTGGGATGATGTTGTCGTCATTGATTTCGCTCGCCATGGCTGAATTACTGAAAATGTCCCACTGGGCATGCCAAAAAGCATGTGGGTGTATTTTTCGGTCACACTTTGACACACACGTGGCCTGAGAGATCTG
This sequence comes from Zizania palustris, assembly GCA_019279435.1. Taxonomy (NCBI): domain Eukaryota; kingdom Viridiplantae; phylum Streptophyta; class Magnoliopsida; order Poales; family Poaceae; genus Zizania; species Zizania palustris. The sequence continues at coordinate 36,921,244 of JAAALK010000289.1, read as the reverse complement.
ATTAACTCCAGTGCGGATCCTACAATCTTAAAAAAGGTTCAAGGCATGCCAATCAGTTTGACCCTACAACTAATAAGGAAACAGAGGAAATATTATTAGTAGCAAAGCCTATCAGCTGTTAAGCCAATGACTGTGGTAAGGATATAATAATCATGAATGAATAACGTCGATCGGCCACAAAGCCGATGACCAAGGTAGAGCGATCGAGATGAATGTGCCATCGGCCGATGAGATAAGTAATTTACATGTATAGACCAATGAGCATCCCTCAATAGCGAATAGAATATGACTTTGAATTGAAGATAACCTATCGGCTTATACTCCGATAGAAATAAATAAAATATGCTAGATAATATGTTTGTATTATCAAAATCATTACAAGAACAAGATTGGACCTAACCAAGATAGTAGCTAGTCACGATGAACTTAATAACACTTCAAAGTATCAGGCACATTTTATTTTGATGAACGGTATATAGCATGAAAAAAGTACAATAAAAAGAGATGTCGGACTCAACCGATGAAGCCTCAAACTACCATACCTAAATTACATCAATCTAAGAGATCAAACTGATGCAGCCTTAAACCTAGCTAATATACCGAGATAAACCGACGATCGTTATGTTTCAGTTGATGCCTCAAGAGATCAAATTGATGCAGCCATGAGGACACCGACCTAGTCGATACGATCATCGGGGTTGGCGGGACTCACCTCTTCGTCGGAGATCGGAACGATGCAGCCCAGCTCCGAGTGCCGAATCTCGTCAAGATTAACCTTGAGAAGCCAAAGGTGGTGGTGCGCCAAGTAGTTGTTTGACAGAGTTGTGTGTTTTACCTAACTAAAGGATACATATTTATAGTCCGAAGACTTGCCGTCCAAGCAATCTATCATAATCGATTCTGAATAAAACTTCATCTTCTTATCATCGACTCCTTCAAATCCGGCCATGTTATAATGGACGAGCTTTTTTGACCACCTTTAACCGGACTCTTCTTGACTCTCGTTGACCGTACGTCATCCTTGATGAGTGTAGGACTTTACCAAATCTTACGTCACTAAAACCAAACAAAGATTAAGTGACAAAATGGATCAACTTAATCGTTGTACGAAATTATTCCCTCTTGTGAATTATTCCCACCAAAACGAAGAGAGCCTTAGTGGGCTGCTCATCCGTTGGAATCCAGTTCCGGCCCAACCGTGACGTACTAATGGGCCCACTACAACTACGGCCCATCGAAGGCCGGCCCAAAAGGCCCACGAATCTCTCGCTTGCCGTCGCGTCTGGCCTGATTGACCGACCCCTCGCTCCCGCATCCACACCGACACCTCCCTCGTCCCCTGGCTCCCGCGGCGGCGGCGAGACTCTCCAGCGTCCAGCGGGCACGCATCAGGTAACCCTCCCCCTCCCCCGCGTTTGATTCCCTCCCTCGCTCTATCTAACGCGTGGTTCCGGGCGTGTTCGTGGCGGTCGTGCGGTTTCTGCCACCGCAAACCCTAGATTCAGACAAGGTTCAATTGGCGCGCACCACAGTGGCTTGCTGGCTGGTTAGAGTAATCGTAGAATTGACTCGCGTTAATTTACGTAGTGTAAAGCTTATTTGATTGTTGGAGATCTGTGTATTCCTTTGGTTTGGGGCTGTTGGCTGTGGAATTACAGTATCGGTACATATAGACTGTTGGTAAGGGGCTAAGGGCAGGTTTAAGAATTGGATTTGCAACAAGCTTCCTTTGTCGAAAGCTTATACTTTGGTTTGTTCTAGATTGCATGAGAAACTTGCGTTCAGAGGTATGAAGGGAATATTTTTTTCTGAACTACTACATCGATTGCTCTCTTAGTACTACTAGATAGCTTGTTTTTTCTATGGGAAGGATCACTTGGCACGGAAATGTTTATAGCTAAGTAGTGCCAATCTTTAACTTGTTATGACCTAAACTGGCAGACTAAATCTAGCGTGTTCTGACGTCTTTAATCAACTAAGAAGCAGCCTTGTTGGCATGAAATCGTGTCTAGGCACGCTACTGATGTGACTGTGGGCATGCCAGTGTAAATGTTGTATTGCCTGTTTTTTAGCTGCATGCTTGTGTTTGTAAGGCCATTTTAGAGGTTGTGTATAAATTATAAAAATGTAAAAAGGTGACATGCATACTGTAATTTTTTCTTCACATGCTGCACTAAGAATCTATGATTGTTCTGTTTGACATCATATCACTTTATTAGCTTTTAATTGATCATATTGATGTTAGAGATTTCAGACATATCTGATGAACTGTGTCCAAACTGATAAGGTGCATATTTTATTGGACTATGCTAATTTTGATTGATGTGGATTTTTTTCTTAAGTTAAATGGTCTGTAACATGGTCACATGCTTGCCATTGTAGGTCCAACCCATTTGTTCAGTTTATTACCTTTTTTTCTCTCTACACCCTCAAGTGGCACTAAGCCACTAATTGTCTAAATCTTTTTTCTTATGTGCTGGTACGTTCACTAGTTTTTACTGTTCGTTTGCATTTGTCTTCTTGCTGTTAACATCTCCTATATTTTTTATTTTCTTGCAGACAAAATAATGAGGAGGTACAGCCCACCATATCGCAGTCCCCCAAGGAGGGGCTATGGTGGCAGAGGAAGAAGTCCTCCTAGGAGGGGATATGGAGGACGCAGGGAACAGGGTTCTGGAAGTCTGTTGGTCCGCAATATCCCATTAAGCTGCAGGTAATGTGAAACTGTGTGACCTTGACATCTTTTTTCCAATTATGATGGCTGTGTTTTTCATGAAAGAAGCAAGTGTTTCATTTCCTGAGTTACAAACATACTCAATGTGATTGATTCTACAAATTGTGGCAGAGCTGAGGATCTTCGAGTTCCGTTTGAGAGGTTTGGACCTGTTCGGGATGTTTACCTGCCAAAGGATTATTACAGCGGGTAATGTGTTGCTGAACACCTATATTACACAATTTGGTTTGTTCATTGTCGATCTAAACAACTTTTTGTCTTTTTTACTCTTAAGGACAGTAAATGTAGTTATAGTATGAATTTTTGTTTGTGTTGTGTCATTGCACTAAGCTTAGAAGCTTTTCTGAAGTTATGTACTATACCAGAAACATAACCTTTTGTTTCATGACGGTAACTTCCAGCTGCAGTGTGGTGTCAATTGCTGCCATAGTGCCATCACCTTTGTGCATCTATGCTCCACTAGAATGTCTTGATCATTTTTTCTGTCTGGTGATGTATTTAATTTAATGGATCTATGCTTGTCACTAGAGCATGTATTCCACAAATGTGGGAATCTTTATTTTGCTTTGTATTACTCATTAACCCTTGCCCTGAGATTTTCCTAAAATTAATCCCAGGGTCATATTGGATTGAAGTAAGTATGTTGTTGAAGAATACTTTTTAATATTCCTAACAATTCATTTGTTTGGCAAGATAGAGTCTTGTCCGAATGAAGTTCTTCTATGAAGACAAGATTTGATTCATTGAGAGTTAATTTCATGAAGAGAAGATAAGAGAGTTGTACTGGGTGGTCCATGAGAAGATAAAATGGATTGAAGTGAAGTTGATTTCAAGTACTATCATGACATTTCAAACATTTGGAAACTTGAAGCAAATGATTTTGTGAAGATGCTCTTTATGAGGATCACCACACGTAGTGTTTTACAAGAAATTTGGATACTAGAGCCTGGATACCTAACTGCTTTTGCATCGAGAATCATAGAGGGCGTTGAGGGCGTTGAGTTTTGAACTGGGATGGTAACATGACAGACACGCTATACATGAACACTTTAGACCCCCTTATTTGATATGTTTTTCATCGATTTTCCTTAATATGCTTTGTCTAATAAAACTAACATTCACAGGGAACCGCGAGGGTTTGCATTTGTGGAGTTTGTCGACCCATATGATGCATCTGAGGCCCAGTATCACATGAATCGCCAGGTGTTTTTTGGCCGGGAGATAACTGTTGTTCTTGCTGCTGAGTCACGGAAAAGGCCAGAGGAAATGCGCAGTAGAACTAAAGTCAGGTATGTTGTCCCTATTAGCTTTTTGAATGCCATGCCTAATCTTCTGACACATGATCATATGCAATGACTATGTGTCACTGTGTGGTTACTTTGCAGGGGGTACTCTGGTAACGAAGGGCGCCATTCTTCCTATCATGGTATTTTTTTTAGATTACTCATCATTTGTGATCTTAGGCCTTTTCAAAATGCACATCAAGAATTATGTGCTCTATTGTAATTGCACTGGGGAAAAAATGTGCTATTGTAATGCCATTGCTGCTTAGTTGGTGACTGTGTATGAGTTTATTTTGCTGTGCACATAATTGCATTCTTTAGATTTCAGATTTGCATTGTTGGGATGATATCTTCAGTTTATGTTAACTTTTTCTTTGTAGAAAGTTCAAATTCTTTGCTAATTCTTTTTGTTGCCATGTCAAAATTACTGATAGCACACATTGTTTCAGACAGGGAGGTCTCGTTCCCGTTCTCGCTCCCCCCGCTATCGGGGTCGTCCACGGTCAAGGTGGATGAATAATAGTTTTTTTGTTTATTTTTGATTGCCATATGTTGTTCATAAAGCCATTCACATTGGACCTTGCACAAAATTTTCTTGATAAAAGGTCATATTCTCCTGCTCCAAAACGCCGAGATGACTACTCGGCTTCCCCAGAGAGAAGGGACACACGTCACACCAAATCTCCTAGGCGCCAGCCAAAAGAACTTGAAGAAGACAAGAAGCGGAGATCCTATTCTCCTGCCGGTAGAGATTCTGACCAACCTGATGCTGATAACGGTTATAAGTAAGCCCTATTGCTTCATACTTTCATTGCTTTTTTGCTTAAATGTGCGATATACTTTTAACTTTCATGTTCTAATACAGCTGTTTACACACTCCAATTTGCTCTATTACAAGTTGCATAATGCAGACTTTTAATGTGTGTGATATTCTAGCAAAGATACAAATGGTGGTGCGCCTTACTGTTGAACCATTGCCCATTGGCAGCATTATAGCATTTGCTGCATACTCACTGTAGATTTTGTTCATCTTATTCTGCATCACGTGTTACACATATTTGTGTCATCATAAACCCTCGTAGAATTGTGATAATTTAGTGAAAGCAGTAAACATTGTTTATATGTCCACAGGAGGTCACCTGCACCTGACAGCGACGAATCCCCTCTGCACAGGAGGTCGCCCAGGCATTCCTCAAGATCCCGCTCCAGGTCCGCCGATGTTTCTCCTACCCGCAGTGACTGACAGATGAAACGAATCCAGTGCAACGGGCTTGCGGCAACTCCCCATCTTCCCCGATCTAGTCAGTCTACAGCTTCTCCCATGGTCGATCCGAGCTAGTTCAAGTGAACCAAAACCCCCCAGGAGTGTGTTGTATTGTTTGCTAGTGTATCTGTCATGCATATGAGCATGAGCTTAGACACAACTCGTCATCACCCGTTTCACTGTTTGTGTGCTCTTGTGATGCTGCCCACGACAGTAGACTTTTGGGTCCTGGATAGTTTGTTTGGTCACCTGCTGAACCTAGACCTGCAACATGGCGTGGTAACCAATGTTTACAAGTCGCCTAGTCGAACCTAGTCGCCATGGGACTGACTAGGTGACTAATCGCGATTAGTCGTCGACCAGGGCCGATTAGTCGTGTAGTCAGTCCTAGGGTTCTAGCTGAAAAGAATTACTCACCTTAGGAGGCGGATCTTGAGTCTTGACGGCTGGAGCAGGCTGTGCGCGCGGCGTGCCTGGAGCAGGCGTGCGTGCGGCGTGGCTGGAGCAAGCCGTGCGCAAGCCGTGGCTGGAGCAGGCATGCGCGCGGCGTGGCTGGCCGTTGGAGGCTGGACAAGCGACAGCTGGAGGCGTGCGCGCAGGGTCGATGTCAGCGCGGTGTTAGCTGGAGGCGTGCCGCGTGCGCGTCGGCGCCGGCGTTGGCTGGTGGTGTGCGCGTCGGCGCAGGCGATGTCTGGCGGCGTGCGGGTTGGCGCGGCGTTAGCTGGAGGTGTGCGGCTGTGCGCGTCGGCTGTGCCCTAACAGAATAGGGGTTGGCTTGGTTGAAACAGAATAGGGGCTGGGCTCTAACCCTAATAGGCCCAACCAGAACAAGAAAAGGCCCAGTGAAATACAAAAATCTAACCTGGTCGCCTAGTCGCCATATTCACCCTAATCGTCCGACTAATCGCGATTAGTTGTCGACTAATTGGACGACTAGCTTTCTGGTCGCTCTGATCGGGTCGGCGCGTCTGGTCGTTCCCACAAAACCGACCAGGCCGATTAGTCGCGATTAATCGCGACTAATCGGACCATTTGTAAACACTGGTGGTAACATGGTATTGTGTCGTGACTCTTGAACTTGGTAGCCACCCATTTTCCATATCTATGCATGCTAGCTTTGCCAGGGTCCCATGCTGCCATGGTCGACTTTGTTCTGGAAAACAGCTTGTGATTGGATCTAGCACTGACCGGGCCAGTGGGTGTCACTCGCTCCTGCCTCTCTTTTCTTCTTCTCCGTGCAGCTCCTGCACGACATGGGCGAAGCGATTGGATTGGACTTGTGATTGCAGCTGCTGCTGCTGCCTTTGTAATCATGGAGCCATTGGTTGCAGGTGATCCATCGCTTGCATGCTCCCACGGTCGCTTTGGTCGCCATGTAGCAGGTGATGTGAAAGTGCCCTGCTTTTGTTTGCTCAGTTGCAACTCGCCACGTATGTGTATAGCTTCTGTTGCTGCCGGCCAAAAAAGAACCCTAAAACTAAACCGTAGAATCAAATTCTAAATTCCAAAATTAGCTTCCGTTTGTAAGAAAAAAGAAAACTGTGCCTACATACGGTAGCAATCACCTCCTGTCCATGGACTCATTGCTCACAAGACAGATAACCTGAAGAGGATAAGAGGCCAGCTAGTGGCCTAATGACACCTCCAACGTTGGAATAAGAGATCACAAGCTCATAAAATTGTCTTTATACATTGTGGAAAAGTTTAAGGGCTCTTTTGGTCCGAAGGAATTTTAGAGAAATAATGTAGGATTCAGATTCTTATAGAAATTGATACTATTCACTCGTTTGTAACGGAGGATCGGTGGATAGGAAAAATGAAGGAAATTTTCTTTTTTCCTTAGATTTCATAGGAAAAATGTAGGAATTTAACCATCTACTTCAACCTCTTTTTTTCTTTCCTTTGTTAAGTCCAAAGCAAATTAATGCATAAAACTTCATACGAGAAGCTTTTATATGAATGTTTAGAAAAAATCTTGTGTTTAGTTAATTCTTGTATTTTAAACAACACATCTCTAATTTTTCCTATGTTTTTAAATTCTCTGTTTTCTACGTACATTCCTATCATATTCCTACGTTTTTTTCTATTCCTATATTTTTGAATTCCTGCAAAGAAACCCTAAAGGGGCTCTCAAGCATAAAGGCACTGGCTGTGAGTGTTGTTGCCTGTTGCCATCAAGATAACAGAGGAGAAAGATGGAGACACGAGTCCCACATTAATGCTAGTATAGATTTTAAACATCATGGATATTTTAGCTTACTAGCTAGGTGTCATTGCATTACAGCGAGAAAAAAATTACAACATTAAAAGAACACTATAAATTAAAGATGAATAAAGCTAAAGATGAAGATGAACAGTTTTGATGTGCCATGTTAACAAAACCATGAACAAACAGTAACCGTTGTTCCATGGGTATAGCTAGCGGATGGTCCAGTTAGGCCTAGGATCACCCCCCAAAATAGCCTATTTTTATGCCTAACCCAATTTCAAACTATCCAACAACTTAATCTATGTCATTTTATAATATTATAATATATTATTGTTATATTTATATATAGTAGTTTTTTACAAAAAATATTTTACATATATATATATAATTTATGATGTTGTATAAAATTGAAGCATGTATTAATTAGGCACACCTAGCTATTTCATCTTGGCTATGCCACTGCTTTTGTTCCGCGAAAAACTATACACTAACACTAAGAATGTGGGAATGAGGGTTACTTTTTACATAACAAATATAAATAAAAGAGCTTTATCATAAAATTATTATTTTTCGAAAAGCTGAACTAAAAACAAACAACTAGAGCCCAAAAACAAATACAAGCGTTTCATTCAAAAATTGTCCTTTATAAAGAAGTTGAACGACTATTTTAAATATATAAGTGTTTTTTAATAAGGCTACGTAGTTTCGTTTTGTTTCAAAGTCAGGTGATTTTTTTAGTTTTTAGGAGAAAGTTACATAAATTCAAGTTCGATTGAAAATTATGTGTTGAGATATAATACGAGAACTTTTTATAATGTTATCTATTCTAGTATTACTCTCGTATAAATCACGTTCAATATTAATGTTTTTACGAGACTTAGTATGTCAACTCACTGACATCTCTTTCAACAATCTATAAGTATAAGTGCTTCATCCTAAAATTACTTAAAGAAGTTAAAACAGCTAGGCCCGAACAGGCGGAATTTTTTAGCCCCGGCCGCCGAGCGGCCGGGACGACGTACGCGACTGGCCGGCGGCGACTTTTGGCCGGACGCAGCACGCATCATACGCATGCCATGCCGATGCCGATGCCGATGCCGATGCAGTGTGGGCGCCATGGACGCGCCCGCGATGCATCATGCATGCATGCAGGCATGAAAGCCGGCAGCAGCGTAGTGACCACTTGCGCTAGCTAGCTACTCCCCCCTGCACTGCCACTGCCACTGCAAGCTAGTAGTCTGCAACACGCCACTCCTCCTCCTCCTCCTCTCCCTCCCCTTGTGTAATCCTTGTGCTCAATCTGCCGCACTAATCACTGCTAGTAATTGTATCTGTCTGAGTGTGTGGTCGTCGCAGTCCAAACTTCAAAAAAAGAGAGCGAGAAGTTGAGCTTTCACTGTGCAGTGCTGTGCGCGTCCGCCTTCCGGGCATGGCGAGAAGGCAAGAGACAAGCGCTCCGGTCCGCGCCGCGCCGCGCCGCGGCGCGCGAGATGGCGCGCCGCCGGGCCCCTCGCCGCGCGCGCACGGCGCGTTCCCATCCCGCGCGCGGCGCGCCCCCCTGACACGCACTGCACGGCGCGGCGCGCCCGCGCGCGTCGCGTGGCAATGGCATCGCATGCATGCACACGCGGCCGAGATCCGGCCCCAGCTAGCCACCCACCCACCATGGGAGAGAGCTGCAGGCGACACAGAGAGGGGGTAGGCCCTGCATGTCACTGCCATGCATGCATGGACGTACTACGTGCGTGCAGGCCCTGCTGCCTGCCACATTGTGCCGCGAAACACGGACTACTCTCTCTCTCTCTCTCTCTCTCTCTCTCGGACTCGAGCCGTGCCCATTGCCAGCGATCGGTTGCGTGCCATGGCGCCCCATGCAGCGCTGCAGCTAGCAGAGCATGCAGGCTGCAGGCCAGCCGTGTAGGCGATGTACGTACGTGCACACACACACACACTCACAGCCTCTAGCTTATCTCTGACAGTTTGAGCCCCACTCACGCACTCACTCTCTCTCTCTAGAGTCTGGACCTCCTCTTCTTCTTTCTTTATATATTAGTTAATTTTTCTAGGTTATTATAATTTTACGATTTATCAATATATTATCGGTGTGTCACTAACAGATAAGGGTCACCACAGTCATTAACAACAACATGTAAGAGCATCTCTAAGAGAAGCTCTAAAGAGTTCTCTTCTCTAAATTTCTGGGACTAGAATTAAAAAATCTCCTCCAATAAATACTCTAAATGATTCTCAAAAATAAAGGATCCTCAAAATTAATCATTGTATTCCCTACTTGTAGAGAATATACTCACATACTTTACTTTAGGGACTCTATTGGAGAGAAACATATTTAAACTATTTGTATCCTCAAAAATGGATCCAAAAAATTATATAGGGAATCAATTTTTAAAGTGACTCTTGGAGATGATCTAAGCAATTTTTGAAAATTATAATGACATGTGAGTAATTCTCTCTCTCTCTATATATATATCCTCGGTTTGGTTTGATCACTGTAGTCATGTTCGACAATTTTTATAATTTAAATATTTTATAAAAAATTTAATAATAAACAAAAACTTATTTTCGGATTAAACCTGAAATTTAGCGCCAGTAGGACGCTTCCAACTTTAAAATATAAGTAAATGGACAGACAAAAATAAAAAGATCAATAAAAACATAATATATTATTAAAAATTATATATTTACATACAAATGTTATTCTACACCACGGGTCTATAATGCTATTCTACACCGACTTGGAATGGAGGGGTTGGGATTGGGTGGGGGGTGGGCACGATTAGGATGATCGGTGTAGAATAGCATTCTACACTCATAGTGTAGAATAGCGTTCCCGTATATTTACAATTTAAATTTTGATACAATATTTTAGTACTAGAAACAAGCCCTAAAATTCCAAAAAAAAAATCCAAAAATAAAGCAATAAAGCAGTTGTTTGGCACTGAACTAGGGTTATAGCGCTGAGCTTTATATATAGAACTGCTTTGGAATAACTTTTTTTAAAAGAATTTATTCGTGAAAAAAGTTTTATAAAAGACCTAAATTAAAAAAAAATCAGCAATCATGCTTGCTGATCCATGATATATACGTACACAGTAATATGTTCTTGTCACGTACGTAGCTGGCTACTTCTCAATTATATTGTCCGACTTTCGTGTGTGGTACGACGACATAATTATGGTATATCTTGAAAAATCAGACGTACATCGATCGTCTGATTTCTATAATCGACAATTCATGTGTTAAGTCCAGAACAAACGGTGTCTCGAGCATAGCACGTATGTAGAGGAAGATGCCAAACGGTGCAAGAGTGTGTTAGTTCATGTAAGAGTGTGTGTTTGGACAGTACTATCTTGCTAATAGAGTACTCTCTCCGGTGTACAATTATTAGTCGTTTAGACAGAAGTACACGTACCAATGTGGTATTAGATAGAGTTACAAAGGTTGTCTTAACTGGTTATGGAGCCTAAACTTTAGTTGTGTCATCAAGTTTAACTCTCGGTGGTCACGTCTCATTTGGTAGCCTCTATTTTTTGCGTTTTTTATTGCAGAAATGTTTCAGGAGAAGATGATAATTGAAGTGACAAACGTTTCGATTGATGAGGCGACTAATATTTGTACACTTTTAATAAAAGCTAAAACGACTATTATTTATACACCGGAGGGAGTAAGAGTTAGGGACTGCTTGGTTGCTTAGGATTAAACTTTAGTTCTCTGTTTTGTGGCACTTTTAGGGACACTTTTAGTCCCTAAAGTGTCAAACAGGTGGACTAAAATTTAGACTAAACCCTTTAGTCCTTTAGTCCAAAAAATGGAAACAACACAAAAAACACCCCAACTCTCGACTTATACTTAACGGACACTCGAGAACGGTAGATCGTGTAAATACTAAATATTACGAATGGTAGCGAGTATAAGGGGTCGTTTGGATCCGAGGCTAAAATTTTAGCCCCTGTCACATCCAATATTTAAATATTATTTTAAAGTATTAAATGTAGACTATTTATAAAACTCATTCATATTCGGTGGATTATTCGCGAGACGAATCTAACGATCCTAATTACGCCATGATTTGACAATGTGATGCTACAGTAAACATTTGCTAATTATGGATTAGTTAGGCTTAAAAAATTCGTCTCGTGAATTATCCTCTGATTCTGCAATTATTTTTATAATTAGTTCACGTTTAGTCTTTCAAATTGATGTCCAAATATAAAACATCTGATGTGATACGGGCTAAAATTTAACCCCCTATAATACAAACACCCCTAATTGTACAAACGGGCACCTGCTTAGGGCTGTTTGCTACGTGACAGGTTCGTTGAAGTAACAGTTTTGGCCGTGGTAGCAGTAATCGCTACCGCTGGTAACGTCTGACCCCCAAAATGCATGACGTGACGGGTGGTAAAAGTCAACTGTGAAACCATGCATGCATGCATGCACGCGTGCGTAGGATACGTACGACTTACGAGGAGTATATACTGTTGACTGTTGGCGCCTCGTACGTATACTCATCACACATGGAAATGTCAAATCAAATCAAATCAAGTCAAATCAAATCAAATCCTAGAGCTGAGCTGAGCTGTAGCTCCAGCATAAATGAATACCTACAGATTGTGGTACAGTATTTGTCGTGTCTACAAGTCAAAAGAGAGTTTTTCAATTTTGTCTCAAAATAATTTTCTTTCTTTTTAACTACACTGGTTTAGAGATCGATAAATTTTATTTATTTGATATCTAACTTTAAACTTTATTACTTGTTACTCTGTCTAACCACTTCATCTACTTATAGATTTTAATACTCATTACGCTACGAAATGAGTTTCTTTTACAAAATATCCAACTTAGATTTTATTACTCCCAGCACACCGTTGTACGTGCCCTAGCTATCACGATTTTGCTCCCATCTCAACAGTTTAATTGATAATAAACAATCAACTACTCCCTCTGGTGTACAAATATTAGTCATTTTGGTGTTTAGGTGAGAGTGTACAAATATTAGTCACCGCACTAATTGAAGCATTTTTTCTCTTCTTCTGAAACGTTTCTGACAATAAAAACACTAAAAAAATGAGGAATATGTGACCACCAGGAGTGAGCTGAACTTGGGTGACACTACTAGAATCTTGCCTCGGTAACTAGTTGGAACGGTCTATGTTGCTCTATTTAATATCATTGTGGTATATGTAATCCTATCTAAAACGACTAATATTTCGACTAATATTTGTATACAAGGAGTACTGTACAACCAAAATAATCGTCGTGATTTCCGATGTATAATCGAATTGATAAACAGCGCGCAGAAACTGAGATAATTATGGTGATTTTCGATCTCCTCGTCGTCGTCTTCCAGGCTCCGATCCAGCTAGCGGCGGTCACATGAAGGAGAGTAGCTTTAGGTAGCTACGCGCTGAGCTGATCAGATCATCAGATTAGGTTTCCGCTGTGGCGTCCCCTCGAGCTCTGGCCTCTGGGCACCTTGTGCCCGGCCGCCCTAAATGCCGCCATGTTTGGTTGATGTGTACTGATCCAGATCCAGCTCATCTGCACGCGTTCTTTTCGACCTAGGGTTTCGAGCGAGCTAGGGAGAGAGATCAGAGATGCATGGAGATCTTCTTCGAGCGAGAGGTGGATCTGATCCTGCATTCCTGCTGGGATCCAGGCAGAGGATCGGAGGAGGAAGAAGAAGCAGCAGCAGATGGAGACCGTGGCACCGCCGCTGACTTTGACTTTACACTAAGGTCATTACTCACTAGTGGGCTAGTGGCGGGAGAGCTACTCCCTCCGGTGTACAAATAATAGTCGTTTTGATTTTTATTGAGAGTGTACAAATATTAGTCATCCCGTCAATCGAAGTGTTGCTGCCAAATGGGATGTGACCATCGGGAGTTGAACTTGAGTAGTACCACTAAAATCTAGGCTCTATAACCAATTGAGACAACCCTTGTAACTTTAATTAATATCACCTTGTAACTTCAACGATATTTTAAGGGCGTAATTCAGACTTTTTCCTTTGTTTTATTTGATTACTGTTAACATGATATAATCACTATTTAGGACAATTTTCTTGATGTTAGGTTAAATGAAATTGCAAATAAGCTAAAAAAACCCCAAAACACATGATAATATCACTGTTTACATGGTTGCATTGATTATAATTAAACATGTAAAACAATATCTTAGATGTGATATTTCAATGAAAAAATATATACAACAAATAGGCATGCCTATAAATTTGCGTTCATCTATTCTACATTATATCCGAGGGAAAATTTGTAAAAATGGTATTACAATTTTCTATAATTTGAAAAATGCTATTAGCTGTCAGTAACTGTGGTAGGCCCCATCTAGTGACCAATGACATATTTCAAAACTGTGAAAATTATAATGGCATAAAAAAATTTGACTCTATCCATCCAATCAAACAAAAACTTATCTCATCAATCTTATACACCAAACAAAACACCTTACATGAGAATCATATCTCTAAACACCTTTCCCTCAAACTAAACGAACCCTAGCTCATCCACATGGTACACATGCACAGTAGAGATCGAGGAACTCGATGTTTCTTGGTTTATCTCCCGGTTGCATCGGTGACCACATGCATCATATGCATGTACACATCCTAGCTAGCTAGCTTAGCCCTACCTCTCTTCACTCTAAGCTACCTGTAAACATGAGTACATGCATGCATGTATGCGGCTAGCTCATTAATTTATGCAACATGTTGTACTAATCAAGAGACAAATTAAAGGGCTAATTAATCAACATATTGCATGGCCTAACCTAGTGTTGTACCACACCCTAATTAATCAAGCCATGCATGCAATGCAACATATATAATGCATGCACACAGTAGTAAGTACATAAGAAGAAGAGAGGAGAGGAGCTAGAGAGGGAGAGGTTGAGAGGAAGGAGTGAGGGTGAGGTCCCTTCAATAATGGAGGAGGACCTATACTTGCAATGATCCCATCATTTGTTTTTGTCACCATGTGTTGGAGGGAGGGACCAATGGCTTGTTCATTGCATGGGCAAGCTAGGTCATTTTGGAGACAGCCCGGCCACACAGATAGACTTTTTTCTGTTTGCTTATGAACTTACTTTCTCTTCTCCTCTGGTACAGAAAACAAGTCGTTTTGGACATCATTTCAGATGCTAAAGAGTTATTAATTAGTGTATATTTTACTTTAAGGTACTTGTTTGTCTCTATTAAATACATTGCAGTAGTAAAGATAACGCAGAAAACGAGAAAGAAATAGTATTACTTTAAGGGTATAAACGTCCAAAATGCATAATAAAATACAAAATGACTTCTTTTAATCAACTTTGATACAAGTCTAAAATGACTTGTTTTTGTATACCAGAGGGAGTACAATGGATGCTATGATTTTGAGTGTCTATACTACATTAAAATAAGCTAGCGGTGATGAATCTGTCATCACCGTCACTCCTCCTCAAATCAAAATTCTTCAGCTTTAGCCTCGCTCATCTCTATTTTTATGATGTTCTTTTAATGTTGTAAAAAATTATATTACAACACACACTCATCAGCCAGTATGCATACATATTTTGGAAGCACGAAGATTTGACGAGAACTAGTAGCAGCCTACATAGACGGTGGTTTTGTATTAACTAATATAAGTCGTTTTAGCCTTAGATCTCAACTACTTTGCAAATATAAATTATTTTAGAATTTATATGAAAAATTTCATCATTTTCCCATATTGCCATTGTCAAACAAATGGTACCCTCACACAAATAAAAAAACTTTTTTTCAAAGCATAATAAATAAGGAGGTCATTTATGTTGATTTCTTAATTTATAAGCATAAGTAATCTAAAACAGCCTATATAAAAAATTAGAGAGAGTAATAAGTTATGTAATCATCTAGTTGTTTTATATCTTTCTCTTTATATAACACCATTTAGGAATCCTTTAATTTGGAATGAAAACATTCACATGAATTACTTTAATCCCTACAAAGTTCGTATAAAATTAATAATTCCTACGTTTTTACAATTGATCAAAAATAATATGGCCGTGTACACCATACTTCCAAAATTAAATTATCTTTTTAAAAGAAACCGTTAATTCCATCTTATCTTTGTACATATGAAGTTTAAGAAAAAAATCTTCCCTTGGTTAAAATTGTAAATGGTCGAGATGTGAGCAACTTTACACCGGATCTCATCAAAACTCTGAAGTTGAGCGTACTCAGACGATCGATCGATCGAGTATCACATTTTGTCACATGTTTTTCAATTAAAACTGAGCATGTTGTGTGACATTCTATTAATTATATGAACACCTCTTAAATTTAATATGTGCATAAAACTTCTCTAATTTACCTCTCTAATTTGTGTTCATTGTATTCATATACTGACTAGCTACTGTAGGAACCAACCAATTAATCAGATATTATATTCAGGTCGTTTTCCTTGGAAAGAACTGAAAGATCACAAAGCCACGAATTAAGCACGATTGGTCTGTTTCTTCGATTCGTCCCTGCATTTTTAGAAATGAGATCCTCTGCGTTAAATCCGATGGGTGGTGTCGGATGAGGGCTTCGCAGCAGCAGGCTTCATACGAGGGGTGGAGCCCACCTCCGAAGCGTCGGAAGGCCTCCGCACCGTCGGATCAATGCCGAACAGCGCGGATCGCAACTATAGAGGGCAGTCAGAGCCCCCGACATCAGGGGAGTTGGTTTCTCGTTTTTATTGGCCAGCAACACATCACATAGATACACATGATTTAGTCATTGTAGCTCGTCAACAATTGAAACAGATAGTTATGGATTACATGCTTTACTCGGGAGTATGGGTGACGGTCTAGCTTCAGAATTCATGGCCTTGATTTTCATGTTTTTCTTTTTTTTTAGTGGGTTTTGGCTATGTGCATTTTAGCTATGCCGATGTCGGAAATATTTTCAAAACAATTGTATTAGGAGAATTTTACGATACCCCTAAATTAATATGGACAATCCAATCTATATTATCTAATGATTGAAATTTGAATAGGAAAATCTATTACCTATGGGAGTAATTGTTTTATAATCTTCCTTTAATGGTTGCATGCGTGATAGAATATAGTATGCAGGTAATGAGAAGGTCAATAGAACAAAATTAAAATTTATTTTTATTAATTAAATATAATCAAGGGCTAATATCGATTTGAACTCTTATAGACCTCTATAGGAGATAGATGAGGCACCATAGAGGCTCCATTTGTATTAAGCGGGTGTTTGCATCAAGGGCTAAAATTTTAGACCTGTCACATCCAATGTTTAAATACTATTTCGGAGTATAAAATGTAGACTATTTACAAAACATATTCATAATCCAAGGATTATTTGCGAGACGAATCTAATTAGCCTTATTATGCCATGATTTGACAATGTGATGCTATAGTAAATATTTGCTAATCATGGATTAATTGAGCTTAATAAATTCGTCTCGTGAATTATCCTCCGATTATGCAATTATTTTTATAATTAGTTCATGTTTAGTCCTTCAAATTGATGTATAAATATCCAATATGACACGGACTAAAATTTAACCCCATGATCCAAACACCCATTAATAGTTCAATAAAAAATTTTGTTATAAAAAAATTTACACAAGCACTCGGGCATCCGGCAGAGGTAGCTGCAGCCATGACATGACACAACGAACGCATGCAGCAAGAGCAGAGCAGGGACCTCTCCTTTCATCGATCCAATGGCCGTTGATATTATATATGATCCAATGGTTTCATCAATATAATTCTCATGTGAAACTGTATTAATGCTAATTAAGTCAGTGTCAGTCAGTCTGGTCATGTCATGAGATTGAGCTCAAATACTCCAAAGTTCATTGGGAGATGCTGATACTTTGCACGTACGGTTTTGATTTTAATTTCTAGATCTCATGCATCCTGGTGCTGCATGGCCTGATGAGCAGGAAGAGGATGCAAAGCAACATGCCAATATGTGTACTGGCCTGGAAGGCAGGCAGGCAGCAGATTGCTGGGAGTAGATTCCATTTCTCCATCTTCTCAAGAGAATTCTGAGAACAGTTGTGTGCAACAGCTAGCTGATCTCTCCTATAATGGGCTCATGGCCATTGGTACCAAACCACAGTGAGAACTGATGAGAAAGAGAGAAAAGTTTGCAAGGAGTGGCAAAGCATCTCATCTAATGGAGATCTATCTCCCTGTTCATCCATGCATGGATGCTGCAAGAAACGGATACAAACACTGGCAGCATGAGAAACTATTGTTTGGCTTTTGATCCAGCTCGCCAGCCAGCCAGGATCCATCTCCTCTCCAACAGTGCCCATCTCTGATCACTCACAGCCACTGTGAAGTCAGCTCAACCTCATGCCGCGTGCATGGATGAACATCTCCATGAGAGCCCATGTGCATTCAAGCTAGCTCAGCCTCACTGGATGAACACTGTTGCTGCTGCTCCTGCAGTGACTAGTCTAGCTCTGAAGCTCTCTCTCTCACTCTCACTCTCACTCTCACTCTCACTCTCTCTCTCTCTCTTTCTTTGTTTCTTTCTCTGTCTATAAATACAGAGGCTTCTCCTTTCCACCCAGCCCTTTTCTTCTCGCCCGTCTTTTCCACCCCTCGCGTGCCCTAATTTCTCGCTGCTCCTTGTCCCCTCCTTTACTTGGCCTTGGCCATACACACACATACAACAGTCTCTCTCTTTCTCTCTCTCTCAGTTGGGGAGAAAAGGGTGAAGAATCTTTCAGTTCACATCTCCCTATCCCTGCCTTTCTCAAGCTGGGTACTACTACCCCTGCTTCTACTTCTTGAAATTATTTGGGGTTTTGCTCTGCGAGTGGTTGCTGTGAGCTTGAGCTTGAGCTTGTGGGAGGGCGAGCAGCAGAGAGCAGAAGAAGTGCAGGGATGGTGTAGTGGCGTTTTCTGTAAGTGAATACCATCACTGAAAACCCCCTCAGTTTCTTGAGCAGCTAACTGGTAGAGTTTATCATGTAATGCAGATGATGATGTGCTCTTGAAACGATGTCTTTTGTTCAGGTTTCATGCTTGTGTATGATGTGTTCTTGCAACAGATCTTCTGTTTAGTTTCTTGTCTTCTAGGGAAGTTGGTAGTGGTAGATGATGTGCTTTCTTGGTAAGGACTGTCGGTTTGCTTAGTTCTTGTTCTCGAATCATCAGTTGGGAGGATTTAGGATGAACAGATAGGGTGGTTGAAATGCTGGCTGATGAACTGTGAGCAGGCTATATTTTGTATTCTTGATTGGAACACATACCTAGTACTTGCATCTTCACTGAATCTTTGGGGGGATTCTCCTTGCTCCTACCAGATATGCAGGTTTGATTCTGTTTTTCACCTTTTCTAATGTTCACTTTTCTATACTTTGTTGAAACATGCCATGAATTGTTTCCTTCTAGTCTTTGTAAAGAGAAGTAAACTAGCAAGCTTCTTCAGAGTGTAGTACATATTTTTCTTCCAGGGATGCCATTTTCTCTCCATCATTTCTCATTTGATTGCTCCATGATTGTTTTTACCTGCTATCACAATCCATATCCACTGGAACATTTACTTCTATGAAAACTAGCACATAAGAAAAAAAACACACTGCAAAATGGTGAGTAACTGAGAACTTGCTATATCAGTTAGCTGAAAGATAGCAGAACCCAGCACCACAGATCCATGTTTCAGCATGCATGCTTGTAGTATACCCCCCACACTGCTTTCAATTTGTCAGTACTATTGTAGTAGTAACATGTAGCCATGGGGATACAAAGGTCCAATCATGAATCATCAACTAACACCACATTGATTTCTTTGGCCTACTTCCATGCTTAATGCTTTCCAAATTCTTTTGTTTTGTTTCTTCTTGATTAATGCTTAAGTTATAGGGACTGTAGGAGATGGAGTGATGAACCACTGTAATAGTAGATGAAGTAAAGAACTCTCCTAGGCTTCCTTGAGAAATGAATCCTTGTTGCAAACTTTTTTTTCTTGAGAAACAACTCTTTTGTCTCACCTGGTTTAAAAAGAACATATCAGAAATGATTTAATTGTAGTGTCTCTCTTGGGTACTTCATCACTTTCAGGTGAGAAAGATGCAAAATGGAGTGACTTTATTGCCTGTTGAGACAGATTCATTACTGAATAGTTCATTTGTCAAAATCGCTTGAGACACCTAACTAACTAATTTTGGATGTCCAAATCAAAATACATCTCGTGCGCAATTAGCCCCCTCTTGAATGCATCATTAGTAGGCAGCAAGTTGGGTTGCAAATGGTCCTAGTATCATCACTTCACTTTGGATTTGCTTCCATCTCTTGTACATTCTCTTATTTTGTAGTCTTGCTAGGTTATTAGGTAGGTATTTTGGCAGATTAGCATGCATGCCCTTGATCAGCTCCCAATCAATGCCTGATGGTGACATTGTTCTTGATGCAAGACAAGCTTGCGAGAAAACAGTGCCAGCCTTATGATTTCCTCACAAAACCGTGACCACACCACCCTTCTCTCCTGACATCTGTGATTTTGTCCATATGTTGATAGTAATAGCTGGACGAATCATGGATACTTATTAATACTTCAGCTTAGCATTAGGGTTCCTGGCCGGTGGATCTTGCGGTTTGCAAGAGCCATTGAAGCAGCTCACTCATTGGACTACTTTCATTTCTTTCTTTTTCAGTGTTTTTAACTGTTCCTGAAGATCTTGCAGGTTATACTGCCACTTGCCTAGAAGTAGTTAGCTGTATGTTGTCAAAAGAATAATCTTGCACAATTTTAGTACCAATATTGTTGTAGGAGCAAGCATATGCTATCTGTCAACTGTGGGGGTGTGGGGTGTGGGGTGGGGGGTGGGGTGGAGAAGTACTGTACTCTAGTAGTGTGGAGTACTGGACTGAGAGTGCAGACCAGAGTAATGGATCCCTGAACAAATTACTACCCTGTGTTTGACACCCCAAACTGAACTTTATAAATGCTGCAATGAATAAAGCAGCTAACCTTGCTAGTATGACAGCACAAGCATCTCTTCTGGTCAGCTCCTTTCTCCTCACCAGATGGTAGCCAATAACCCTGTTCCAGGCCCAGCCTTAATGCATTATTGATGCATGTCCACCATCCCCTCCGTACTGATCACTGTTCTGCTCGTGTAATCAGCTGCAAATTGCTCTCCATTTTCACTGCTACAATGTGACATAGTGGAAATTTGCCCTGCTACAGGCCAATCCATTCTTGTTCTTCCCTTTGAACTGTTGTGTGTGTAGTTCTTCCCTCTAATAAACTGAAGGTTTGTCTCTTTTTGTTGTAAAATACTAAATCCACGTTGCTTACCTTGCCCCGAAATAAGAGTGCTGCATTTGAGCTAAAGATTTGATCTTTCTTGGGGATGAGCGTTGCAATGAGCTAAAGATGTGATCTTTTTTTTTTGCATGGGTGGGTGGATGGACGTGCGCAACAATGGCGGGCGGTGGAGCAGTGTGCATTATGAGTACGAGAAGTGAAGTGGAGGAGGGATGGGCGATGGCCTTTGCAGATGAGGGAGCGACAGCGGTGGCGGCCTGAGGAAGACGCCATCCTCCGCGCCTACGTCCGGCAGTATGGTCCCCGCGAATGGAACCTCGTGTCGCAGCGGATGAACGTCGTGCTCGACCGCGACGCCAAGTCCTGCCTCGAGCGCTGGAAGAACTACCTCCGCCCCGGCATCAAGAAGGGCTCGCTCACCGACGACGAGCAGCGGCTCGTCATTCGCCTCCAGGCCAAGCACGGCAACAAGTGGAAGAAGATCGCCGCCGAGGTGCCCGGCCGGACGGCGAAGCGGCTCGGTAAGTGGTGGGAGGTGTTCAAGGAGAAGCAGCAGCGGGAGCTCAGGGATAGTCGCCGGCCGCTGCCGGAGCCCAGCCCCGACGAGCGAGGGAGGTACGACTGGCTGCTGGAGAACTTCGCCGAGAAGATTGTTAAGGAGAGACCCGTCGCGCCGCTGCTCATGGCTGCACCTATGCTCCCGCCGTGGATGTCGTCCTCGGCGGCGGCGCCCTCGCCGTCTGTGACGCTTAGTCTGGCGTCCGCGGTCACCGCTGCCCCGCCTGGCCCCGCCGCGGCGCCGTGGATGCAGCAGACACAGCCGCCGCAGACGGAGAGGCCCACGCAGGACGCCGCGTTCGGGTTTGCTGGCCCGGCGGCGGCGGTGGCGGTGCCTCCGGCGGGCATGGTGGCCGGCGGCGGTGGGATGGACGGGCAGGCGCTGGCGGAGCTGGCCGAATGCTGCCGCGAGCTGGAGGAGGGGCACCGCGCGTGGGCGGCGCACCGGAAGGAGGCAGCCTGGCGGCTGAAGCGTGTGGAGCTGCAGCTGGAGTCGGAGCGCGCGTGCCGGCGGCGCGAGGCGGCGGAGGAGTTCGAGGCGAAGATGCGAGCGCTGCGGGAGGAGCAGGCCGCCGCCGTCGAGCGCGTGGAGGCGGAGTACCGCGACAAGATGGCCGGCCTCCGCCGCGACGCCGAGCTCAAGGAGCAGAAGATGGCGGAGCAGTGGGCTACCAAGCACGCACGCCTCACCAATTTCCTCGACCAGTTCGCCACCTGCCGCCGCTGGCCGCCAGTCGAGATGAACGGCGGAGGCAGGTAGGTGATAGCCCTTGTAAAACCTCTCAAGACGCCGCCGCCGACGCCGCCGCCGCCGCCGCCAGACGCTGCCGCCGCCGTGTCCTGCATGCGTAGTAGCTCGTTGAACTTTTTTCTTACTTGTCCCATCCTTTTTACAAGTATTGGAATCTTCAGTTCACTTCTCTAGAAAAAAAATGTAATCTTGAGTCTCTTTTGATCATGCCATGACAAGTTTCCTAGCGCTATTGAATAATAAACGGACCACCAAATTGCAAATCAAAGCGGCTCCAGCCTCAGCACAAAGGATATCTCAGGGCAACTACAACGTGAGAAAATGTTTTTACTTGAAAAAAATTGATGATAAAAAATCAAAACCACTTTCTAACAATAGCAAACTATCAAATAACATGTTAAAATTATCAAATATGCGAGAAAATACCATGATGGAGTTACATGGGCAAGAAACCGAGTGACCTGCTGCTAGAATAGTTTCAACATTGTAAAATGGTAACAAGTTTAAGGTTAAACTGATATTGGCAGCTCATTTGCTATTTGGGTTTAGTCATCGCAGCGGTTTCCTTTTGAGTCAAACATTCAACCGTGCAATTATGC
The DNA here is from genome assembly GCA_019279435.1 of Zizania palustris. Classification (NCBI taxonomy): domain Eukaryota; kingdom Viridiplantae; phylum Streptophyta; class Magnoliopsida; order Poales; family Poaceae; genus Zizania; species Zizania palustris. The sequence goes on along the minus strand of JAAALK010000289.1, from coordinate 36,898,546 downwards.
ATACATCTTTCATCAGGGGGGACCTAACTAAAAACTAGACCCTACCTAGTACGAATGATACTCTAGTACGACATAGAATTGTAGAACCCTAGCAGAATATAGAAGACGCTAAAGAGAGCTACGTGTTTACAGCAAGTTGGGCTAGCCTGAGCTGGCCGATTGCTCCCCAGAGAACACACTTCCACTGGACAGTGCCGCTGATCCAGACTGGGAAGAGCCCAACCCGCGGCTCCTGTGAATCTGCCTAAGCCTGAATATGTCGCGAGGCATTGCTCGGCTCTGCACTGTTGTTGTCGTGTCATCGTCTTCTTGTGCTCGCCCCCCTGCATTCAAGTCGACGATTATCAGGTCCAACAGTTGATGCAATTGTCTCATATTTTGTAGCGAACAATCTAATCTGTAGGTAAGCCATGGAGTTATGTCTTGGATCGATTAAAGATAGAAACAGTACTTTCAGAGTTCTTCCTTCTCGGCCCATCTCTCGGAGGTCTATGGGCGGATCCATTCTGGTTCAATCCTGATTTGCCTGGACCTGAGAGGTCACTTGTGGCAGGGCCAGGAACTTGTGAGCCAGAAATGGCTGGCTTGTCAATATTGTGTCCCACAGGCAATGTACTCTGCAGCAGCACGCTTAGCACAATCTCCATATCTGGTGATGGCCCTATCAAGATTAAAAAAAATACACATTGACGTTAGCAATATTGCAGAACTCATATCCAAGATTTTTGAACAGAAGCAAAAAAGATCTCAGGTGCTCAACATGATCAGTTAACGTATATGCAGCTGTTCATGACATGCGAATGGAATCCTTGAACAGTAAGAAAAGGACTAAGGGACGAACACATCAAACCAACTTTTATAAAAGGATTGTTTTGACTTTAAAGCCATGCAGTGTTATTTAATCAGTTATGCGGTTGGGATGCTAGTGACTTGGCCAATGGATACCCCATTGACCCACTAGTTCATTTTGGTTTATAATTTTTGGGGGGATTTCAGTTTATAATTTATACACACCATATGAACTAGCAATTAAGAAAAAACAGTTTAGTTGGATAGAGTGGGTCAATAGGTACCCATGGGTCCACCGACTTGCAACTCTAGGTCCTAGTCATACCTTCAATAGCAGGCAAATTTGTGATGAAAGACGTCATCTGTGGAGAAAACATTTTTAATATTTCTTCAACCTCTTTGGTGTACCCACTGGATGTGGTTGAGAAGTCTGGGCCTGAGAAAATAGACAATGATGATTGCAATGTGAGAAAGATTAACAATTGTGGCTGAATGGGCAGTGCATTTACAACTGTAACATTGACAAAGAACCATTTTCAATCCCATCAAGTAAACATTATGCAATAGGCAGATTTATAAGTTTGCAGTAAGAATTACATGATGTGCATTGTGCAGTGATAATATGCTATTAATTTTTTGTGCGAGCATGAGGTAGTGTTAGTGGGTGTGGAATGTTCCTTTTAAGAAGGTATACCTAAACACGGTTCTTAGTTGAACCATGATTATCGGAATTCTGTATATAGAATGTAGCATTATTAGGGGGCAATATCTGATCGAGAGTAGATCCATGTGTGCAGTGTTCTAAAAGGCGCTAGGCGCTAGTCGGGCGTTGCCTGGCCGCCTAGCGCCTAGGGGCGCCTAGGCGGCGCCTAGGTGGCGCCTAGGGGCGCCTGGGGCGTCTGGGTTAGAATACTCTCAATATAAAGACAACACTACATTTTCTACTAAACTGCAAAGTGCATGTGCAAATCGAGAGGAGAGAAGTGGAGACCAGAGCGGAGGGTGAGCGGCCATGGCGCACGAGGCCAAACCGCGTCGGAGAATGGAGACCAGAGCGCGGCCGGAGTGGGGCGCGCGTGAGGCTAGACCGTGTCGCACGAGGCTAGAACATCGGACCGTGGCGAACGGCAACGAACGGAGCCCAGGAGTAGCTAAAAAACCCTAAACACAACTGGAGTTTTTTGCTTTTTATCCCCCCAAAACCGGTTTATTACTGTAGTCACCGTCGCCATCCAGGGCGCCTAGGCGCCGCCCAGGGCGCCTAGGCCGCGGTTGACCCGCCTAGGCGCCTTGACCGCCTAGCCGGCCGCCCAGGTGCTCCGCGCGGCGCTGGGGTGGCGCCTAGCGCCTAATCCCGCCTAGGCGGGCGCCTAGAGCCGCCTTTTAGAACACTGCATGTGTGGCATCACTACTTTCATCATTTTAGGGAAGCTATATTGATATAAAAAATCTAGGCTAACCTCTCCAGTCTCCACTATCCAGAGAGAATATATATGGAATATGGATATTTTACAAATACCTTTCATCTGTCTAGGATCATAAATAACCATTCGAGATATCTCAGGACGAACAACCTTTGCAGACTGTGGCAACAATTTTGTATTTGAACCAACACCAACAGTGGCTTTATCTTAGCCAAAAAAAAGCAAACATGATTAGTAACTTCAGTAGTACTATGTTGACATGATTCCTAACAGAAAAGGAAAGGGCTTACCTAAAGTAGCACTAGTTAACACAATTGACTTGTCACCCTTATTAGCCATATTTTTTGCAAGCCACTGTGGTATTAACATCAAGAAAGCATTACAAATGAGACCTTTCAATATAAATTAAACATGACATCTGAGTGTTACAATGCAAAGCATGCATCAGAAACAGAAAGTAGCAAAGGATAACTAAGAACTGAATCAAGCGAGATAACATATTATTACAACATCAAATAGACTCCCAAGTCCCAGCTTTTATGAATGAATGTCCTTGCAAAGTACATACTAGCAATTATTTCAGCTAGTCCCACTATTTTGGTGGCAAATTTGCACTAACAAGGGATAAACAAATGTATCTTTTAGGCAAGTCATTTAATTTACCTAATATTAAGTCCTAAATCCAACAGATGGTATCATCAGTGACTAGGGAAAGCAAGGCTGCACATTAAGCTTTAGGCATAGCCGCAAAGGTGCATTAAAACTGAGCTTGATACTTGATAGTGACATCCAAATATGACTTGGAAAATATGCAGGGTAAATGTACATGTGAGATAGTGCAAACCTCATGTCTTGAAAGATAATCCAGTTCTTTTGTTGAGCATGGCCAAAGATCCATATAGCTGTATCGAGAAACAACATCATAGAGTGTGTTTTCCAAGGCAGATAAGGCATCTTCAGATGTCCTAGATAAAGCCTCCTTCCTTCTTTGTTCCACCTGTGAAAACATTATTTATTAGTAAGGACTTAATGAAAAACATTTTTTTATTAAATGAGGCTGGAAAAATTGTAAAAAGCAAACAGAAACTAATCAACATGTGTCCACACCTCAGTAGGAGCCTCTCCTACTGGTTTACTTAAAAAACATGTCCACGCACACAGAGGGAGAGTGTTCAGGAATCAGAAGATTACAGATATTGAAAAGAAAAGAAAATGGAAATGTTATTGAGAAAGCAGGAAAATACACACAATTTTTCGCAACATGCACAATATGAAAGGAGTAAAGGATGCAACTCAATATTGTAATTTCGATGATTACAGAAAATATCAATATTACAACACTACAGAATATTAAAAAAATCGGATACCCTAGATGTGGTTTCAAAATTTTTGTGATGTTGTGTAGTTGTCAAGTTGTGGTCCCAAAATTGGCTCAGAATTTTTTCTACCACAGCTCACAGCTGGCATTTGTCCTGTCCATATACTTTATGTGGAAGGTTTCGAAGAAGTGCTGCAAATTACGACAAATATGGCAACCTGACAACTACAAGTCACAAGAATGGAGCAGATCGTTTTCTCTCTTTTTAAACCACAATTATGCATTTGCAAAAAAGAATATTTTCCTGTGTAATGATAATCTCCATGTGTTTCGCTTAGATTTATATGATTATTTAGACCCTCGTACCTTTAACATGCTTGACAAATCCCCGTATGTCTGCTCAAATTGAGCAAATCGTTTCCACACCTACAAGATAATAGAAATATACATTAATTTATATAACTGTAATGGGGATGAATATTTTGGGGTAACTAGGCCTTATGCTTTGCCAAGAGCTTGAGAGATTGAGGGAGACTAGAATTGTTTCTTCATTGTTCATTGCTTGATTCCAAAAGACAGAGCTACAGGGGTATATATAGACCCCAGCCCTAACTAACTTCAATCTAATCTTTTAGCTAACAAAATCCAATCTAATCTCTTAACTAACAAAATCCAATCTAATCTCTTAACTAACAAAATCCCCTTAACTGAATTAATCTCTTAATCAACCTTATCCCTTCCTAACCGCCCCTGCCGGAGCCTGCTGGCTGCCCATGACAATAACACAAAAACAGATGAATCTATATTTCTTATGTTCCTGTGCTAATTTTTATTGAACAGCATTATTCTCCTTTGACATGGAAGCTAATTACACCCAACAAATACACAAATATTTATTTGCAATTTTGCACTTTGCATCTTTCTATAACAACAATTCAAATACACCATAAAAGGAGGTGGAAATGGCCATATATAATGGCTAGTTTGCTATTGCTTAAAATGCTCTAATGCAATAATTATCACTCTCAGAAAATGCATCATGATGCTAAAAGGGTGTGTTCTCATGAATCATAATACTTATATCAATGTTGAAAACCTTTAGTTAGAGAATGAAACGGAAGCTCTACCTCTATGGATTCTTCAGGAGGAAGTAAGCTCAGAGCTCGCTCAAACAAAGCACGCACATTTCTATCATCATTTAAGCGACACAGGAAGTCTGCATATCTGTATCAAATTACCAGTTTCAATAACACCAATTTTGACTTACAACTCATAACTAAAATATCTAAAGTGTGAGAAACCCTTTCCACCTGTTACTGTATGAAGCTAAAAAAGGCAACACAAAAAAGAAACAGAGATGTCCACTCTAATTGCATGCTTGAAGCATTAGCAAGACCAAAATGGACAAGTTTTGATGAGCCTGTAAGTGAATACTTACTCAAGGATATATCCTGGCTCATGCATAAATCGCTTTAAACCAGCTTCAAAAACACTTTGGGCCACCTATAAGAGAATATTACACAATAGATGAATTGGTGCAAAAAAGGAAAATAGACCACAATCCATAACTAGTACATAATGATCCCAGTTAAACATGAGTTTTTGGTTATATATGCCTGCACATTGAAATTTTTCAGGCATTCAACATATTTATAACTTATACTGTTAACTATTTGCTGTCAATGATACTCAGAAAGCAGAGGTTACACCAGTAAAAACTAGTGCATCAGTGCATCAAAGCAGACAAACTACACATACAATCCACCATTAAAAGAAGGTTTAAATGCTCGCTTCGATACTTTGATAATCTTGGTTGAATCTAAGAAGTTTGAATGAATGGTAAACAACTGCATGCATAGCATGCCTACCCTATCCTCTACATGAATTATGAATAGATGAACCAAACAACTACAAATTGGAATGGACAACATCTGGAGGATATCACTCTACTTAAAATCAAAGGAACTACATGAAAGCTTTGCACTAGCTGGGTTAGTGTTAAATGTGGTTTACATGGTACAAAAATCTTTAGGTCAAAATTCAAAAGTAAAGTTGACAATTACAACATTTTATGCAAGGATATTTAAGATACAATATAAATCATGGGAATTCTAGTATTATATACTATTATCGAAACAGATAAAGAACCTAAGACACATGCTTGGCATTTTGTAAATAAAAAAGCATCCATATCATTCCTTTCACAACCTTTGCATCCTTGTCAAGGCAAAATGCCATTGTGGCGTAAGCAACATAGACATGATAAGTGCAGCTTGGCAATTTCCGAGCATCCAAAAAGTACTTACGAGCTGCTTCAATGCCTTCAGTTCTCCTTAGAAATCGGATAAACTACAATAGAAGAACAGAATGCCAAAGCTCTCATGCAGTGCAGAAATAATTTAAGTACATGAAAACTAAAAAGTAATATCAACTCACCTGTATATGTGCAAGTGAAGTCATGCTTGCATTTTCAGCTATAAGAGACTCATATATTGTCTTTGCAGGCTGCAAAAGAAGGCATGTGTGAGAAAAGTATAAAACAAAATCATCCTTAGGGTAGTAGCAGTGTTAGAGCAAAAAGGAGGCTAATTGACCTGAATAGCCCCTCTAGATTCTTCCAGTTCAGCAAATGCATACTTTAGTACTTCTGAATCTATGAAGAATATTAGAAGAATTAAGTAGAGGTCCAGATCAGGAAATGGTACTGTAGATTTCACAAATAAGTAACAAAACCCACCAAAACACTATTGATCTAGTATATTAAGCCATGAAAGTGGAGGGACTAACAAATAGGGATGACAATTTCCATCCAGGATTCCAGGTTATAAATTTATTTTGCATTCATATTTGGACTATCTGGATAAAAAAATGTGTCTTGATTATCCATTTTATCCGGTAACCACATTCCTCATACCCAGACTATTCGATACATTTTTTATCTGATTGACACCCATTAATCATCTCTGTTTATCTGGCACATGCTCAATATGATTGAAATTTAAATAGGAAAACTGTTGCACACAGCAAATAATTATCAAATATGAGAAAAATGATTAGGTGACATGCTAGTATGCTACACATAGAATTGTCCGAGTATTATGGCAACCAGAATACAGTAGAATAACTCCCAAAATGATAGTTGACTACTGGCAGTGTTAGGGACAGTCCAGGCACCCAGGAGAGTCCAGGAGATCCAGGAGGACGCCAGGAGAGTCCAGGAGGAGCACAGCAAGGAGTAATATTAGGGATAAGTTAGGAATCCCTCTGGTAACAGGGTGGGCTCTGCTGGGCCTTAGCCCTTAAGCTGTCCGGATCATTAATAGAGTCCTTAAATAAATTAGCAATTAGCAGATTAAATTAGGAATATGTCTAGTATACCTTTTGGAGTTTATTAGCAAATCAGAATAGGTTTAGGAGTTTAGCAGGCTATATATATGGCACTAGTTTGCACCAGGAAAACTTAAGTAATAAAGTAATCTACTTATCTACTTCCTTCCTATCTGCTTGAGCCGGCCAGCAAAGTTTTGCCGTGTCTACCTATCAAGCGACGAGAGGGGAACAACCTCAAGTCGTGCGGCAAGAGGGGAACAACCTCGAGCCGTGACCATCCATCGCTATTGGTTACAAAATTCAGGTTCTATGGATCCAAACCATAAAAGCAGAGTTATCATATCAGAAGTTCAAAACTGAACAACAAAAAATTCAGAGAATAGTTTATTACCAGGGAGTGCTTTTACAGCACGCTGAAATATTTTTATTGCAGAATCCATAGAACCATTCTTGGCATGCCACATACCATAAACATACCATATATCAGGATGATGGTATAGATACATCAGGCACTGAAAAAAAAACAAATAATCGAACTGAATAATGTGTTCCATCTCAAAAACATGATGGCATTTACAAGAAATATACATGTCATAAACTCAGAATACAATCACAGAACAGGAGTGTGCAGATAGAATTAAAAATAATGATACACATATTACAAAGCCAAAAATCTCTATGCATCTAAGCATCCAGGAAGAAAATGGCTTACTTGTTCATAAGTAAAGGTAACACGCCTATTAGCAGTTGTAGCATCAATCCTTTGAGGGTTCCCCCTGGTGGAACATGTTTTGAGTTAGCAAAAGGGGGAAATGTATATTAGGACAGAAGATAGCAAACTGATACATCAAGTTAGACTACATGGTATAATGCATGATTTGCTTCCCACTAGTTAAGGACGAAACAAGAAAAGAAAAAAAGATAGTTTCTGAGCATAACGACAAGTTTGAAGCTAAGCAGAAAACAAGGTCCGTGAGAAACACATATGCTTAATTATACCAGGTAGTGACTAATGATGCTCAAGTTATTGAATAAATCTAATGATGGCATTTTTTTATTTGGTTGGGGAATAGAAGGTGTTAGGAAAAGAACATGAAGAACAAATTAGCTTATGTGTATCTACAACAAAGAGATACAATGATCTTTATTGAATTAGATCACACAGATGTTAACTCACTTTTCAAATGCCAAGAGTCTTTTCCATGCCATGCACTGTTGCTCTTCCTGTGAAATAACTTAATGAGTTACCTGCCAGTTAAATACTAGTCATTTGCATCTACCAGAGTGCATAACAAAATAAGGATAGTATTTTAAATTCTAGTGCTGAAGACATTGACAGGAAAATTTCCAATGTGTTGAAAACTTATGAGTAAACCAAACAACAAAACACAATGTCCAGGCCTCCAGGGAAGGACACTAGTGTAAAGTAAAAATAAGAGCTTAGTATGTTAATAGCCTGTGCTAATAGCTAGAAAACCTACAGATAAAAAATTCATTCGGTGTATCTCATACCGACACAAATACAAAGAACCATCTCTTTTTAATATTAAGCATATGTCTTCTAAAATATACAGAAAATAAACTTCTGCTGCTAGAATGAAACTGAGAATAAAAATAAACAGATGATTGGGTATTAGAACCAGCAGCTATACAGTTAGAGAAAATGTGGAATCTGCCAACATATGGAAAGAAGCAGCACAATACTGAGAATGAGAATGTATTTAAGGAAAAATATATGTTACCATGTTTTTCTAATACATTCACATTGTTCTGTTTTCAATCATCAGTTCATCACCACCAAATGGCAATGGTAAATGAGGAGAGTTTGATGCCAATTATAATTTATGTGATTACAAAATACAGCCAGTGCATGGAAAATAAGTATGCAGAAAACAGAGACAAACCAGTGAGTAACGTATGTACATCAATGCCTGGTGTAAATGTATGTTAGGTTTTGACTGTTTACCTTGTAGGAGCCTGTGGGGGGAACAGCCAGCATGTTCCAGTCAATATCATCAATGTACTTCTTACGCTCTCTATATACAGCTTTAGCACTGTTAAACTTTGGCTGATACTCTGATAACAAACCTTTTGCCTGGAATACAAATAGATAATCAATAACTCCATATAAATCACATGCAACTCAAGTTCACGTTGCCTTAGATTTGATAATACTAATTTTCAAACAAATTAAATACCAAGCCTTCAAAAGAACAACTGATACAATTTGAAGGAATTGAATCTGCGAATATCATGTTCATGAAGAACTAAAAACCCATTTGTTTTTCCAGTACAGCCACTAGAGTTGCTTGCATGCTACTTTTCAAAAAGATCAAAGATTCAAATGGAAACTGCAATTACCAAGGTGCGGCTAACAGAATTCTCAAAGTTTTCATAATCCTTCCATAGCTGCTCCACATGATTAGTTGGAACTAAAATTGCCTTCTGATATACTTTTCGCACAGTAGTCATGCGATGTGATTCTTCCTGGGGTGTCACAACCTGCAGAGTATGTAAACAAATATTTACACAGAATAATAAAAGGAATGAATGCTAACATAGGAGATATGATAGGAAGTAAAAAGGAATACAACAAACCGGCATTGACTTCAAGAAAGCAATATAATCCATCCAAACAGGGCCAGAAGCAACATCATTGCCTGGAAAATTTGAAGTGTTGATACTCCATAGTTAAAAAAAATGTACTTGAGAAGTCACACCAACACCAGACAGTCACTACTTAAAATTATAAATGCATACTTACCAACATAGTTCAGCATGAAATCAAAAGCCTTTTTGGTTTCTTCCAGACCCTCAGAACCCCTTTTATCGTTAACTCTCCTGATAAAGTTGATGTAACAACGCCTGCAAGTTACACCCAACCAAATAGGGAACTCTTAAATAATGCACTTGAAAACAATACTAGAAATTAGTGCCAGGGAAATGGCCAAAACTAAGAGCAGTAAAAAAGGGCAGGCAATCACAAAAAACTGATAGGAAAATTGAGAACAGGTGACTGATGAGACTGTCAGGTAAAATTAACAGAGACTGCTTAGTAATTTGACAATTTAAGTGCATGATGGATTGATTAAACAACATGAATCCAGTCCCAAAACACACATCAAGGTAGGAATATAGTACATCAAGGTAGGAATATAGTACATTGGCAGAACTAATGACTACCATAATTCACTGAGTTACAGTAAAGCAATATATTCACTATCCCACATATGCATGCTACAATGTGCGCCTAAGTACAATTATAGAAATGTGCCCTCCACTCACCAGAGATTAATCTGAAGGCAGCTGAGCAGGCATCTGCTGAATATCTGTTTGGTGGCCTCATCATCCTTTGCGGCCATGTAAGCTTCCACATACTGCTTCCAGTACTTCGCCTGAACATAACAGGTGATTCAAAGTGAATGTCAGCTCCAGAAGACAGATAAGATGAACCTTGATGTTCAGTGCAGCCGCAAAGCAAACAAAACATAGAGTCGAAATCAAACTGGACTCACAGCAGTGGGGAAGGTGGCCAGCAGCTTCTCGTATATTGGGGCAGCCTCGCCAATTGGAAGCAGCTGAAGGGAGTGAATGGGCGGGGGCGGAACACAATAGTGAGCTCACCATTGCAACCCAACTCAAGTCAACTCGAACTAGAAGGGGGAACACGCGTATAGACTATAGAGAAGAGGGGAGATGCGAATGGATGATCGAGAGCTCACTTGGGCTTCGTTTGCAAGGATCTCGGCAGCCTCGATGTTGTAGATGTCCATCGCCCCTTCCGCCGCCACCGCCGCCGGATTTCTTCTCACCGCAGAGAAATCTGGGGTTCTGACGCCTCGCGGCGAAGATGAGTACTCGCGGACAGACTGGGAGAGCGAATTCCCCAATCGAGCTAGGGCTTCCTTACCGATGGAAAGGTGTCAGTCCGGATGGATAGGCGGATCTCCACCCCACGCCAGTTCAGTATAGCGGAGGAGAACGATGACGGCGGCGGGAAGAGGCAGGCGAATTCGCGGCGGCGGAGCGCTCCCTCCGGCGGAAGGCGAGAGGAGTCCGGTTCGGCGGCGCGCGCGAGCGAAGGGAACGAAAGCTGCAGGGGCGCCGGAAGTAAATATCTGGGTGTGTTCGAACAAATTTTAGAGAAATTTTCAAGAAATGAATTTTGAAATGAATTGGATTTTTGAAAAATAATTTCTGCTTATCCCATTCTGAATATCATACTCGATTTCAAAACGAGCGTCTTGGAACAGATCGGCAAGCGAATTACGATCGAAATTCAAGATGCCACCAGGAAGTGATAATTAAATTATGGTGAATTTTAGATTTTTAGAGCTTGTTTGTCATATCTCCAACTTCAAACTAGATCTGAAATTTATATAATAAAACAAAAGAAGTTTAAATTTTTTTAGTCGAAAAAACTAGATGGTTTAAATAAATAACATCAATTCACCTATAATTATATGAATATTTGGCACTACTTCATTCCACTAAAATCTGCTTCATAACACGAAATCTATTTAGGGCATGTTTGGTAAAGCACTCTCAGGGTCACTCCTGAGCAAAAGTGTTTGGTTTGGCTCCAGCTTCACAGGATAAATTAAGAAGCTGGAGCTAAAGCTCTGCCAAACGCACCCTTAGAATCAAATCTAGAGTGAAGTTGTTGTTCCACCGTAAAATATCTGCACTTATTTGACTTGCAGAGGAGATCTAGGTTCACAAATAGTGAAATTTAGTATGAATGTACTATTTTGATCCTCGGTTGTATTATGTTTTATTTATTGTACTTTAATATAGTTATACCACAATAAAAATATTTTGTATTTTTAATCATCAATAATTCAGTTAAATTTCTGTCAAATGTGATTGAAGTCTGCATTTATCAACGACATTTCAGTTAAATTTCAGAATCATATCAATAGAAATTTTCTGCAGCATTTGAATGCAAATTTCAACAACATTTTAATACAGATTTCAACAACTTTTCAATACAAATTATAAATTACAGAGCAGGTATCTTATAGGTTCTTTTCAGCATGCTTAACGCTAATAACATGAATAAAACTGATAGATTATCTTGTATTTTTTATAATAATAAAACCGACAAGTGGATCCCACATTTTCATGTAGGATGACATATGGTTTATACCTGCCAACATGGAATTCTTAGCTATGACTAAAACTCATGTATATATAATTTCATCACAAAAGTAATGTTTTGTTTGGGTACGACGATTTTTTCTTAGTTTTAGTGACGCACAATAATTTTCGTCATTAAATTAAACTTGTAATTTCAAAACGTCATAAACACCATGATATAATGACGACTGTTGTCACTCTATATTTGTCATAGAAGCCTCAATAATGTATATATAATTTCATCACAAAAGTAATGTTTTGCTTGGGCATGACGATTTTTTCTTAGCTTTAGTGACGCACAATAATTTCCGTCATTAAATTAAACTTGTAATTTCAAAACGTCATAAACACCATGATATAAATATAATGATGATAACTCAATTGTCACTCTATATTTGTCGTAGAAGCCTAAATAATGTGCAAGCCAATACATTTTTAGGACAATCTCTTCCTAACATAAAGTCGAGAATATATCAAAATCCATACCAACAACACAAGATAGGCTCCAAAATCAGACTAACCATTTCCTCTCTTGGATTAAGACCATTCTCTGAGTCATGGAAAAGCATGAGAAATGAGTAGAAAATATAGACAATAAAGTGTCATATTGATTAGTCAAAAATATATTTACTACATAAATGAAAGAGAAATCAAAATCTAATTGCATCTTAGGCATTAGGACAAATAACTATTTCCTTAGTGAATAGTGAAGAAACAACATATTTTGTGATTAACATATAATGAGCATACACCAAGACTTTTACCTAAATGCGAACACGTAAAACCTACCTTTTTCAAAGATTTCTTCTTTATAAGTTAGAGCATGAATCCAATGAGAAATCTACATCCTTAGCATCTACTGCATCACATCAGTATCATCATCATAAACATAGCCTTCAATTCTATGCTAACAAAAATTCAGGCCCAACACACAACTGCAGGCCAAAAACAACTTCTTGCAAGATACTTCCTTTAGTCATTAATACATGATGTTGGGAGTATGTTGACACCGAGATTTGGTAAATCCCAAGACCCATCAAAGAAGGCGCGCGGTCAACAACATGTCAAAAAAATTTTGGTCAAAAAAAGTCAAAGGAGTATGTCTGCAATAGCTGCATGATCGGAAGGGGAGCCGATGGAGATAAGAGCGAAAGATGGTTACAGATTCATCCGGAATCGGCTGGATAAGTTACTTGGATGGCAAATATACAGACTATAAATATGTATCCCTTAGGTTAGATTAGTTAACTCTCGTTCAATCAATCAATCGGCGCATTGCCACCCTTTAGCCTTAAGGTTATCCGGCGGGACTCGGACGCTCGGAGCTGGGCTGCATCATTTTGATCTTCGACGAAGAGGTGAGTCCCACCACCCCCAACGTTCGTGCCAACTTAGTTAGTATCCTCATGACTGCATCGGTTCAGTTCGATCTCTTGAGAAAACGGTGAAACAACACGATCACTGGTTCTACATCAGTTAGATTTGATCTCTTAGATTGAAGCTATTTGGGTCTGATAGTTTGAGGCTTCATCGGTTGGGTCCGACATCTCTTGCTATTGTATCTTTTTCATGCCGTATACTGTTCATCTAAATAAAGTTTGCCTGATTCGTTGATATATTGTTCAGATCATCATGACTAGCTACTGTCTCGGTTAGGTCCAATCTAGTTATTATGATGATTTCCATGATATAGATATGTTATCTGGCATGCTTTATTTATTTCTATCAGAGTACAAGCTGATAGATTATCTTTAATTCATCTCTCTATAATGTTCACTGTCGAAGGGTGCACATCGGCCTATACGCACGATCTATCTTTTCCATTGGTCAATGGAGCGCTCGCTCGATTGGACCAACTTGGGCTATCGGCCGTATGGCCGATCGGCACGCTGGTTCATGGTTTTATCCTTTATGCCACAGTCATCAGCTTGTCAGCCGATTGGCTATGCTACTAACATTTATCTTTTTTGATCTCTTATCAGTTGCAGGGTCAAACTGATTGACACACCCTAAATCCCCTTTTCTAAGACATAGAACCCGCACTGGAGTTAAGCAAATCTCTCAGACCACGCGTGTGTCAGTGTGTGACCAAAAAGCACACCGACATAGTATTAAACTTAATGCTCCTTACATCATATATTAATGACCATAGGGAGCAATAGATTAAATAAAGTTAGTGTGGAAAGGGAGGCAATATTCAGACATGGATATGTTGATAACAATTTACATTCTATATACTAAGCTTAGCAACAAACCATAGCAATGCCAACATTGTTCTATAAGCAACCAACAAGTAATTCAATGCCACAACAACATAAATGATAAATGTTAGTGAAGATGATCCTCCATGTTATCTGTGTTATTCTAAAGCCACACATGAAAGACAAGTTGTTGGTTGTGTTCAGTATTCCCTTTTCCTGATATATGAAAGACAAACTTTCACAAATTCATAACCAAATAATTGAAAACCTTGTAATAGAGTGGATGGATGAGAGCTAGCATACATGAGGAAAAGAATGAAATCATCCTCTCCAAATTCTATGTTTTTGTAATGGTTAAACAACAACCAAGATATATCTACAACCTATACCAATAGATTAACGATGTGTTTGGTTCTGCTGTGAGTTGTGAAAAAACTGATGTGAGCTGTCTGTTATGAAAAAATTGTTGTGAGTTGTCTACTGTGAAAAAGCTAAAAGTTGTTTGGTTGAAGCTGTTTGTGAGCTAACTGTTTTTTATAATTTACATAATTTTCATAATTATAATATTCTATACATGTATATAAATAGGAAACACTCAACATTGATGCAACTAAATAACTGGAAAATATATTAGATAAATAAAAAGTGCATAGTTCATCTCATAAAGTAACCGACAACAGCATATTATCTCATGAAATTGTGCAAATGCAATACAAACCACAATAATGTTAGATCAATCAAGACACCTTGAATTCATGCTATTTAATATGTACTAAAAATTAGAAAAGCAAAAGCAGAAAAGCAGGATCCAAGCTGCTTCCAAATTTGTACTAAAAAGATACTTTTTCGTAACAAAAGCAGTTTTAGTAAACCCGTTTAGTTTAGCTTCTGTTTTTTCACAGCAGAAGCAAATTTCAAAAGCTGAACCAAACACACAAACGCACTCTAAGTAGTAAGGCAAAATATGAGAAAACTAACAAACACATATACACCTCACGTGCAGCCATGGTTGCATGCAAGCAGCTGCACGTGAAACCGCACTGATTAACGCGACGCAATGCAGTGTTTAATGCTATTCTTTCAGCTAATTCTTATTATTATACTGTCTCGATCTATCGAGTAAGTAAGAAAAAAACGATTTTTTAAAAAATAATATTTTTTTAAATAAAATTCAAATTTGTATGGCAATTTTGAAAAATTGCAGAAATAGGTACTGGTCGGTATTGAAGTGCCGACTAGATGCCACGTCAGCTTCAGTCGGCAGTTAAAGTGCCGACTAGTGTCACGTTAGCTCCAGTCGACAGCTCCAGTCGACAATTCTTCAAGTACCGACTGGAACTGACGTGACATCTAATCGGCACTTCAAGTATCGATACATTCCTGCAGTTCTACGTGCCCCCAGATCTGGGCACAGTTAACTGAATATGTGTGTTCAGTTCAGGATTGCAGTAGCAGCAGGACATGTGAATTGATTTGATTTGGTGATACCAATGGAGATTGGACATGAGCCTGTCACTGGGGTTATCAAAAAGAAACACATGTGTAGCTCTGATATGATATGGTTTTGATTAGAGATGGCAACGAGTAACTGAAACCGAATACCTGACGGGTTTTACCTGATATGAAGGCGGGTATGTAACAATATCTTTACCCACGGGTACGTTAATGGAAGAAAACTTCTACTCATCGGGTATAACGGATACTGGTACGACTACGTACTACTCATACCCGCATACCCGTGGGTAATATATACCCGCACCAATAACATATGTCCCAGGCTCCCAGCTTAAATTACTCAAATCGACAATTTGGCCTAATGCCCAAGCTCATCACGCTGCACGTGAGCACGTCTTGTATAAATAGGAAAAGTAGCACACATACACAACAAACCTTATTTTATTTTAATTTACGAACGTGCTGATCTGTTTAATTGGTGACGAGCTACTGGTTGATAGTTATTTATCGAGTGGTTACCGGGTGTGGAATACCCACCGGGTATCATTACCCGCTCGGGTGCGGGTATGGAAACAGTTTGTTACCCGTGAGTGGGTGCAGGTAATGTATCGGGTAGAATTTAATTTCGCGGGTACAGGTATGGAATAGTACTACCCGATAGGTACTTACCTGTTGCCATCTCTAGTTTTGATAATCAGATTGATGCAACTTTGGAAGAAACCAGACAAGAGACAAGTTCATTAGTTTGATGCAGCATGCAGGACATATCACATATGCACTGCAGAGTGCAGACAGAAACAAGTTCAGATTCTTCAGGAAACCAAAAGGAAGGGAAAATTCTGTCAGCAAATTTTTTTAAGGGCACACTCAAACAGTCAAATGTGATTCCCTGAAAAAGTAGGACATGTGATTTTTTAAAAAAAAAGATATAGTGTATAATAAGTTTTATAATTTAAAATTTGTCTTCAATATGGTACTTATAAAATATACCTTTTATGTTTGATGTATATCGTCTCTAAACTTAATCGCTCGTTAATCTACCTGATTTTTGAACTATATTTACTCATTATATATTCTACCCCTCACCTTGAATTTAATATTTTACAATATAATGAATCTTATGTCACATTAAAAATCTCGTCACATAAAAAATAAATAAATGAGAATGGATGTAAAAGAAAATAAAATGAAAAAAGGTGTCCTCTTTATTTCTACCACGCTACTACTAGTGGTAATCGGCTCCTCTGTATATGTAGTCAGGGGCTATAGAGGACATTCGAGTTCCATAACAATCTAATCTTGATCGAACGACACGGAGCCTCCCTCAGCTCTCCTCAAAGCCTCCAGCAAGTAGGTTCTACTACTATGAAACCTTTTCATAATCGAAATCAAACGGTACTAAGGGTCTACTTGAGGGTCTGTTTGATTCCTTTAGGGACTAAACTAAACTTTAGTCTCCTCTTTTTTATAGGACTAAACTTTAGTCCATTGTTATTTGGTTCTAAGGATTAAAGGACTGAAAGAGAGTGAAGGCTGAGAGGTAAGTAGTACTTTTAGTATCTTTTAGCAAGATTTTTGGGACTAAAGAGCTAAAGTTTAGGGACTAAAGTTTAGTCCCTTTTAGTCTCCATGTTTGGCAATTTAGAGACTAAAAGGGACTAAAATTTAGTCCCTAAACTTTAGCAACCCTAAACCAAACAACCTCTAAAACCGATTGTAGAGGATCCCGTTTCCTACCAGACCACTCTGAGCTCTTCTACCTGACCTGACCAGTGACCACTTCCTCTTCTTCCTCGTTACATCCATAGTTCCACCTGCAGCTGCTTGTGTGTGTGCGGCTGAGTGGCTGACCCGACGACCGAGAAGCTAGAGCTTGCAAGAGTTGACAATGGCGGAGCCCAAGGAGGGGAAGAGCAAGTCCAAGTCGAAGAACAGCCGCGGCCAGGACGCGGCGGCGTCCAAGAAGGCGAACGGCAAGGCCAAGGGCAATGCCACGGCGACGGCGACAGCAGCGCCGGCGACGTCGCTGGACGCGCACTTCAAGCCGTGCGCGGACGTCAAGAGCCTCCGGTTTGGCGCGCAGCTCGTCACGCGCGCGCTCACCGTGCGCCGCGCTGCGCCGCTCGAGCTCCCGCACCTCCTCCGCGTCCCCTCCGGCGCCGGCGCCGGCGCCGAGCAGCAGCTGCAGAAGAAGAGGGATCCGTTGTCTTTCGCGCCGACGACGACGGCGTACATCCCGACCAACTTCGCCATCCTCGCGCACCACGCGTGGCACACCCTTACGCTCGGCCTCGGCACCAAGAACTCCAAGGCCGCCGTCTTCGTCTTCGAGTCCGCCGCCATGAAGGCCGCCGCCGACCTCGCCTGGCCGCACGTCGTCCCGCTTGGGGACGTCGGCAAGCGCCTCATCCGCGCGGCCCCCGGCGCGCCGGAGATGGCGCGGTTCAAGTTCCGCAAGGGCTGCGTCACCTTCTATGTCTACGCCGTCCGGACCGCCGGCGCGCGCGGATTCGCGGCCGCCGACGAGCTCAGGTCCGTCGTCGAGGCCGTCGCGAAACTCAAGGACTTCTTGGATCACACCGCCATGCTGGCGCTCCCGGGGCAGAGGAGCATTGACGTCGCCGCCGCGGCGCCGCCGGTGGGCGTCGTGCATTGATGCATTTAGGCCTCTTTATGGCGAATTGTGAATAGAGCCTTTTAATCTCTCTTTCGGTTGCGTGTATTAATTTCTTAATGTGAGATTTTTTTTTGATTGAGATGTTGAGCAAATTCCTTAATCATTTCTTGTCAATTGCTTCATTGTCATTACAAGGTATCAAAGCAATTTTAGCTCCTAATTAATGTTGTAGAAACACGGTTAAATTTAAAGTATGTTGGTAAAGTTTGGTATCCTAAAATCCACATTAAAGCTGAAGTGAAGCCCTTGAAGTTATCTAGACTCTACTCCATCACTCCAGTTCATTTCATTTTTTTGGAGCGCTCTCAGCAAAATCCATTCCTGAGAAAAATTGTTTGGCTTAACTTAAGCTTCATGCTTCACAGGACAAAGAAACTGGAGCTGGAACCTTACGAAACACACCCTTAGAAATTTTCAGCTAGAAAACTGAAGAATTCTGTATTATGTGGATCCAAGGAATACCATGGCTCAAGAACACAAGCATTGCTCAGAGAAGTGATGATGCTTGTGCATTATGAAGTGAAATCTCCATCAGATTAGATGCTTCAGCTGGGTAGCATACAGGCTGACTTGAGCTTGAACTCCATAATTGCTTCAAGTTGAGCTGTACTTTACAGCCATGAGATTCCAGTTCCAGATCACACCTTGTTCCACAACCGATGCACTCACCAAAAACGATTTGTTTTTACACTTTTAGTGATGTATAGTGTGATCTTGTAGAAATAAACAGATGAACTAACAGAAAGCTCAAAAGGACCATAAAGCATCACTCCAATCTTGATTCCAACATTACTAACTGCTGACACAATGATGATTCCACTTGTGAATCCACATTTCAGAGCAAGCAAGCCTCACTAGGTTAGACCACCGACATGCCACAAAGTTCCAATCTGTCCTGACCATCACCACATGTAAAACAATAGCATACCAGCTTGGAGGACGCAGCAGGTAGTGGGCAGAAGGTGTCCAACCTGCTAACACTGCAAGTGACCAAGCTCCAAACCATGAGATGCCAAAAGGGTAAGGTGATCATGTCCATACCATTGGAAACCTTACAATGCTTAGGGATGGGTAGCTCAATCTGGAACGCCGATTTTGTGATCCGATGGTTCCGACGGTTCGAGATGCTTCAAGTGTGGTTGTGGCTACTACTGAAGCTGGTCTACTCCATTGGAATTGACAAGGGGAAGTAGGGTAGCAAGCAGATGTGCTCTACAAGGAGGTTTACATATGCTGCAACTCACTAGCCAACAATGCTGTTACTACTGAAGAGGGCATCTGGACATGGTAATTGATTCATTAGTTTGTGGTGAAAGAACAGATCTTGAGAATTGGTGGTGTTGATGGCATGATGAACTTGATCATGTGCATGGTACTATATTTTTTTGCTCTCAAACAAAGCAGATGTCTAGAGAGAGGGCAATGGAAAAAGTGCCTTTACAGATGTTGCATATTATTATACTCCACACTTGGCAGAAATACCATTTAAGACAGCAAGAGTAATGTCCTTAAGGTTCATGTAACATCAGGGATTGAAATTAGTCATATAACAGAAAGTACAGAACAGAATATTATGAAAAAGATTCAGAAATATGACTCTTCTCGTTCTCGACAGCTATCAATGGATAACCAGAAATATGGGAATTTACTGTAGTTTTATTCAACTTGACCTCCAGCAGTCGGTTTAAGAGAAAACTTACTGTCTCTAATATCCTCAAGTGCTCCAATATTTAAGAATCACAGAGTTTTTTGCTCATAAAATCCCCAACGTTAGAAACTAAACCCATTTGATTAGTCTGGTGTGGCAACGCCCTGGTTAAGCTCAGCAAATCTCATGCCAACCCTCATGGAGTGCTTCAGAAACTTCTCAGCACAGCGGCGGACACAGGACTCCTCTTGCTTGTCCAGGGTCTTCCGGCGGAAAGTGTCCACGCAGTCCGTGAAGCACCGCTCCACTAGGGAGTTGTACATTCTCAAACTGTGTAGTGACAAAAAAAATTGTAAGCATCCTTCATTTGCAAATTTGACAAGGTAAAGGCATCTCAAAGAGTTGATCAGCATTTAAACATCAGGAATGAATGACATAGTTTGTATGAATGGAGGAGAGAACAAAGGGAAAATTACATAATGATAATGAAGCTGATTGAGGCCACATCAAAGAAAAAAAAAACAGACATACCGCAAAGAGCTGTTTTACTGGGCTATGTTGTCCTAATGTATCATCACAACCATCCTACCTATTGACTCAGTTAGTGTTGGCTTTGTCACTTTCAGTGCCGTAAACTAGCTACAATGAAAATCTTTGGACCTATGTAGTTCACACAGCATGAATCAGTGATCAACTCTTACGTGAACTTAATGGAACCATTCGATCACTACTCTTGAACATCAATTTTGTGAGCTCTGCAAGATCAAGAAAAAATTGCAAAATAACATATACACTTGCATTTCTGGAAAAAGCGTCTAAACAATGAACAAAACTTACCTATCGGAACAGAAAAAAGCATAGAGTTAGCAACCCAATGAATGAATGAATACTGTCAAAAAATCTCAAAAGAAAATGCTTTTGCACAGAGCATAGTTGGCCACAATAGCTCCTAAGAACCCCAGTACAATACTATATTTTTTCCTAACCGTGATAAACACCATCATGGCTAATGCGAGAAACATGTAACAAGTGATTACAGCAACTATACTAACTACCACTGAAGCATCTGATGCTACACATGTACACATAGATGGACGAATATCAAACCTAAAGCAAGAAAACGGGACAAAACACAAAAGTGTGAATCTTTCAGCTGCACTACAAAAGTGTGAATCCACCTATCTAATCCCCAGCAAAATCAATCGCTGACACCACGGACGAAAATTTACCAAAACGTAGAACTAACCGCCATGATTTGAAATGTAAGAGCTTATCGCATAAAACTACAGAATTTCCGCAGTCAGAACTCAGAACACAACAATGCTAATCGCGCCCAAGAGGAAGTAACCGCAAATCGGCCATCGCGATAATTCCATCATAAGCGAAAACTAAGGATGTGTTAATTATCAGGGAGGGGGCGTGTGGCGAGGACCTGTCGCGGATCTGGAGCTGCTCGACCATGGCCGCCATCCGCATCTTGTCCTCCTCCGGGAGGCCGTCTAGATCGCCGAGCATGCTCTTGTCCATGGCCGCCGCCGGACCGGAGCGAGGCTAGGGTTTTGTGCTTGGAGAGGAAGGAGAGGAGAGGAGACGAGATCTAAAACATTTTTCTTTTACTATTTCTTTTATTGAAGGTAAGTGGGTTAGGGTTGTGTTTGACCATTCGTTTTATTAAAAAAAATTATACAAATATATAAAATAAAACAAATTATAATAAATAAATGATATTTCAAAAAGTTTTTTTTAATAAAATGAATGGTCAAATGTTGAGATAAAAGTCAATTGTGTTATTTAAAAGTAAACGGAGAGAGTATTAATTATCTAACTATTTGTTTTACTCCATGTAAACAGATCCTAAGTGCTCATATTAGCTCAAATTAGTTCACTCTTGTGGACTAATGGACTAACCATTAGTTTACCAATGAGTTAATAGTTAGTTCACCAAATATTTCTACTATTTACACTACAAGAAAACAGAACATTTTCGTCGGGCAATTTAACTTCCGTCGGCTCTTGGAGGCCGACGAAAGTTAGCGGGGAATTTTTCCGTGGCCGATTGGATCCCCTAACTTCCGTCGGCTAGCATTAAAGCCGACGGAAGTTAGGGGATTTATTTCCCAACTACACGCTCGTACAGGGAGCCCTAACTCCCTGTACGCGCGCTCCCGGCCACACTGTTCCCCGCTGCCGCCTCCTGCGCCCACCGCCGGCCGCAGCCGACCACCGCCTCCGCCGGCCGCCCGGTCCCGCGCGCCCGCCGCCCGCCGCTGCCTCCCACGCCGACCGCCCACGCTGCCGCCCGCCGTCGCCTCCCACGCCGACTGCCCGCCCCGCCGCCCTGCCTCGGTCCCACGTGCCGCCGCCCGCCGTCGCCTCCCACGCCGACCGCCCGCCCCGCCGCCCTGCCCCGATCCCACGTGCCGCCGCCCACCGGCCCTCCCACCGCCGCCAGCCGCCCGACGACCACCCGCCGCCGCCCACCGCCCTCCGGTCGCCGCCCACCGCCCTCCGGTCGTCGTCGCCCGTCGATCAAGTAAGTACGCCACTAGTTTAACTTCTTGAGTAATGTGCTATACTTGGCTACTTGCATTCGGTTGATGAATGATGATTATGGTTGATGAGTTGATTTGGTTGCCTGATTAGTCATGCTTGTTATATGTTGGCTATATAGGTAGCTACAACATTTGTGTTGTTAAAGATAAATAGAATAGTTGTTGCTGCTTTGCTGATTATGGATATATAGATTATGGAATAGTTATATTACTGAAATTATTACCAATATTGTGATGAACATCATGTATTGGTAATAATGTTGCCACAAAATCTGTGAAATGAGTATGGCGTCGCCTCGCCGCACGCCATACTCGCCTAAAAGGTGTGAAGGTGGTCTGGCGCCTCGCCTCGCCGCGCCGCCGTAACAACTACGGCAAGAACAGTTTGTTATTTCTGTTTGTTTAGATTATGGAAACTTGTTGCTCATTTGCTACATGTAACCTGATGCTTATTTTCCAAGAAGAAACAATGCCAGTCTCAACAAGTTTATGACTTTGTTTGAGTGTTGTTGTGAATTAATGCAATTGCTAATTGAACAATGGTCAGTATATATAGTGGTAGAACTAGCTTCTTGTATTCTTTATATCTTCTTAGTCCTCACTAAATTGGAATTGTTATATTGACCATCACTTTTTATTAATTTGTGGTTTGTTGATGTTTTCATTACGGTGATTAGTATATTATATATATACTTTATTACATAGACTTCTTTTCGTATGCAATTTTTTATTTGACAACAACGTAGATAGTGTAACGAAACCTATGCGTCACCCGTTTCGGACCAACATGTCTCACACGTGTCATGTGTGTGAGATACTTAAGTTAGCGTTTAGAAGGGTAGTTGAGTTTGTTCTCTAATTTTGTCTATTTCTTCAGAGTTTCCGTACGCCTGGTCAGGATGGAGCCTCCGGGGCAAATGTGGATGAAGCGGGAGGCAGCGACGGCACCCACGACCCAAATGTGGGCGATCAGTGAGTATATGGACAAATGTGACTTTGTATGTGGCTCTCGCTATGTTATGTGAATTTGGATGTTATATGTGAATTCAGATGTGTACTGTGACTTTGGATGTGAATTCAGTTATATTATGTGATTTTGGATGTGATGTGTGAAGTGTGGATGTGAATTTGGATGTGAGATTGATTTTGGATGTTATATGTGAAGTTTGAATGTGTTTTGGATGTTATATGTGAATGTGATTGAAATTGTGGTTGGATGTGAGTGTGAGTAGGGGAACCAGGAAAAAACAAAAAAAATACCAGCTAACTTCTGTCGGCTTTGACCATAGCCGACGGAAGTTAGCTGCTTTCGGCCACGTGGGCAGAAAGGCTAACTTTCGTCGGCTAGGGTCAAAGCCAACGGAAGTTAGGGGCCCCTAACTTTCGTCGGCCAGGCTGGCCGACGGAAGTTAGCGCCCCTCTGCTGACGTGGCAGAGTTTGGTGCTAACTTCCGTCGGCCACGTGAAGCCGACGAAAGTTAGCTAACTTCCGTCTACCCGCTTCCGTCGGCCAAATGCCGATAGAAGTTAGCCTTTTGCCGACGAAAGTTAGCTTCTTCCGTCGGGAAAGGGCTAACTTCCGTCGGCTTTGGCCGACGGAAGTTGCCTGGATTGTTGTAGTATTAGATGAGCTAATAGTTAGTTTGTCAATTAGTTGTATTGTTTGAATAAACTAAAATTAATTTTTAGTTACTATTAGTTGATGAGATCCAAACATGAACTTAATATATATATATATATTCTTCTATAATTAGTCTTTCCATGTTTACCATTATAAGATTTGTTGCTTTAAATAGAGAAAGTACGGTTAGTTGTACCCATTTAACTATGGGTAAAAAAACTTATTAGGGTTAGATTTGTTTCTAATATTATATCTGACGGGTAAACGAGTACGGATATTAACTACACATACTCGTTTCGCCTGTTTACCCGAATAGCTGAGTATATAAATTACAAACCCTAACGCTCTCCCTCACTCCCTCACCCGCATCCCTCCCTAGATGACCAACCCTTTCCCTATAATCACCCTCCCTTTCTCCCTTCCTCTTTGTGGTCTTTGCTGCATGCGGAGGTGTTGCTCCACGCCGGAGGTGCACGCCACCTCTGTTGTCATCATCGGAATCCCAGCGCCACCCCTACTGGAGGTGCCAACGAGTTGCGTCGCTCACCTCGACCCCCATGTCGCCCCATCTGCCCCATGCGACTTTGTCGGAGGTCTCGCGCTAGATTTGGCGTTGCCCCACACCGAAGGCCCCTCACTGCATCGTTCTAGATCTAGCACCCCCCCCCCCCCCGCGTCGGAGGCCCCCATGGTCACACTGCCTCATGTGGTCAAATGGAGACCCTACATCACACCCACGCTAGATGTGTTGTGCCGCCCTTGCTAGGCTGCGGGAGGCCCACATCGTCGCCCTTGCCCCCCACACCAGAAGTGCAAGATGTTGTGTTGCCCCCTCCTCACTCCTCTCTCTTCACACGTAAACGGGTGTACTCACAAGTATATGATACCCCCGGACGATAGGTATGAGCACAGATTTGTACCCGTTGGATAAACATGTACGAATATGGGTATGCACTACTTGTACCTATCATAT
Source organism: Zizania palustris (assembly GCA_019279435.1). NCBI lineage: Eukaryota > Viridiplantae > Streptophyta > Magnoliopsida > Poales > Poaceae > Zizania > Zizania palustris. The sequence goes on along the minus strand of JAAALK010000289.1, from coordinate 36,873,419 downwards.
CTGACTGTCATCCCGGTTCTCCCTCTTCTACCCTTAGTTGTTCTTTTTCAACTCTAGCAATGGCATCTGGGAAATTCAAACCTATAGATGCAAACCTCCTCATAGTTATTACTTACCAAAATGCTTTTGGACAGTTGTATGACGTGTTGCATCACATCAGGCTAGCATCCACCGTCGAGATCGTGTCAGGCTAGCAAAAATGTTTTACCCTTTTATTTCAAATATTTTTACTTGTTTTCACATGTTGAAGATAAATGTTTCATCGTTGAATACGAATGTTTCGTGCTATGTTTCACTATTGAAAATGGATATTTTACTTGTTGAAGATAAATGTTTCACCGAGCAATGAGTAATGTGGATGATATGTTTTAATCGGACGACTAGAATGTTTCGGATGGACGTCTAGGTAGGATGTCCGAACACTAGTAACATTCTTTTTTAAGAGGGCCACACATAACCGATTTGAGATCCTCTGCGGTCGGGCAGTCAGCCCCTCGGCGCCGTCCGATTTCAATCGGACGGCCGTGCGAGCGGGGCTTCGCACTGGTGAGACCCACTTCGCAGGAGGCTTCGGAGAGAAAAGGGGGCTTCGTACCGTCCGATCGAGACGTAATACGAAGATTTCTCAGACTTTCTCTTGAGCAAGCTCAAATCAGGAGTTCTAATGGAAATCCTCACATCCTATGACTTATGCTTACTATCAAAGGTAATAACACGTACGTCAGTTCAAATTTAAACTATTTTTTAGCATTTTTCTCAAAAAATACTCCTCTAAACCGCCAGAAGCTGCTATTGATCATTATATCTGATATGACCTAATTTCTGATCGACTGAAACTATATCCTGATTCAAATATATTCCTTTTTTGCAGTGTTCAAGGTCATTAATATTTAAGACATTAAAAGTTCATACCTTCTTCTTCAACACTGCTAACCGTCTCTGAAGAAATGGTTTCGTGGTGTAGTTGGTTATCACGTCAGTCTAACACACTGAAGGTCTCCGGTTCGAACCCGGGCGAAGCCAAATTTTTTTCTTTTTTTTCACTATTTTTTTAGATTATGCTCTTTAAAGATTAAATAAAGATTTATATTTTAAATGCTAAATTCCATTTTTTACATTATGCTCTTTAAAGATTAAATAAAGATTTATATTTTCTACATTAAATTGCAATGCTGAATTTGCTGGTTCTTGTTGCATCAAGAAAGTAATTTGACTACTCAGAGGGCTGTGGTGGCTATTACTCCTATCAAATTATCTGAATTTATAGCACATAAAAACCACTTGTTTCACAAACTACACTGGTGTTTCACTTGACACAAAATTAGTCTGTATATTCTGTCATTTATGAGAGATGAGATCTCACACAGAAACCATCTTGTATGTTTCACACAACAATATATACATGCCACATTTGAGGCGTGTTTGGCAGTACTCCAGCTCAGGGCCGTGCCTGGGGGTCGAGCAGTGCGCTCGATCTGGGCCCCCACTTTCCAGGGGGCTCACCCGGCCACTACATACACAGAAGCGCGCACAGGTACCACAAGCTGTGAGTCATGGCCATGAGGCAACCTCGCAGGTCACAGTAATGAGGGGATGAGGAGAACCAGGTCATGCCACGCGCAACGCCACGTGAATACAAACGACACTGGTAATTATGTCTCCTATTTATAATCCCACCCTGGGTCTCACAAAACTTAGTAACGGCCCTGTTTCAGCTTCAGCTTCTTTGTCATATGAAGTTAAAACTAAGATAAATATTTTTTCTGATGAGTGGATCCCACCGAGAGCACTTTAGAAAAATGAACTAAGTAGTAGAGTTAGGTGTAGAGTCGAGCCAGTTTTAAGTGCTTCACTCCAATTTCAGTATTAATTTTATGATCCGTAGCTTTACCAAATAGACCCTAAATACGACTAACTTTTCACACAGCCAAATATACAGTGGATTTATAATCAATGGGAGGCATCATATGAAGATGCAAGAGTATGCTTTTATTCTGGAAAAAACTGCATTGATACCACCCTGCCGCGAAAAATCCATAATAAAAATAGAGGGTGGGCTAAATCAAAATCCAAGTCTAAATAACGTTATATATCTTTACAAATATCAAATACAATGCATACATAATCAAATAGAAAAGCATACGACTTAATTTGTCAGTAAGATACGCCAATAAAATATAAGTCATTATGAATGACAAGTTAGTATAGCAAACAATAGCCTCTTGTGCTCGTTGTATATCTCATATGTGACTGAGAAAAATCAGAAAAAAAAAAGTTAACAGTAAAGACTCTTCACAATGCTCTTGTTATTTTTCTTCCTTGTAAGAATTATCAAAGTAAGTTAAAACATTAGAGAGTTGCAGCACAAGGTGGTTTCGTGGTGTAGTTGGTTATCACGTCAGTCTAACACACTGAAGGTCTCCGGTTCGAACCCGGGCGAAGCCAATTTTCTTTTTTTTTTCTCACCATTTTTTTACATTATTTTCTACAGTAAGTTGCAATGCTGAATTGCTTGCTGGTTCTTGTTGCACCAACAAAAGTTACCATGCTCTGTACAAATTGATATTTAATTGTACTATTTTAATTAACAAATTAGTGCCAATTATTATATTTAAAATAATCAGGATTATAACATAATCTTGATTACTAATTCTGATTATTAGTTATATTATTAATTATGGTTAATACTTAAGATGTTTACAATGCATATAATTTTCCCATTGGAGATATGATCTACTTCTACTTTAATCTTAAGCTCCCAATAAATTATTCTAACTCAATTTATTATTTAAGATTGTTTTGATATAGCTCAAACTCGGAGATTTATGTTGGACGTAGAGTTTGTATATTATGATAAAATGGTTTAAATTTTTATTTTTAGTTTAAAATAAAAAACTAGATTAATAAAATAAATATTCTTAATCCATTTAATTATATTTTAGGATTTTTTTTAGCTAAGTTCTTGTTTGGGGAGCTTCTGGCTGGCTAAATACTTCTAGTATCTAGAAGCTCCCCCAAATAGTATCTCAGATAGCCCAAATTTTCAAAATCTACAGAATCAGTTAGTTTTATCAAACCTAGTAGCTGATAAGCTGACTAACCCTAGCTTTTCCAGATTCTGCAGATTTTTATTTACCCACTATGTCACCGAATAAAACCCACACACCCAACAGCTAGCTACTCCAACCAGCCAGCTAAATATTCGGATTATCTGATTATAAAAATCTACAGCTCCCCAAACATGACCTAAGTTAGACCAGAGAAAAAATTCTGCTAAAATCACCCGGCCCTTGATAGTGGGCCTGGATCCAATCAATATTGGGCCGCTACCATTGGTTGCGATCCAACATGGGCTGTCAAGTTGGGCCTGTGGGCCGACGAGATCCATAACATGTTGGGTCTCCACCGCTGGCAGCAATCCAATCTGGACCGTCCAAAGTTGGCATAAGATTGTAATCGGGCCGTTCTTCCGTTTGGTCCCGAGACATATAAGATGAGACGGTTTCATTACAGTTTTTTTTAGGATCGTCCTATTTTTATTTTTGGTTGCGAAAGATGATGGTATCTTAGTTTTATGTTTGGTTGATTAGTTAAGAGAAATGAAGCAACAGACCGGAACCTCCACCCCGCCTTGAAACCTTATATCCGTCCCAAAACCTCTAACATATTCTCGAAGCCTCTGTCTCGAAACATCTAGCCTACCTTAGAACTTTCGTGTGCAAAGTGAAAACAAGCTCGTTTGTCCCTTTTTTTAGGATGACCTCGTCCCAAATATTAGAGGAGTACTTCTTGGTGGAACAACTCTGTCTTACCTGATTTTGAACCAAGCACCATAAAAAATGGGACCTTCCCGTCTCGTCCCACCTTATCCCTTAAACCAAGCATTATCTATGTGTTCAACCAAACAAAGTAAAAACAGAATTGTTACGTCTCGTCCAACGTTATCCCTTAAACCAAAGGTTATCTACGTGGTCTAGTTCAAAGTGCAAGTAAAATTATTTTTTAAAAAAATTATTTTTTTAAATGAATGATATCTCTATTTTTTCTATAAAAATAACATTTTTTTAAATACCACTCTTGCCTTGCGGATACGGGGTTCGGCTGCCACTCCACTCGTCGTCGCTCTACCCCCACCATTAAGGGTGAAATCACTCTAGGTAATGCATATTTGCTAGAATCTTTGTAAGGAGAGCGGTTTTAAAGGGCTCTAAATGACATGTATTTGAAAAAGCACTTCCCAAGTATATGGCAAGACGCTTTAGGTGTCGTATGGCCGATATAGAGTATATCGTCCTTAGCATATAGTGCTTTTGACTCACTAGTTTGTCAAAGGGAAAATTACTCACATGCCATTATAATTTTTAGAAATTGCCTATATGTCACTGTCAGTGACTGTGGTGGCCCCCATATGTCAGTGACACATCGATGGCATATTGGCAAACCGCAAAAATTATAATGGCACGGAAAAAATTAACCTGTTGTCAAAGGCAGGGGCATGTGTTGATAGCAAAATTTAGCACTAATGGTCAAAATTGTCAAAATTGATAATTTGGCCAAAAATGTGTAGTCCCTCGCACAGGTCGGTTGTTTGGCCGGTCGGATCGGCCATGCTACCCCGATCCGATCGGCCATATGGGCCTGGTCTGACCGACAAGGTCCGAGTCCAACCCCAAAACGAGTAATTTCGGGGTATTTTACCTCTAATTAATTTTTAACGACTTGAACTCATATCCAAATCAATCTAGTGTGGGAATCACTTCCAGAGACAACAATATCAACTCTTATATAAAGGGCTAAGACCGATTCAAAGTAGAAGGCTATAATCCAATCTAATCTACTCATGTAGAATCATTCTTTTTTCAATCTTCCCTAGCCGTCAATCTGACCAACGACAAAAGCCGGTCCTACCGGCCAAACCCAACCGGTTCAATTGGCCTATATTGGCTGGTCTGACCCCCTTCTTTTGGCCAATTAGATCGCCACCTTGTGGTGCGGTTTGGTTGCTTGACGACTCCACCCCCAAATTCCTCGTCGCGGTCGAGGGTCGTCGGAACGCGACATCAATATCGTTTGGCGTTTGGTGGACTATCCCAAGCAGCAAGCGTATACACGCTTTTGGATCGTTGTATCGACTTTAGTGTTGATTGACGTTTTATCCGGAGATTTTAGTGTCAACATTATGTTTATAGCATGCATCACTTGCATGTTTTTGTGCCCGCTCCCTTTAAACCTACACATCCCATTCATTCTTTTCACCCAACGCTTTTGCCTGCACAAGGCAATCTAATACTTAGATACACAGACACATTAATTACAAGAATCTAAAATTTAGGAAGTCGCACCACAAACAATTGAATCTACATTCAAATTGTTTAACATGGTAGGCAGATTAAGTCTAAATTCAAATTTTAGTGCCCCATCTGTGCCAAGCAACAAAGTCATCTATCCAAATCACCCTTCGACTTTTTGACACATTAGTGAGCCAGTTTACCCCTATCACTGCCAAATCCCCAAACTAATCCTCCCTCTTTCTAGTAATCCTCCGCGCGGTGGGAGGTCGACATCGGAAAACCTAGGCGCGCGTTGGGAAAAATATTACCTTCCATTGGTTTTAGGTGGGCCGACGAGAGTTAATGCTTTCTTTTATTGGCCTCCCAACAACCAACAGAAATTAAGTATTATTTTTGTCGATTTGAGAGGCCGACGGAAGTTAATTTTCTTTCGTCGGTTTTATGAAAAAACGACGGAAATTAAACATACCGATGGAAGTTTCTAGTTTTTTTGTAGTGTATCTAGTATAGTGTGATCGTCCTTTTCTTTAAGAGCCCTTGGTAGCTAACAATTTTGATTCATCTACGTGAGTAAACCAACATTTTAAACTTTTAAACTAAAATTCTAATCAGTGAAATAAATTGGGGTTGTTGGCTGAAAAAGAAGAAGAAAAGTCTAAGGACTCCTTTGAAATTGAGTTTTTTTTCAAAAAAAATTTAGAGGATTTAGTATGATTCCTCTGAAAATCATTTGAATATTTATAAACGAAAAATTAAATGTGTAATAACCAATCAAGAAACGACACGTCATCTCATCCAATATTGGATGGGCTCATCCAGAAAAATTTCCTGAATCTCTCCATCCAACATATTGAAAGAATATTCTTCTAGGTGATCATCACATCCACATTTGCTCTCCAACCAAACAGCTGACTAGATGGACGACGATATCCAGCGAACCAAACGCACGCTTAAACTTGTGTGTTCTAAAATAGTAAAAAGCATTTCACACCCGGAATCACGTGGGAGACGTGCAGCAGTGTAATCCGTACTACTCCGTATGCTGATGGTCAGCTCAGCTGGATGGGTCGCGGCCAGCGTAGCGTCACTGTCGCTTCCCCCTTTGACTTTCTCCACTGACCTACACTTGTCGCCAGCTCAAAGCTGAGTTCATATCCTACATAGAAAACAAAAGTCAAACCCAGACCGAGTTCATCCGGGTTTCCACCGGTGGAGATAAAATTGATGATATAGCCAAGGTTTAATATTAAAAAAACTTTGATTAATAGCTTTTTTTTAATAAAAAAACAATCTTGGTATAAAAATTCGAGGGTGAAAAGATCTGTCTGAGCTCACGGGGATCACATCGTCTTCATCGATCAATTCAAGCTCTCCCAATCATACACTGGGCTACATCCTTCTCACTCACCTACTAAGTACAGCATTCAAGTTGAATTTGAGGTTTGTATAGTAAAAAAATAGTTTAAATTTTTATGTTTAAGTACAAAATAAAAACTAGATCACTTAATAAAATAACCTTAATCTGTCATGACTATATATCCAGACTGGTGGTGTATTTAGTTAAGCTGTAGATTCTGAAAAAACTATTGTGGACTATGAGTTATGAAAAAGCTCTTATGAGTTGTGAGCTGTGAAAAAACTGTTGTGAGTTGTGAGCTGTAAAAAATCTGAGATGTTGTTTGGTTGGAATAATTATGGATTTATATTTTGGTAGTTCGTGATGTTTAGTTATATTATTAATGTATAATTTTACACGTAAATCATTCTAATGATGAAAATTTGTAATGTTTATATTAAAAATTATATATTTTTAAATTACACTAAAATGATATATTTTACTAAAATTACATTTTTTCAGATTTTACATGAACTGATATGTTTTAATAGAATGGTAGGTAATATTCATTCAAAGTTGAACTGAGAAGCTGTAAAATCTAGGTTATACCAGCTTTTAAATTTGTACTACGAGAATCTACAGATTTCTGAAAAAACTAGGTAACTAAAACAACTGTTTGGTTCAGATTCTAGCTTTCGAACCAAGAAACTGCTTCAAAAATCTAAACCAAACAAACCCTATATATCCAGAATTTCTTGGAGCTATAGATTTAGGATATTTTAAACTAGGTTAACCAACAAAAATAACTTCTATACTTATAAGATTAACAATCGAGACTAAAATTTAGTTGCCTAGAATTAAAATTAAGGAACATTTTACAAAAAAAAATAGAGGAGATGTTTGATCGCCATGGGAAATTAGATGGTGTCACAAGAACGAAATAGTCCACATTAATTGCACCATTAACTCCATCACGTGTCCATGCTTCACTTAACTGCTCAGTGGTACACGTGGCAGCTACAAATTTTCTCACCCACTCTGAGGCCGCCACGTGGGCCCATCGCGAGGCCACGTCAGCACGCTCGTGATCCAGCAGCGATATATGTTCAGGTGGAGGGGAGCGCGCGCGCGTGTCAGCGTGTGCGTGGTCTCGATCGATCGATCGATCGACCGCGATGCCGCCGTCGTCGCCGCGGCGGAACGGCGGCGATCGGGCGGCGCGGCCGGAGGAGGGCGGGAGGAGGCTGGGTGGACTGCTGCTGCTGCTCCGGCTGGCGGCGCTGTGCCTCGCGGCCGCGGCGGCCGTGCTCGCGGCGACCGACGGCGCGGCGCTCCGGGCCGCGGCGCCGTACAGGTTCCTGCTGGCGGCGAACGCGATCGTGGCGGTGTACTCGGCGTTCGAGGCCGGCGCGGCGGCGTGGGAGGTGGCCACCGGCGCCACGCTTCTCCCCGAGGCCATGCAGCTCTGGTTCGACTTCACCCACGACCAGGTACGTACCGTACCAACTGCTCCAGTAGCTAGCTCGCAATCGATCGCCATGGACGAACTAACCATGGCGTTGTCGGTGGGCGCGTGCGTGCAGGGGTTCGGGTACATGGCGCTGGCGGCGGCGGCAGCGTCGTCCGCGAGGGAGGCGGCGACGTGCGGCGGCGGCGGCGGAACGCTGAGCAACGCGGAGTGCCTGCAGGGAGACATCGCGGTGGGGGTCGCGTTCGCGGGGTTCGCCTTCGTGGCGGCGGCGGCGCTCGCGTCCGGGTTCCGGCTCGCCTGCTTCCTCGCCACCGGGTCACGCTCCCCGCCTTCGCCGTCATCCTCCCCGTACTGATCACCGACCGATCCGTCCGTCGCCGGAACACGTACGCTTCGATCGATCGGCCATGAAATCCAACAAGCTCATCATCGAGAAGGAAATCGTGTATTGATATAGCTAGATCGCAGGCTACTGTACCTAGCCTAGTTTGGTGTGTTAATCTGCGAGAATCCATTAGATCCGACTGCTTATGTACGCAAAAAGTTTCAGCTTGTATGAGAATGTGAGATTACGGCAAGAACTAGAAGACCAATTGAAAAATGGGAGAATTGTTTGTTTGCTAACTTCATTGTCATATTTCTAAATGTTATAAAGTTGATGTCATATGTAATTTTATCATAAAGTTTGCTGATTTATTTGTTTTTTGTCATTCTATCATTTATACTTCTTTTTTTTCTATTTTACAAAACTGAATAATTGCCGCTGCCGCAGTGCAACTTGGCTCCCAACGGTGGTGGCGGCTCAATGGAAAAAGAAGTATAAATGAGAAAATAGCAAAATAACGAATTGTTGACACGAAAACGTGCCCCCACAATTGAGTCAGTTCGACGATCAAAAAGTGTGTGGATACTTAGGAACAAGTCTAAGCGTAACACAATACTGACGTCGTGTTGTACTACCCTTAACGGTGGCAAGGAATGTGGAGTCACTAGGTAATTAGATCATAAGCAAATAATCTAATTAGCCGAAAAGAAATATATAAATAAAATAAACCAGCCAGCTAAACAGAGCTAGACTAGTTCAAAGTGTACCGCGCGAAGGGTTCACCGAAGGGGGCCTTCAGCGTTTGGTGCGAAGGGGGCGCCGAAGGTAGCCTTCGGCGTTCGGATCGATCTGACCGAGACAGGCTTCAAACAGACCTCACAAAATCACCTCAGAACAATAGAGTTCGGTGTGAAGTCTGTGACACGACAAAAAAAATACTCCAACGCAACGCGCTGGCACGACTTCGTTCGGTGCGGAGTACTGGCGTGACGAAGCCTGGTGCGACAAAGCCTGCTGCGGAGCGCTCTGTCACGCGGGTTCGACCAGATCAACAACAATGTGACGGGTCCGACATGGGTAGTCGAAGCAGGGTTCCGCCGAAGGGTGTTCTGACAGCCTCCGAAACCAATTTCCTGGCTCCGGACACCTTCAGTGAAGGGGCTCCGAACACTTTTTTATATAAGTTAGATTATTATAATTGTAAGCTGAAATAAAAAAGCCTACGTTTAGTCACAAGTGATATTTTATATGTGTTCGCACATGTCTTTTTCTAAAAGTGACACATTGGTTGGAACATTCCGTCCACATTTACATGTTTCATTTTTTAATCACGTATAAACTACAATAATTTCAATATATCGCTTAGGGCTGGTTTGGGAGCCCACAATCTCGGCCCATTTCGTGGAGATGAGCTGGGATTGTAGACTCCAAACAGGCTCGTAGTGTAAAGGCGGAATGTTCTAATCACTACAAGTTACACAACATATAACATATTTAAGGATCTCTTCAATTTGTACGGACAATGATTTTATCATAAACTATGTATACCTTAAAGTTCTTTTATCTTACAGTTATTTTGCATTTCTGTAATTGATTTTAGGAGATCTATATCTGGACCTCTTTTAAAATAATTTATTAGCATCTTATAATCTATACCACTATATAATTGATGAGTTCGTTTACCCATCTAAACAATCTGAATCATCAATTGCTTACTCATACTCATTGAAATGATCTACACCGTTTTTATCAAAACCCCACAACCACACATGGCCTTACCTTTCGCGCCTCACACCTGCCTTCCAAAATCTCAATGGGTCAGTGTACTTTGTTCTTCTACTCAATGGGTTAGCAAGAGGTATGCAGTATGTATATGTTTTCACATGACGATTTCCACAGCTATTTTCATGTTCATCAATTTGAAACCTTGCTTGTCCACTAAATTAAGTTGCAGACAGGAGGTGAGATACTTGGTGTTATGTACATAAGATAGATATATGTGCTTGACATATGTTGCACACTTATTGTCTGAATATTAATTGATCAATATATGTGCTATTGATTATGTTTTTCAAATCTTTGCTTCATCAAAGAAGAACTCTGTTCTGTACTTAGTCTATCCTCCCTTTGGCCATGTTATTTAGTATGTTATATGCACTTTGATTTAGAAAGTTATTTTTCCTAATATGTTATTATACATTCTTATCTTGTAGGTTCTTGTGTCAAGATGCAAACAACAGCACATTGTGGGTTCACCTATGTTACCCTTGAATCTGTAATCCAACGGACAACAGCTCCACCAGATCATTTAGCAGAAAACACCTCCTACCTCCCCCATTCCGTTCCTTGCTACATTTGCGATAACCTTCAGCGAAGCTGTTGTCCGTCGGATTACAGATTGAAGGTGGAGATCTCATATGTGCACCATGTGCACGGCTAGCCGATGTGCACAGGATACTTCCCCTTGGAAGTATTGCATTTTGTTTGCTTTATTGCCAATTGGTTGCATGTTACAAGAATCAACCTTACAGGCAGTCTAATAACTTCAATGATCATTCTTATATTCATAAACTAATGTTTTATTTTGTTTCATTAATTCATTATGTTATCTTTTGATTTTTATATAACGTTACTAGCATTAATTCATTTGTTTGTCGTTTGGGTTAAATTGTAGTGTGACTTTACTTTTTGGCCTGATGATGGAATGTGTTGAACTTATGTGACATTTCTTTAGATAATATGATCTGCCAAGAAGGAAAACCACAAGCTATTATTGTTGTTGATAGCACTCTTGAATATTTAATTCGCCGAATTGAATATTTTTGAAGTTAATTTAACTAACTAAAAATTTTTGTTTGATGTTGTAACGCCTCGATTTAAACAAATCGAGACATTATTGAATTTCATAAGAAAAACAATAATACAAGAGGTTCATCATGCGACAACCGTACATACGACAATATTCATGGTACGCAGACCATATTTATTACATCATTGTGTAAATAAAAACGGCAAAGTGAAATAATTAGAAAACGGCATGACGAACATCTTCTTCAGGATCTTTCTTCTCGACTGGGTCGCTACTCCAGACCGTCTTCAAAGTAAGCATCCTCTGTGGGGTCCAACGGGTATGAGTACAAAAAGTACTCAACAAGCCACCGCAAATGCAAATAATAATGCAGGATAATAAACAAGGAAGGATAATGGCTAACATTGCAGGATATTGCAGTTGCAGTTATGGCATTTAGTGTAATCATATTTTAATCATGCGGAAAGTAAACATGAGCATCATCAACATCAACTAACTCGAGGAGTACGTTTTACCTCCTCGCACAACGGTCCTTACATGTCAATCCATCATGCACATTCATATTCAAAGTAAACTAACTGGGGGATGTCACACAACCCGCCCTTGACCGTGGGCTCGACTTTTCGAAAAGATTTAAGACTCTGATCAGAGATGTACTACTGTACCCACAAGGCACGCACTCATCCCAAACGAGATGACCCATTTCACGGGAACTCGTGCCAAAACCTCAATATGAGACGTCCCAAGCGATAACCACCCGCTCTAGGTTTCGCCGGCGCGCCGGGCCGCATCCCGGCCAACGTCGCACCCCCTTTTGCGCCACATTGGTACAAGTCACCCGCAGGTGCAACTTGACCCATCTCCAAATGGTGGCCTCGGTTTGGAACAACCCATACCTTAGTTAGGACTTACCCACTAGACTTGTGGTTAGTACGTAAGTGTATTGCAACGGATCCCTCAGACCGGTCCTTATAGTGCCCCGGGTGCTACCGACCAATGCCCTAGCTTGCACCCGGAACCCACCATGCATACACTCACAACCATGACTCATCACCAACAGAATTTCCAAGGATAAGAAGTAACGGGGATCATATAATAGAACCATTTTGCTACGACTTATTTTTATCCTATAGCGGCCGTGTCAATACATTGGACACTAGCTAATATCATTGATCATATGGTGACAAGGAGGTTAGGCGAGATAGCATGGCTTGGGTTGCACATCAAGGTCGGGGGATCCTAAATAAATATAATGTAAGGGTTCACTTGACTAATGCATATATAACCTATGTGTTTTAGCGATAGTCAACCCAAACATGGGTTCAATATGTTCAAAAGAATGGTTTGGTGACTTGCCTTGTTCAGCAAAGGGAGAGGGAGGGTGTAACACCTCAATTTTTCAAAACAATAAAAATATTATTAAATTCAATTTCTTGGAATTATTATTTCAGAAAAATACTTTTAAATCCCTTTTATACCCTTTTGAACTACAACATAGAGTAGATGACCAAATTAGGAGGTGAAACTTTTTGTATATGATCCTAAGGCCAAAAGATAATTTTGAGAATTTTTATAAATTTTTACCAGCCTTGGAAGTAGCCCTAATCTTTTAATCTATTTTCTGGAATTATTTTTATTCAGAAAAGCATTAGAACAGTAATGGGCTCCTCCCCCTCCCTTCTCTCTCTCCCGGCCGGCCCAGCCCGTTACCGCGCTCCCCTCTGGCTGACAACCCGGTCCCACCTGTCGGCGCCGAATCCCTCCCCTCGCGCGCGAACCCGACACCCCGGCCCCACCCGTCAGACGCCACCCTCGCCCGTTCGCGCTCGCTGGCTTGTGGCCCCCGCGTGTCAGATCCGTCTTCAACCCCGCGCCGTCGCCCCCAGATCCCGCCGGCCGACGACCCCGCCTCGGATCCGCCTCGCCGGTCCGTCCCCCATTAATTGGCCGCCATAACTCGGTCCCCCGCGCCACGCCGACCGTTTCCCCCTTTAATTCACCGCGTCATCGCCCCCGGATCATCGCTACACGTGCATGGCCGAGCCATCGCCGGCGAGTAAAGGCCCTCTGGCCGGTTTCCTTGCATGCGACCCCCGCCGGTGACCCTATTTAACCCCCCTGCCTCCGACGCGTTCGACCCCCACGCTCAATCGCCACGAGAACGAACAGAGCGCCCCTCCTTCGCCCTTGAGCGTTTTCTCCCTGCTTCGCCTCCGGCCGCCCCTCGCCGTCGCCTCGGTCCACCCCGGCCCGCGCCTCCGCCACCGTCGTGACCGCCTGGACGTCCCCTACCTCGGCCACGTCCCCGCTGGTCAAGAAGACCGCCGGAACACCATCGTCGACGAGGACCCCGAACCGCTCCGCCGTCTACCCTCGTCGCCGGTCTCGCTCCGTCGACCCCTCGCCTCGCTTAAGGTACCGACATGACCGCCGTAGTGTCCTCTTTCCATTTCTAGGCTTAGCTAGGACCGCCGTCGCTCGCCGTGGCCGTTGGCCCGCTCGCCGTCGTCGGAGAAGACGACCGGCACGGGTCGAGTACCCGTGCCGTGTCGGATTCGATCCGCGCCGCGCGATCCAGATCTAACGGCCCGGATTTAATCCCTCGTGCGATTTAATCGGCGCCGTCGGATCTGAGTGAAGCGGTACGTTTTAATCTCGTGCGTCCATCTGTATTTAAAACCCGCGTTTAATCCTGTGCGTCCACGTGGTACCGGTTCGCACGTTTTAATCCTGGCCGTCCGTAGCCACTTGCGCGTCCCGCCTCGCCCTCGCGCGTCGGATCTGGATCCGACGGTCCAGATCGACCCGGCGCACGCGCACAGTGCGCGGGTTCACCGTGGGCCTGGCTCACCGTGGACCCGAGAGGTTTAAAATTTGAAAATAAATTCCAGAAATGCTTTTAAACTTGTAAAATTCATATCTAATGCATTTGAACTCTAAAAATTGCCATTCCAATTTTAGAAAATTCATAAAATTATTCTCTACATGTTTATGCAATAAAAATAGTAGGTTTATTTGGACATTTTCATGTTTATTTAAATAAGTATTCAAATGCCCTTAGGATTTAAATGTGAATTTCAATATTTAAATTCCAGAAAAATTGTATAATTGTCCCTTCTGTTTAAACACTAAAACCACTGAGTTTTCCCTAAATCATTTATATTAAATTGATTAGAAAACTTAGTGTAGTATTATATACACTTGAAAACCCTTATTATGAAAAACAATAATTCATTTAGATTCACTTTAAATTAATGGAGGAATAAATTTCAGAACTTTAATATCTGAATTTATTTTATTTTTAATCCAACCAACTTTGACTTATATGCTTGCAATGTAATGTTATATGGTTTGATTGAATGTTGTACTCTTTTTATTTTACTTATTATTAAAAAGACTACGACGTCGCCGAGGAGCCGGAGTACTTCCCCGAAGTCCCTCCCTCTCCCTTTGCTGAACAAGGCAAGTCACCAAACAATTCTTTTGAGCATATTGAACCCATGTCTGAATTAACTATCGCTAAAACACATAGGTTATGTATATGCATTAGTCAAATGAACCCTTACATTATATTTATTTAGGATCCCCCGACCTTGATGTGCAACCCAAGCCATGCTATCTCGCCTAACCTCCTTGTCACCATATGAACTATGATATTAGCTAGTGTCCAATGTATTGACACGGCCGCTATAGGATAAAAATGAGTCGTAGTGAAATGGTTCTATTATATGATCCCGTTACTTCTTATCCTTGGAAATTCTGTTGGTGATGAGTCATGGTTGTGAGTGTATGCATGGTGGGTTCCGGGTGCAAGCTAGGGCATTGGTCAGTCGCACCCGGGGCACTATAAGGACCGGTCTGAGGGATCCGTTGCAATACACTTACGTACTAACCACAAGTCTAGTGGGTAAGTCCTAACTAAGGTATGGGTTGTTCCAAACCGAGGCCACCACTTGGAGATGGGTCAAGTTGCACCTGCGGGTGACTTGTACCAATGTGGCGCAAAAGGGGGTGCGACGTTAGCCGGGATGCGGCCCGGCGCGCCGGCGAAACCTAGAGCGGGTGGTTATCGCTTGGAACATCTCATATTGAGGTTTTGGCACGAGTTCCCGTGAAATGGGTCATCTCGTTGAGATGAGTGCGTGCCTTGTGGGTACAGTAGTACATCTCTGATCAGAGTCTTAAATCTTTTCGAAAAGCCGAGCCCACGGTCAAGGGCGGGTTGCGTGACATCCCCCAGTTAGTTTACTTGAATATGGATGTGCATGTTGTTTGTCATGTAAGGACCGTTGTGCGAGGAGGTAAAACGTACTCCTCGAGTTAGTTGATGTTGATGATGCTCATGTTTACTTTCCGCATGATTAAAATATGATTACACTAAATGCCATAACTGCAACTGCTTCATTCCGCATTGTTAGCCTTTATCCTTCCTTGTTTATTATCCTGCATTATTATTTGCATTTGCGGTGGCTTGTTGAGTACTCTTTGTACTCATACCCGTTGGACCCCACAGGGGATGCTTATCTCGAAGACGGTCTGGAGTAGCGACCCAGTCAAGAAGAAAAATCCTGAAGAAGAAGTTCGTCATGCCGTTTTCTAATTATTTTACTCTACTGTTTTATTAAAACAATGTTGTAATAAATATGGTCTGCGTACCATGAATTTTACCGTATGTACGTTGTCGCATGATGAACCTCTTGTATTATTGTTTTTCTATGGAAATTCAATAATGTCTCGATTTGTATAAATCGGGGCGTCACAAGATGGTATCAGAGCCGACTTGACTGTAGGAAGCCAAACAGACCCACCTAGCCATTAGCCACAGGAAATTATTTCTTGAAAATCTACTTCATAAACTTTGTTCCTCTCCTCACTTTTATTCAACTTACTGTTTTGTAGATGCCAGTCTACCAAGTCCACAGCTACTGCCGCCACTATGAGGGCTTCGTCCGGGAGCTCCGCATGATGCTCACCTTCCTCGGGTTCCTCTTCGAACCCGAATTCCAAGGGGTCTACCCCGACGAGTTCGCCGGGCCTTGCGACGTCTCCCTCACCGTCCATGGCTCCGGAGAGCATCTGCCGCCCTACACCACCGCACTTGGAGGCCCGACTTTCGACGTCGCGTGCCAACGAGTCGCCCTTCAGGCCCTCATGGAGCTGAGGATGATCTACGACGATCGTCTTCAGAACTCATCCTTCCGGCTTGTGCCGAAGCGTACTCCCGGAGCCCACCGTAGCATCTACCTCGGAGTTCACTCCGTGCGTGATCCGGTCATGGCCCGGCAGTCGCGTCTTCTGCAGGCCATGGATGATCTCCACACCGAGGCGGTGCTCGACGCCGACGAGCACCATGAGGCGGTTGCGTTTCTTCGTGAAGAAACGAAGAACTTGATCCAGCAGAACGGCGAGCTGCAGCGTAAGATCATGGAGCTGCAGAAGGACATCGCGGAGATGGTTCCTCTTCTTCCAAGGAAGAAGAAGCCTATCCGTGAGCCCCTCCCTCGCCCCAAGAGGATCCCGCCACGACCCTCCCCCGCCAGGCCTTCCACCAGCGCCCCTACACCACGCCCCGGCCTCGTCTCCGACTCCATCATCGAGAATTTTCTCGAGCCCACCATCCCTCTGGAGCCGCGCACTCGTGGTTCCGAGAGCACGGAGACCGCCTCCGGTGGCGAGTAGGCGTTAGGAGTCGCAAAAAAATAAATAAAAAGCATTATTTTGTATGTGGTGCTACCCGCAACGAGTGTGTTGTGGGTAGAATAAGAACTTGATTGTAATGAACTATTCACACCACTTGATATATTGGTGTGCTTGAATGCTACATGTTAAATTTTAGTTGTATTACTGTTTCGTCATCTTTTGTTTCCTCACTTGGATATTCAGAAGATGACCGGCCACCAGAACACCGGCTCCAACAACGGAGCAGGAGGAAGCCGAGATGCACCTGAGGGAGTTGTACCCAACTGGGGTGCGACAGGCCCACGTCAGTCTGGGTCGCCTTCCGCCAATCACCCCACCTTGGCGGAAATGATGGCGAACCAGAATCATCTGATCACCGCCCTCCTCACCCAAATGCAGCACCAACAGGCTCAGTTGGACCGTCTGCAGAATGGGGAGCCCGCCCCTCGCGCACCAGCACCCGCGGCCGCTCCGCAACTCTCCGAGTTCTTGCGTGTGCGCCCGCCCGTCTTTTCGAGCACGACCAACCCGATGGAGGCCGGAGATTGGCTCCGCACCATCGAGAAGAAGCTCGACCTCCTCCCCTGCACAGACCGGGAGCGAGTGGCCTTCGCCACTCATCAACTCCAGGGTCCCGCCGCTGAATGGTGGGACAACTATCGCGCGTCCCAGCCAGAGGGCCACATGGTAACTTGGGCGGAGTTCACCATCGCCTTCCGCGCCGCCCACGTCCCCGCCGGTGTCATCGCGGTCAAGCAGCAGGAGTTCCGCGACCTGCAGCAGGGCAACCGGACTGTCATGGAGTACCTCCATGAGTTCAACCGCCTCGCTCGCTACGCACCGGAGGAAGTGCGCACCGACGCCCTCCGCCAAGCCAAGTTCCTAAGGGGACTTAAGGATGAGCTGTCCATCCAGCTCGTCGCCGCCGACTTCGCCGACTTCCAGCGGCTGGTCAATAAAGCGCTCATCCAAGAGACTGAGCAGAACAAGCTGGACCTCAAAAAGAGGAAGATGATCGCCTTCAAGCACCAGCAGGCGAACACTCAGAGGCCCCGCTTCGTCCCTCCGCCACCAGCGCCCGCCTACCATCCTCGGCCCGCCTACAGGCCACCTCATGCAGCCGGCGGATCCAACGCCGGGCATCCTCGTCCCGCCCCACCAGCTCCGGCCGCTCAACCGGCACCGGCCGCCAAGGCCCCGATCTTGAGGGATCGCCAGGGAAGGCCAGTTGTCTGCTTCAACTGCCGCAAGGAAGGGCACTACTCGCACCAGTGTCCTCACCCCAAGCAGAACCAAGGCGCAGCACCCCACCAGGCCGTTCGCGCCCGCGTCAACCACATCAGCGCGGAGGAAGCTCAGGAGGCTCCTGAAGTCGTACTCGGTACGTTTACTATGAATTCCGTACCGGCCGTCATATTATTTGACTCTGGAGCAACCCACTCCTTTGTCTCGGAAGATTTTGCAAAAACAAACAATCTGGACGTGCTCCCTCTACCGATTCCCATGGTGATTGCCACCCCCGGTAATAGGACCTCAGCTCGCTTCTACAGCCCTAAGGTTCAACTTGACATCCAAGGAGTGCTGTTTCGGGCCGAGCCTGTCCTTATCCAATGCACCGGACTCGACCTTATATTAGGTATGGATTGGTTGATGAAGCACAAGGGAGTGATCGACTGTGCCAACAAGTCCGTCACGGTGACCAGTCCCGAGGGCGTAACCGTCACCTTCCGGATGGTCAGTCGCAAACCACTCGGAGCGTCCCTTCGCTCAATAGCTCTTGAAGAGGTGCCAATAGTCAAGGAGTTTGCAGACGTTTTCCCTGAAGATCTGCCCGGAATGCCTCCCAAACGGGACATCGAATTCAGAATCGAGCTTGTCCCGGGGACCACTCCGATCTCCAAACGCCCATACCGAATGGCCGCCAATGAACTAGCCGAAGTCAAGAGCAACATCGAAGACCTTGAGCGGAAAGGTTACATCCGACCAAGTACCTCACCCTGGGGTGCACCGGTCATATTTGCCATGAAGAAAGACAAGACCAAGAGGATGTGCGTGGACTATAGAGCCTTGAACGACGTAACCATCAAGAACAAATACCCATTGCCTCGGATCGACGACCTGTTCGATCAGCTAAAAGGATCCTCGGTGTTTTCCAAGATCGACCTCAGGTCAGGTTATCACCAATTGAGGATCAGGGAGGAAGATATACCCAAGACTGCTTTCACCTCCCGCTATGGACTCTACGAGTACACTGTGATGTCGTTCGGACTCACGAATGCCCCGGCCTTCTTCATGAACATGATGAACAACGTATTCATGGAGTTCTTGGATAAGTTCATCGTGGTATTCATCGACGATATCCTCGTTTACTCCAAGACCAAGGAAGAACACGAGACTCACCTCCGTCTGACCCTCGGAAATCTAAGAGAGCAGCAACTGTACGCCAAATACAGCAAGTGCGAATTTTGGTCGTCTGAGGTGAAGTTCCTCGGCCATGTCATATCTGCCGGAGGAATAGCAGTGGACCCAACCACCGTTGAAGCGGTAACCAACTGGCTACAGCCGACGACCGTGACCGAGATCCGGAGTTTTCTCGGATTGGCCGGATACTACCGCCGGTTCATTGAGAATTTTTCCAAGATCGCCAAGCCGATGACCAGACTTCTGCAAAAAGAAGTGAAGTTTGATTGGACCCCCGACTGCGAAGAGAGCTTCCAGACTCTCAAGAAGAAGCTCGTGTCAGCCCCCATTCTGACTCTGCCAGACATCCGGAAAGACTTCCACGTCTACTGTGATGCCTCTCGTCAAGGATTGGGATGTGTCTTAATGCAAGAAGGGAAGGTGATATCCTACGCCTCCCGACAGCTGAGACCGCATGAGCTGAACTACCCAACCCACGACCTGGAACTAGCAGCCGTGGTTCATGCCCTGAAGATATGGAGACATTACCTTGTGGGAAATCGGTGTGAGGTCTTCACCGACCATAAGAGCCTCAAGTATATATTCACCCAACCAGATCTGAACCTCAGGCAAAGGAGATGGTTGGAACTGATCAAGGATTACGACTTGGGCATCCATTATCATCCGGGCAAAGCAAACGTGGTGGCAGACGCCCTTAGTCGAAAAGGGTATTGCAATGCCATCATGATTCAAGACCAGGCTCCTCTACTTTATAAGGAGATGGAAAGGCTGAATCTAGGGATCACCACTCATGAGTACCTCGCTGCCTTGGAGTCTCGGCCTGTCTTAATAGACCAGATCCGAGAGAAGCAGAAGGAAGACCCGGACATCCTGGAGATCCAGCAAAACATGAGGAAGGGTAAAGCCCCCGGATTCTCCGAGGACGAACATGGTACCGTCTGGTTCGGAAACCGAGTATGCGTACCCAACCTACCAGAGTTGAAGACTCTCATCCTTCAAGAAGCCCACGATACTCTATACTCCATTCACCCCGGGAGTACAAAGATGTACCAAGACCTGAAGGAAAAGTATTGGTGGGTCAGCATGAAGAGAGAAATAGCTGAGTATGTGGCCAAGTGCGACACATGCCGGCGAGTCAAGGCAGAGCATCAGAGACCTGCCGGACTTCTTCAACCCCTCAAAGTCCCTGAATGGAAGTGGGAAGAGATAGGAATGGACTTCATCACGGGACTGCCCAGGACCCAAGCTGGTCATGACTCTATCTGGGTGATCGTTGATCGACTCACCAAGGTAGCCCACTTCGTTCCGGTCAAGACAACTTACACCGTCGCCAAGTTGGCTGAGTTGTATATGACCCGGATCGTGTGCCTCCACGGAGTTCCCAAGAAGATTGTATCTGACCGTGGGAGTCAGTTTACCTCCAAGTTTTGGAAGAACCTTCAAGAGGAACTCGGCACCC